>QANY01008539.1:1195612-1214143 GCA_003255025.1 Datisca glomerata
CATTGGTGACGCATTTCAATCTAGAACTGCATTGGATGGATGTAAAGACACTGTTTTTCATTGATGACATTGAAGAGACAATTTCTATGGTACAACCAGTAAACTTTGTGTCGGGAGACCTAAAAAATATGGTTTACAAACTTAGAAATCCATCTATGGACTCAAGCAGGCATCTCGACAATGATATTTCCAATTTCATGAAATGATCATCTCTTTCTGTTTTGAGATGAATTTGGTCGTTGATTGTATATACCATAAGTTCTATGTGAGCAATCATATTTTCTTGGTTTTATTTGTCGATGACATCTTACTTGCCAGCAACGATATAAGCTTATTGCACGACACTAAGAGATTTCTAGCTAATAATTTTGGGATGAAAGATCTTGGCGATTCTCTTTTGAATTAGGGATCCAAATACATTGCGATCGTATTTAAGTATTCTATAAGCATATAAACAGTTGCACAGCACGATGTGAGTTATATGTTTACACAGTCTTACATTGCATGAGGAATCAATAAAGAAGAAACAAAATTTTGAAATGCGTTACTTATTTATTTGAAAAGATGACCAAATTACCATCAATGATATTTAGGGAAAATAAACTTCACACGCATTAAGTTTGTCTTTGATGTCAATTTAAATACTAAAGTTTTAAATTTATCAAAATATTTTCTAGACTTATAAATCATTAGCGATATCTCATGAACACTTATTAATTATTTCTATTATCCACGTGATCCACAATTTCTCTACTTATGCATAAAGAATGTCAGTTTCCATTCAAAGAGTAAGAAATCTAATGCCTTTTCCAATTTGCCACGTAAATAACTAACAAATGGTTATTTATTTCTTCTGAAATAGAGATTCAGAGAGTGTTAATGAAGTGTTAACAAATTTTATGTTCAAGGATGAGGTTAACAAAATGTTAACGAACAAAAATTTTAGAGGTCCTGAACAACCGAGCGTTGATATACAGCATATATCCAAAGTATAGTAGTCCAGAGACAAGCTTCGTGATTTTAAGTTTAGCAAAGAAGAAGAACATAGAGTAGAGCAAAAGGTAATGTTCATTAAATTACTAATCTCCAGAGAATCATTAAGATCTAAACTAATGTTAAGGTTGGAACATTACCATAAACCATATATGCATACGTATTCACCAACATTTCTAAACTTTATAATAAACAAGAAAAGATTGGAACGACGAATAAGAAAAAAATGATCTCACCGTGATATACCCTCTAGCCCTAGGTTTGACTGATGACTGGGAGAGCTCCGATTGAAAGGGGCTCACCTCATGACCAAGAACAACGAGCATAAGGCTGGCTCACGCGTGCCCAAGTCGCCTGTAGAGAGAGCAATAAAGTGACCTAAGATAAACACATCATATAAAGATAGTAGAGGGAAACAAAGAAAAACTGAGAGAGATGATGTACCATATAGAGCAGGACAGAGCTGAGGAGGTAGCTACGAGAGAGCATAGAGAAATAGCTGCGAGAGAGAATCTGTGATAGAGAGCTGAAAGGAAGAGTTGTAAGAGATGCAAGCAAGAATGAAAGAATTGAGAGAAATCTTCACCTCACGAAGAGAAAGCTCTGTGAGCTTCGTCACAGAGAGAGCTCTCTGTGAGCTTCGCACAGGGAGAGTGGGGGTTGAAGAGAGAGGTGCTGTGAGAATGATTTTTTGTTCAATGTCTTTTAGGTTTGAGATTTTTGTTCCCGCAGCCCTTTTGCCCTCGCGTAAAAATATGAACTCTCATTGCATTTTGGTATAAAACGCCATCCATGAGTGCAATTAAAGCACTTAATTCTTGTAGTATTTGGTAGTTCACAACGGTAAAACTTTATAACGTCATGACAACTTATCTAATATATTTTTACAACGGCATTTTGAATGTGTCTCAATATATACCGTCGTAATAGTGAGACTTCCCATTTGCGCTCTTTAAATTACCCGTCTCTCTTATTTGCTAAAATAGAAAAGATGCGTAAACAAAGGAAGAAGAGAAGTCGAACACCCTAGCCTCGTCGCCACTACCACCATCTCATCACCACCTCCACCACGTCGTCACCACTGTCACCGCCTCGTCATCACCATTATCTCACTGTTGCCACATCATCATCATCGCCGCCTCACTGTTGCCACCTCATTTTCTTCTCATAGCTATCTCCTTTCTTGCTCTTCATCATTTTCCCTCTCTCAAATTTCAAAGCCCCAATGCAATACTACAAAAAATGGGTTAGATAACGAGTAAAACCCATCATTATAACCCTATATTGACGGTTGATTGACTGTCATCTACTGGGCTGTCATATTTAGTTATTTAAAAAATTGTCATTATAAGGGAGTACAATGACGGGGAATCTCCGTCATTGTAGGTACAGTGAAAAGTAGATAGATGATGGAGAATCTCCGTCATCTTAGTCGCCACAAAAAATATATAGATGACGGGGATCCCAATCATCTAAAGTTACTCCGTGTAGAATTTAGATGACGGTGAATCCCCGTCATCTTAGTTGCCGTCAAAAGAACATAGATGACGGTGAATCCCCCATCATTATTGGGTCAATTCATTTTTAAAAAAAATTGTCATTGACAGGAAAAAATGCCTTCAAATGATAGTGGGTTCACCAACCTAGTGGGTATCATCTATCCAACAACTCATCCAGACCCAAAAATATTTTATACCTTTTTGGATGTTTTAAAGAATATTATATTGGATGTTTGTAGCTAGAATGCACATATACATGTCAAGTATGCTGATAAGAGAACATAATAATTTTCTTAGAAAATTCAACTGGGTTAAGATACATTTTATGACTTCCCTTTGAGCCCATGCATCTAACAGTTTTATAAGCATTCAATTTACTATCTATGATTACATTTGTATAGATGACTGCATAACAACCAAGTGTCCAGTAATTTACCTGTCCAGTTCAAAAAAACAATTTTGTAAATCCAACTTGATACATCTCCGGTAAAATATTGAACTGATGAAGTATCGCGACTGAAACGCTAAGTGGATCCTGAGATGCAACATTCTCTAGTAAAAGAAAACCATATCCGATAGACCCCCCCCCCAAGAAAAAGGCAAGAATTTGAAGGGAGTGAATAGTAAATACTAGAAACTAAAAGGAAGAACAAAATAAAAACATCCGACATTCATTTACCTTCTAACAAACGTTTGGTGGGGCATTTTGGTAGGAAAACCAGATCGTGATATACGAACAACTTCTAGGACTCCACAACATCTCAACTGCTGCAATACAAGTCCTTTTTCATAGAATCCAGGAGATTGGAGGTTGTTGGGCTTTATACAAAGTATTAAGTGAGGTGTTGTAGATTCTAGTCTTTGCATCAGTTGGAATAATTGACCCAAAATAACCAACATTTTATCAATAACAATGTCCCAATGAGATAGTTAATTCAAGACAAAAAATGTTCTTAATGAAGTAACTCAATTTTCCAGCCTAGTTATCTGTTTTATAATTAAATTCCTTCATAACGATTCTTTTAAAGTATATATTTAGGAGAAAAACTCTCAATTAAGTTCCTCATGAATCTATTTTATGCCTCGTTGTGCTTTGTTCCATTTTGAGCCTCCAGCTTCATTTCTTTAATTTTCTCAATTAAACATGATAGTTGACACATCTATTCCTCAATCCTCTCCAACTATTCTGAAGTTTAAGTATCAATTAATATAATGCAAAATGCTTTCATTGGAGAATTAAATGCTTCAGCAAATTTTACCTATTAGAATATCTATGAATACTTTATTGAGGCCATGCTAATAAAACAACTGTATCTAATCAAACAAACGCATACATTGAAAATGTTATGCCTTCTTAAAAAGACTCAGACAATCTTGGTTGTCATCAAAATCAACTTTTGTCCAGTCAATTCCATCTGGGATGTAAACCTGCCAAAGAATGTCAATAGGTCCGAATTCACACAACTTATCTACCAAATAGCAAAGAGGGAAATCTATGAAGTGGGAAAAGGAAGACAATATAATGAAATAAAACTAAATTTTTTATAAGAAACAAAGTTGGATCCAGGAATATTCATGTTCGATAACACTAGTAAAGAAATCTAATCTGAGAAACCTTATAGTCTATTGTTTCAAANTATGTGAATATTTATCGGCCCAAAAGAATGTAATTATTTGACAAAATTACATGTGTTTCTGTGGTAATAAATACGTGATGATTATTTGGTTTTACATGTAAACAATAAATCGGCCCAAATGAAGTTTTGTTGTTTGACATGTTATTTAACATTATTGTTTGATTACTACACCAAGACATTACTTACAAGTTAATATTGTTTTCCAAATTCATAATTTTAATGGAGTGTCTGATGTCTTGAGATGTGGTTTATTTTTATTTGAATTTATTATTATTTGTTGGGATTTATGTGAGCTTGTTTTTTTTAATTGTTCTCTATTAAGTTATTCTTCAAGTAAATAAAATGTTAAATGGCTCAAACTTCAAGTCCTAGAAAGATAACATCTTGATAGTTTGGAGTTATGGATCTTGATCATGCATTTAGGATTGATTTACCTTCTTCTCTTACGGATAAGAGTACCTCTAGTGAAAAGAGAGATATGAAAATGTACGAGAAATCAAATCGCATGTGTATGCTGATAATTAATAATGTCATTCCAGAAACATTCAGGGGCGCTATATCTGAAAAGATTACTATAGTTAAGAATTTTTTTGTTGATATTGAAAAGAGGTTTGTAAAGAGCGAAAAAGTAGAAAATGGTACGCTCTTGGCAAATTTAATTTCGATGAGGTATAAGGGTAAATGCAACATCAAGGAGTGCATCATGAAAATGTCTCATCTTGTTTCAAGGTTGAAAGCACTTAGGCTCGAACTCTCTGAGGACTTGCTTGTGCATCTAGTTTTGATATCCCTTCTAGCACAGTTCATCCAGTTTAAGGTGATTTACAATTTTCAGAAAGAGATTGGTCTGTGAATGAGCTCATCTCACACTGTCTTCATGAAGAGAAAAGTGTGAAACATGATAAGATATGAGTGCTTACCTGGCCTCTACCTCTAAGGATAAGGGTAAGGGAAAGAAAAAAAAGATAAGATAGCTATGTATATAACATCACACAAGAAACAACAAAAGAAGTCGGTTGACTCGGAAAGCAATAGTTTTTACTTCTATGAAACTGAAGGGCATAGGAAGAAGCAATACACCAATTATCACGTTTGGCGGGCTAAGAGATGTGTGCTTCTTAATTTGATTTCTTTTTAGGTTAATTTAAGTTTAGTTGCTAGACACACGTAGATTGTTTTTACTTCTATGAAACTGAAGGGCATAGGAAGAAGCAATACACCAATTATCACGTTTGGCGGGCTAAGAGATGTGTGCTTCTTAATTTGATTTCTTTTTAGGTTAATTTAATTTTAGATAGATTGTGGTGCAACAACTCACATTAGTGTGTCTATACAGGGTTGCCTCACTTGCTGAAAGTCAAGTGATGTTGAAAGATACATCTATGCGGGCAATGTTAAGACGGTTGAAATTGAGGCAATAAGGAAATTTAGCATATTGTTAAAGACTGGATTTTATTTGAATCATAATGAAACATTTATTGTACCGTCTTTTAGACGAAATTTAATTTTTGAACTCTTATTTTAGATAAAGTTGGTTATGTTTGTTCATTTGGAGATGAAAAATATGATTGGTTCCAGTTATTTATCAGGTTATGATAATCTTTATTTACTTGAAATAATTACTCCAATTAAGGAGTTCCTGCAAGTAAGTACATGAGGTACTAAAAGAAAATTAACCAATGAGAATTCGACTGCATTATGACACAAGAGATTAGGCCATATCTCCAAATGGAGAATGGTGAGACTTATGTCAAACAAACTTCTCAGTCCCTTAGATTTCACAGACTTTGATGCTTGTGTTAATTGTATATAGGGTAAACAAACCAATAAAATGATATTTGAAGCCAACAGGACCCAGGACGTCTTAGAACTTATACATACAAATATTAGTGGGTTATTCCCTTCGGTCGCTTGGAATGATCAACAATACTTTATAACATTCATAGATGATTATTCTAGATATGACTACATATATCTTTCATGAAAAGTCACAGTCATTGGACATGTTAAAAATTTTAAGGCTGAAGCTGAAAATCAACTCAAAAAAATGATTAAAAACTTCAGATCTGAGTGTGATGTGAGTACTATGGCAGATATGACGGTTCAGGTGAACAGCGTCCATGAGTGTTTGCTAAAGTTTTAGAGGAATGCGATATCGCCGCATAGTAGACTATGTCAGGTTCACCCACTATGAATGATGTTGTTAAAAGATAAATAGAACGCTTAAGGATATGGTCAGAAGTATGATTAGTCATTCTACCTTACCAGAATCACTATGGGATGAAGAACTTAAGGCTGCAGCGTATACCATTAACATAATTCCAACTAAAGCGAATCCCAAAACCCCATATGCGCCTTGGACTGGCAAAAAACCTAGTCTAAAGTATCTACACATTTGGGGATGTCCAGCTAAGGTAAGGCCTTATAGGCCTAAGGAAAAGAAATTGGGTTTAAGGACGCTGAGTTACAATTTTGTTGGATATTCTAAAAGATTCAAGGGGTACAAGTGTTATGTTCCCACGATATGTCGATTTTTTAGATGAGAAATGCCTGATTTTTCTAGGGTGCCGAGTTTGCGGGGAGAGATACGATTAGGGATTTTATCTTTTTAGAGGAATATGTTGATATTCTCACATGTGTTATTAGTATTGATCAGGATTGTGTTCTTGTCATTGCTAATGATAGAACACATCAAGATAATATCATAGAACCTCACGTTCAAGAGATTATTTCAGAAGAATAAACTCTAACACCTCAAGAACTTATGCCATTAAGGAGATACACTAAGGAGTGAAAAAGTGCAGTACCGGACGATTACATTGTATTTCTTAAAGAACATGAGGTAGACATTGGAGTGATGGAAGATGACTCGATCAACTTCCGTCAAGCCATCAAAAGTTCTAACTCTTAGAAGCGGATCGATGTCATTGGTGACGCATTTCAATCTAGAACTGCATTGGATGGATGTAAAGACACTGTTTTTCATTGATGACATTGAAGAGACAATTTCTATGGTACAACCAGTAAACTTTGTGTCGGGAGACCTAAAAAATATGGTTTACAAACTTAGAAATCCATCTATGGACTCAAGCAGGCATCTCGACAATGATATTTCCAATTTCATGAAATGATCATCTCTTTCTGTTTTGAGATGAATTTGGTCGTTGATTGTATATACCATAAGTTCTATGTGAGCAATCATATTTTCTTGGTTTTATTTGTCGATGACATCTTACTTGCCAGCAACGATATAAGCTTATTGCACGACACTAAGAGATTTCTAGCTAATAATTTTGGGATGAAAGATCTTGGCGATTCTCTTTTGAATTAGGGATCCAAATACATTGCGATCGTATTTAAGTATTCTATAAGCATATAAACAGTTGCACAGCACGATGTGAGTTATATGTTTACACAGTCTTACATTGCATGAGGAATCAATAAAGAAGAAACAAAATTTTGAAATGCGTTACTTATTTATTTGAAAAGATGACCAAATTACCATCAATGATATTTAGGGAAAATAAACTTCACACGCATTAAGTTTGTCTTTGATGTCAATTTAAATACTAAAGTTTTAAATTTATCAAAATATTTTCTAGACTTATAAATCATTAGCGATATCTCATGAACACTTATTAATTATTTCTATTATCCACGTGATCCACAATTTCTCTACTTATGCATAAAGAATGTCAGTTTCCATTCAAAGAGTAAGAAATCTAATGCCTTTTCCAATTTGCCACGTAAATAACTAACAAATGGTTATTTATTTCTTCTGAAATAGAGATTCAGAGAGTGTTAATGAAGTGTTAACAAATTTTATGTTCAAGGATGAGGTTAACAAAATGTTAACGAACAAAAATTTTAGAGGTCCTGAACAACCGAGCGTTGATATACAGCATATATCCAAAGTATAGTAGTCCAGAGACAAGCTTCGTGATTTTAAGTTTAGCAAAGAAGAAGAACATAGAGTAGAGCAAAAGGTAATGTTCATTAAATTACTAATCTCCAGAGAATCATTAAGATCTAAACTAATGTTAAGGTTGGAACATTACCATAAACCATATATGCATACGTATTCACCAACATTTCTAAACTTTATAAACAAGAAAAGATTGGAACGACGAATAAGAAAAAAATGATCTCACCATGATATACCCTCTAGCCCTAGGTTTGATTGATGACTGGGAGAGCTCCGGTTGAAAGGGGCTCACCTCATGACCAAGAACAACGAGCATAGGGCTGGCTCACGCGTGCCCAAGTCACCTGTAGAGAGAGCAATAAAGTGACATAAGATAAACACATCATATAAAGATAGTAGAGGGAAACAAAGAAAAACTGAGAGAGATGATGTACCATATAGAGCTGGACAGAGCTGAGGAGGTAGCTACGAGAGAGCATAGAGAAATAGCTGCGAGAGAGAATCTGTGATAGAGAGCTGAAAGGAAGAGTTGTAAGAGATGCAAGCAAGAATGAAAGAATTGAGAGAAATCTTCACCTCACGAAGAGAAAGCTCTGTGAGCTTCGTCACAGAGAGAGCTCTCTGTGAGCTTCGCACAGGGAGAGTGGGGGTTGAAGAGAGAGGTGCTGTGAGAATGATTTTTTGTTCAATGTCTTTTAGGTTTGAGATTTTTGTTCCCGCAGCCCTTTTGCCCTCGCGTAAAAATATGAACTCTCATTGCGTTTTGGTATAAAACGCCATCCATGAGTGCAATTAAAGCACTTAATTCTTGTAGTATTTGGTAGTTCACAACGGTAAAACTTTATAACGTCATGACAACTTATCTAATATATGTTTACAACGGCATTTTGAATGTGTCTCAATATATACCGTCGTAATAGTGAGACTTCCCATTTGTGCTCTTTAAATTACCCGTCTCTCTTATTTGCTAAAATAGAAAAGATGCGTAAACAAAGGAAGAAGAGAAGTCGAACACCCTAGCCTCGTCGCCACTACCACCATCTCATCACCACCTCCACCACGTCGTCACCACTGTCACCGCCTCGTCATCACCATTATCTCACTGTTGCCACATCATCATCATCGCCGCCTCACTGTTGCCACCTCATTTTCTTCTCATAGCTATCTCCTTTCTTGCTCTTCATCATTTTCCCTCTCTCAAATTTCAAAGACCCAATGCAANCAACATATCAAGGCGCTGCTGCAGGAAATGCTCTGAAGCACCTTCTCATAAAAGCATGGCTCTTAGCTTGGTCAAGCTTCAAGCCTGACATCATGTAGAAAAGGTCCAAACAATCTTCAATCAACCTGAAGGACCCTACATCACATTTGGAGAAGATGAGGAGATCATGTGCAAATAAAATGCTAATATGTTGGGCTCTTTACACAACTAATGAAATTGAAAATCAGGAAAAAGGGTGGCATACTAAAAACATTCCAATAAAAGGCCTCCATGGCAATAACAAACAGGTATGAGATATGGGGTGCCCTTGTCCCAGGCCTCTAGCACTTTTAAAATACCAATAAATGTCATCATTAATGTTCACTTAAAAGGATGTGGAAGTGATACAAACCATAATCAATCTATAGAATTGGGGAGGTATTCGAATGCATCTTATGGCATGCTCAACAAACTCCCAACTGACACTATCATATGCCTTCATGAGATCAATTTTGACGGCACATTTGGCAACATTATTTCTCCTGTGGTAGTTCCTAACAAGCTCTTGAGAGAGAAAAATGTTATCAAAGATTCTCATCCCATGCATAAAAGCATTCTGGTTGGAGCAAATCACAGAAGGGAGAACATTTTTTAGTCTGTTAGCTAGAATCTTGGATATGATTTTATAAATCATGTTGCAAAACCTTCTAGTTCTTTGATAACTTAGATTTAGTTAATCTTTGCAAGAACATATAAACTTTTCTTGCTAACCTGCATATATTTCGGGCATCTTGATAAAATTTTGAACTCCTAGCTTATACTCGTTTGTAGCTCTATCAAGTTCAAATGTAAAATGTTTTCATCGTTAATCATTTTTATAAGGTTCAGAATAATAATTAATACCTATTAAGATACACCCAATCTTTATCCATTGTAAACCACTACAAGAATAAAGAATCCATCAAACTTGTGCTAATCCTTATATTTATGCTAAAAATGGAGAAAGTAAAAATATACGATCCATAATATATCCAAATATGATGTACAGGAAATATGCAATTATGCAAATCCTTCAAGTCTTGATAGATTGTATAACGTAATAGAGAAGTTAGATAGGGAAGAAAAAAATACAAAATGAAGTTCAGGACACAAAATCATTGAACAATTATTTATTCCATATTTTGAAGACTCAATTGCTCCAAGTCTTTAAGCTCTCCTACTTTGTGAGCCGTAATTTTGAGACACATAAACTCAATGGGTCGTAATAGAAAGCTCATTCCCTCATTGAATTGAATACAGAGGAAAATTCAAAGGGGAAACTCTGAATCAAAATTTTCATATTGAAGTTTTCAACTACTAGCTATGTGATTGATGAACCACAAAAAATGGAGGTTGAGCAATGACAAGCTCATCGTATATGCTCCATTAAACACAATGACTATTAATTAACTAAAGAACACCCACTTAAGAAAGAAATACCCTCTAGCCCAAAGTTTGATAGACGACTACAATTGAAAGGGGTTCAGCTCATCACCGAGCACAATGAGCTTAGGGGCTAGGTCATTCGGAGTTGCCTGTAGAAAGAGAGTGAGTTGAGAGAGACAGCTGAGTAGAGAGATAGTTGAGAGAAAGAGGGAGGGAGAGTGAGAGAGAGGATTTACTACCAAGAGAGATCGGATTGTCGAAGGAGAGAGACCACTAGAGTAGATTGTTGAGCGAGGGAAGAGAGATGGCGTCGAGATGAAGAGAACGCTCAAGTTTCTTGCCACACTAAGAGCAGATTATTGATTACGAGAGAGTCCACACTAAGAACAGATCATCATCAAGCTTAGTTGAGAGATCTGGCGAAGAGAGTGACATCATGGAGGCAACTTTGAGCTTAGGGAGAGAGATCCACCATCTCGAAGCAAGAGACAGTGTGTAGTCGAGAGACAATTTTACGGGGAGTGAAATGTGAAGTTGCTACCTTTTTTCTTTTTCAAGGTGTTTTATAGTACTTCTTACTAAATCTTATAAGTTAGTCTTATAAAATACCATAATTATTATAGTGAGGGGTGACTTAATATGACGGGCGCTAGAGGCACCGTCATATTTGAACTCCTCAAATAAGATAGGTTTTAGAGCACTTGTCGTCGTTCAAACACTTTTTTCACGGCGGGGATTAACAACTAGGCACGATGACTTGTATAGCAATTGTCTCGTTTGGTGCAAATACGACGGTTGCTTCAAACACCGTTATATTACATAACTCTACTCTAATACGACGGTGGTTGCCAGCCATCGTATAAGACCCGCGCCAAATTTGTTCGCGTCGAATTATCTCAGAATCATCGTATCATTTTTGCATGACCGCTGTGAAAAATAAAATTTGTAGTAGTGGCTCTTCATTTGATGATACCTACAAAGACAAAGGGTACGTCAATATTTTCAAATGACAAGCATTATCTAACCGTGAGAGCGAGAAGGACATAGAGAGAGTGAGAGCAGGATAAAAAGTGTATGGAGAGTCGTTACCTGAACACAAACCAATACTTTGAGAAAAAGTGCTTAGTTAATAGCCATGTTCGTCAAAACTTCAGGAGACAAAAGTTTTGAGTAAAATCTTTATGCATTTGAGATATAAGTTTCAAAATTATGATCTCTGATTAATTCTTACCATCTTTTATTGTTGTCTTGCATTATATACATATGTTCATCTATATGCAGGACTCACGTAAATATATCAAGCAATATGAATGGAGTATTATATTTCAGGGGTACCTATTCCAAGAGTACCAAATTTTTTTATATATGATACGTCACCTATATTATATTGTATGCATTCTCAACGTGCTCAATAATACTATTGATCAAATAGCGAGAGCGTAGCCTTGGCTTCAAGTCCCATATTGAAATGATGTTTGTTGGGAAGTGGAAGCTACCCACTTATATGTTTTGCTCTGACATAAAAGAAGACAATAAAATGTCCCAAGATTAAACTGATAGGCTCACATTTGCACTTCAAAACTACGGATTGATTCTTCTCGTTGCATCATTAGTATTGAATCCTCTCAGCTTAAGAAAATATTAATTTTCTTCTGCAAAAAATTTAATCCCAAACAAATTATTTGCTAATTTAGTAATTGCTAAAAGTAGAGGATTTTGTTTACTAGAGGGATAATTGCAAGGATTTTACCGTGTAATGTGGAAATTAGCATGAAAAAAAATACATTAGAGGTGCGATTTTTGGTGAAACAATCGAAATGCAAGCAATGTTTTTGTCCAATTTAGCCAAAATGGTATGCACAGATGTGTCCAATTTAGCCAAAATGGTATGCACAGATGTAACTGTAGAAGTGGTGCGTTAGATCCGACTTTGGATAATTTCATTATGCTGCCGTTGCCACCAGCCCTGTGCTGCTACAAATCATCATAGATGGTGACAAATTCAGGTTCTCCGCTTAATACATGGTTCTTTGTGCGCTACATATAACGAGTTTAAACTAGAGATTTTGTTCGGTGCAATTTCTTTTCTTTGTGAAAGTAAATGTATCATAACTGAATAAAATAATTGCGCAAGGAGAACCGGCGGCCTGCAACAGCTCCAAAAGAGCAGCAATCTATAAACTAGAAGCTAGAAAAGAATGTAACTTAAAACTCTCAAAAAACACCAAAAGTAAAGCTATTACAGACAAGAGCACACAAAATGAATCACTAAAACATTTTAACAAGCATAATGCGTTCTAGTCCTAAACTTTAAAGATATAAACACTATCCTATTTTAACAGTACAAAAATGAACAAATTCAGATGATCAAATACCATCACTATCATCAATATGGCTACTATGTCAATATGGTCATGAAACAACATAAACAATATCAAACTTGAACTAATGCCGGAAAATTTTTCAAACTTTTGTTTATTTATGGAATTTGAACAAGTCAAGTTACACACCCTTATGCGTAAAATGTGGTGTCGTGTCTTGCCAACATTTTTTATAATCAATTTCTCCCATTGCATGGGATATGCATTCAGCATTCAGTAATCTTGTATACTTTATATCTAAATTAATGATATCCTGATTCAAGTTATCTTACTCTAATTCTCAAAGTAAAAATTAAAAGAAAAATCTCAACACGTAATGCAACAAAATACAACCCTAAAATGATCCATTTCGATTTTTATCAAATTGAATTTCGAAATATAATGACAAAAATATTGTTTGCTACAAAAAAAAAGAAATAAAAAGATTATATTATAAAGGCTATAATTTCCATATATTTGCAATTAAATAATACCCACATCACTACTTTTCCCCGTTCAAGTTCCTTATGAAAGTCATGCTACAGTAAAAAAACAAAAAACAAAAAACATACTGCACTCTGCCGGTCTTTTTTTGTGGGTTACTTGATTCCTAAAAATAATCCTACGCGGTATTAACTGTCATCTGATCTAATAAATCTCTTAAAATGAGCAAAAGATTAATCAAGATGATGGAGGAGGGCCATAACCAGGCAAATCAGGCAACTGATTTGGGTCTACTGAAGGATCAGTATTATTGTTGTCGATGATATTGATGTCGTTAAAATTATCAGGAATTGTACTGTTGTTGCTGAATGTCCAATAAAAATCATTTGAATCGTTGACGAAGCTCTGAGACAATTCATGTTGAGAATAATAATTTGATGAAGCTGTAGACTTGTTTGGTTGAATAAAACCTTCCTTAAAAGAAGGGTACCAAAACTCCAAGCTTTTTTCCCTCATACCCATTTGACATGACTCTGATGCCTCAAATTTCGAACCCTCCAATTGACCCAAATTAGCATTGGGACTCTGTGATTGGCTCGAACTCTGGATCTCCACCGATGATGACACGTACCCGTCACCCAAAAAATACTGAGTTAGTTGAGCATGACTCCAACTCAAAACTTCTTGACTGAAACACGTACTGTTAGCTAGTTGTATGCTTTGTTGTAGTTGTTGGGTTACCAGGGGCAGAGGTTTGGGGTTAATAACAGAGGAGGAGGATGTTTTAGAGCGCTTACCCTTCCGGGAGCGGCCGCCGACGGGGATGTCACGTAGAGTTCCGCCTTGAGTCCAATACCTTCTACAAGTCTTGCAGAGGTAGCGGGGCTGATAGAGACTATAGTTATTGTAATAGCAAAATTTGGTATTGAGAGACTCACAACGAGGACATTTTTTTGGCTCATTGTTCCTTTCTTCTTTCCCATTATTCCCTTTTTCTCTCTCTTGCTCCATATCTCTCTAGCTATGATTTTTGGGAATGGCGTAAAGGTTGGAGGGCATGGAGGGATTTAAGGGGGGAGGAGTGAAGAGAAATGAAGCGTTTCTATGATGGAAGCTCAACGTGTTCGTCTACAAAGGGAGAGAATCTATGGAGTGTGGAAAACGGAATTGGGATTTAGAAACTGATCATTTGTTATTTAGCTAAAACTCTAGAGGTCTTGTTTTTAGTCGATCTGGATGGTTGAATTGTTTATCAACAATTGAGATTATTTTAGGACCGTTATAAAACAATCCAAGAATCTAAATCGTTATATGAGAGACGATCCTGATTCACTGCGACTATATCACGTTTCTCCGTCAAAATTCACACCCACCTGCTACCAATTAGCTCAAAACCACGGTTTATGAGGATTTAAATGAAATCTGAATTGGCAAATCTAAGTCTCTATTAGATGTATCAATTAATATCTAAAAAAATCTGCCTAGATCTGCACCATCATGGATTTTCCTTCTTAGAGTAAGAGGGAGATCCGAGATAATGTAATAGTGTTACGAATCCCTTGCGGACATGGACAATTATTTAAATTATGTATATAAAATTGACACCTGATCACTCTTTTAAGGAAGCCCTTCTAGATGACACTACAAAAAATATGACATTCTATAAGAGTCAGAAAGTCATGTGAAAAGTAATCCACATGGTTCTTACCGCGTCTGAGACGGCTACTCGTATTAAAAGTTCGCATTTTTCGCAAGATGCAATGCCTCCTGTGAAGAACCATATGGTCTCTCGATTTTAACAGAATTTTTTTACTCCTGTAGAACGTTGTTTAATAGTATTTTCAGACCCATGTTGAATGTATTCAACAGGTCTTTCAGATACCATAAGGGTTTTTTAATCTCATTGATATAATTTTTTCTTATAAATTATACCTCTTATAAAGAGATTTTCCTGACATTTTATAAATACTATTTTGACATCAATTTATATGCATCTGTTTACGTAGCTATTTAAACATTCAAAATTAATATATTATTAGCTAAAAGACATTCAAACATCATTTTATTTTCAGAAAATATTATCTAAAAATATGATCCATAAATATCATCTATAAGTATCATATAGTCTAAGCCGTACAGTCTCCTTAGTAGCTTCACAAGCTGTCACATATTCAGCTTTCATGGTAGAATCAGCAATGCAAGATTGCTTGATACATCTCCATATAACCGCTCCATCTTTCACGATGAACAACGATCCTGAAGTGGACCTCCTAAAATCCTTGTCTGCTTGGAAGTCAGAATCAGTATACTTAAGCATATGTTTGACGAAATTCCAATGCTCGATTCCAGGATTAGATTGGAAGTGACTCACCACGCCCACAACATAGCAAATGCCTAGCCTAGTGCAAAACATCTCAATCATGAGACTTCCTAATACTGATGGATATGTAATCTTTCTCATATCTTCCTCTTCTTGAGGAGTCTTGGGAGACTGCTCCTAAGAAAGGTTGACTCCATGCCAGAAATGAAGATATCCCTTTTTGGAGTCTTGCATACTAAAATGATCCATCACCTTATCAATATAAGATACTTGAGACAATTTCAATTGTTTGTTCTTCCGATCTTGGAAGATCTAAATACCTAAGACAAAGGCAACTTCTCCAAGATCGTTCATATCAAATTACTTTGCAAACCAAATCTTGACATCAGATAATTTTTTTACATCATTCTCAATGAGTAGAACATCACCTACATACAAGACTAGAAAAAACACTTTCCTTTTGTGTATCAGCTTATACACACAGGGTTCATCCACTAACTGTGCAAAACTAAAGTTCTTAATAGTTTTGTCAAATCTAATATTCCACGACAATGACGCTTGCTTAAGTCTATGAATGTACTTAAGTATTTCGCAAACCTAGAATCTTGGTAAGTCATAATGTAAAACTAGAACCTATATTCTGTTATTACAAGTCTATAACAGAATCATGACATTGACATTGTTCAAATTTTAAGTACAATAGGCTACGTCCAAAATCTTACATTGATACAATCTTTTGCATTTCCAAAAATTGTAAAAGTAAAGTTACTAGTCAATCTTTATGGATGAGTATATGAGCCTCATGAACAAAAAGCATGCATAAATTCTAATGGTTCCAGTCAGCACAAAGAATGCATATGAAGCAATAAGCATATATCCAAAGTAAAGTAGTCCAGAGACAAGCTTCGTGATTTCAAGTTTAGCAAAGAAGAAGAACATAGAGTAGAGCAAAAGGTAATGTTCATTAAATTACTAATCTCCAGAGAATCATTAAGATGTAAACTAATGTTAAGGTTGGAACATTACCATAAACCAATCTTTTTCTCCCTATCATCTGTGGGATCTGATTGTTTTTTCCATGTTTGTACTTAGGTTTGCGGATCTCATATTTGTAATCGCAAACCTCCGCCGCCTTCGTCCTTCACCGTGTTTGTTTGCCGTTAATTTAATTTTTGATTTGTATCATAAATCACGATATAGATGATTAAACAGTGGTGTGGGGTTTGTGTTTTATCTTCATAATAGTTTGATCTGCTTGTTTCTATTCTATTTACCTCTGTTTCTTTTTTCTTTCTCATTTTATTAGTGATTTGATGTTGAAACTCAACTGTATTTTGTATTATAATTTTTGCTTGAAATATCGTAATAATAAGTTCTTCAAAACTAATTAATCGAAGCGATTCTATTACTGGTGAAAAGATGATCAGGTGGTGAGATTACACCACAAACTTGTGTATAATGGCAATTTTCACCCCTAATATTTTGAGAACGTTTCTTACAAATCAAACTTGTAATTTTATTTGAATGGCTGATGATTTTACCATGTTATTTGAAAGCACAACAAATTCCAGTAATATTATTTGAAAGGAAGCTGTAATGTTTGGATCTTTTTGCATTTTTCATTCTAGAGAGATATGTTTTGCATAACTTTGATCCATATGTATCTTTCACGTTATCAGAATATTTATTAAGTTAGTCAGCGATTCAAATATTCAATATGTGTGTTCAGTCAACCAATTATCAACTGTTGCAGTTTAGTTTCGTTATATTCATAGGTTTATATACTGATAAAAATATATTCATATGTGGTGTATCTTACCCTCGTGAAATTTTATCGTTTTTTGTTCTAATAATGTGTTTTTTTCTTTGGATCTTGAAATTTTATTTGCTTTCGGTTGATCCACATTCTTGCCATATGTTATTGTTATCTATAAATTGCAATATGTTAGGCTTACTAAGTTTGTCTTTTTTTTTTTTTACTCTGTACTTAGGGCTGAACATCTGCACTTGTTAATAAAAACCCAAAAAGCTATTTTGGATGGTGAGAATGTGCTATAGTTTTGAATGGTGAAATTGTTTTATGCAATACTACAAAAAATGGGTTAGATAACGGGTAAAACCCATCATTATAACCCTATATTGACGGTTGACTGACTGTCATCTACTGGGCTGTCATATTTAGTTATTTAAAAAATTGTCATTATAAGGGAGTACAATGACGGGGAATCTCCGTCATTGTAGGTACAGTCAAAAGTAGATAGATGATGGAGAATCTCCGTCATCTTAGTCGCCACAAAAAATATATAGATGACGGGGATCCCAATCATCTAAAGTTACTCCGTGTAGAATTTAGATGACGGTGAATCCCCGTCATCTTAGTTGCCGTCAAANGAGAGTCTCCGTCATTGTAGGTACAGTGAAAAGTAGATAGATGATGGGGAATCTCCGTCATCTTAGTCGCCACAAAATATATATAGATGACGGGGATCCCAATCATCTAAAGTTACTCCGTGTAGAATTCAGATGACGGTGAATCCCCGTCATCTTAGTTGCCGTCAAAAGAACATAGATGACGGTGAATCCCCCATCATTATTGGGTCAATTCATTTTAAAAAAAAATTGTCATTGACAGGCAAAAATGCCTTCAAATGATAATGGGTTCACCAACCTAGTGGGTATCATCTATCCAATAACTCATCCAGACCCAAAAATATTTTATACCTTTTT
>QANY01008540.1:0-12614 GCA_003255025.1 Datisca glomerata
TCACACTCACACACGCTCTCTCTCACTCACTCACTCTCTCTCCCTCACTCACTCTCCCTCTATCTCCCTTTCACTCTCTCTCTCACCCCCACTCACTCTCCCTTTCACTCAATCTCTCTCTCCAACTCACTCACTTTCTCTCTCTCCAACTCACTCACTCACTCTCCCTCTCTCACTCGCTCACTCACTCACTCACTATCTCTCCCCCTCTCACTGCTTCTCACCCTCTCTTTCACTCGCTCACACACTCATTCACTATCTGTCACTCTCCCACTCACTCTCTCTCTCCCTCTCACTCACTCACTCACTCTCTCTCCCTCACTCACTCTCCCTCTATCTCCCTTTCACTCTCTCTCTCACCCCCACTCACTCTCCCTCTCACTCAATCTCTCTCTCCAATGCACTCACTCATTCTCCCTCTCTCACTCACTCACTCGCTCACTCACTCGCTCACTCACTCACTCACTCACTCACTCTCTCTCTCCCCCGCTCACACACTCATTCACTATCTGTAATTCTCCCACTCGCTCTCTCTCTCTCTCCCACTCACTCTCTCTCTCACTCGCGCACACTCTCTCTTTCACACACACACTCTCTCTATTTCACACTCTCTCTCTCATTCACCCACTCACTCATTCTCTCCCCTCCCCTTCTCACTCTCTTTTTCTCTCTCCCTCTCTCCCTCTCACTCATCTCACTCTCTCACTCTCTTTCCCTCTTTCTCTCTCCCTCTCACTCACTCCAACTCTCTCACTCTCCCTCGGTCGCACACTTAGATATTCTCTCTCTCTCGCCCGCACACTCACACAGTCTCTCTCTTACTCAGTCACTCTCTCACCCTCACTTACTCTCTCTCTTTATCTCTCTTCTCTATCTCCCTCACCCTGCACTCGTTCTCTCTCTCACTCACTCTCTCTCTGTCTTTCTCCCACTCACTCACCCACATACACACAAACACACATTCTCGCTCTCTCCCTGTCTCTCTCTCTTGCACTGACTCTCTCTCTCACTCTCTCTCACTCTCACTCGCTATCTCTCCCCCATCTCTCTCGCACATGACTCTTCCCCTTCAAACTCACTCTTAGTCTCTCACTCTCACTTGATCGCAGACTAACACTTTGTCTCTCTCTCAGACACCCTCTCTCTCTCGCATACTCACACACTCTCTCTCCTACTCACTCACTCATTCTCTCTCACTTCCTTTCTCTCTATCCCTCACTCTCACTCTCTCTATCTCTCTCACACGCTGACTCACTATGTCTGTCTCTCTCTCACTTACTCTCACTCCCTCCCTCCCCCTCACTCTCCCTCTCTTTCTCTCTCCCTCTCACTCCCTCTCACTGTCCCACTCTCACTCGCTCGCACACTCAGACATTCTCTCTCGCTCCCTTTAACTCACTCTCACCTTATCTCTCACTCATTCTCACTCTCTTTGACTTACTCTCACACTCACTATAACACTCACTTACAGTCTTTTTCTAAGACTCACTCTCTCACTCACTCAAACACACACACAAACACTCTCTCTCTGTGTCACTCTCGCATTCTCTCTCTCGCACTCACACTCTCTCTCACTCACTCTTTCTCTCTTTCACACACTCTCTCTCATTCTATCTCTTTCTCCCTCTCTCACTCTCTTTCTTTCACACTCTCTCTCCCTCTCACTCATCTCACTCTCTCACTCTCTCTCCCTCTCTCTCTCAGACACACTCACTCCCACTCTCTCAATCTCACTTGCTCGCACACTCAGACATTCTCACTCTCTCTCGGTCGCACACTCACGCAGACTCACACACACTCTCTCTCTCTTTCCCACTCACTCACTCTCTCTCTCCCCCTCACTCACTCTCTCTCTATCTCTCTTTCGCTCTCTCTCTCTCACCCCTTTTCACTCTCTCTCTCACTCATTAACTGATTCTATCTCTCTCACACACTGACTCCTCTGTCTGTCTCTCTCACTCGCTCTCACTCTCTCTCCCCCTCACTCTCTCTCCCCCTCACTCTCTCTCCCTCTCACTCACTCTCACTCTCTCACTCTCACTCGCTCGCACACTCAGACATTCTCTCTGTCTATCGCTCGCACACTCACACACAGTCTCTCTTACTCACTCACTCTCTCTCCCTCACTCACTCTCCCACTATCTCCCTTTCACTCTCCCTCTCACTCACTCCCTCTCTCCAACTCACTCACTATCTCTCTCTCCAACTCACTCACTCACTCTCCCTCACTCACTCTTTCTCTCTCACTCGCTCACTCGCTCGCTCACTCGCTCACTCACTCGCTCTCTCACTCGCTCACTCAGTCACTCGCTCACTCACTCACTCACTCACTCCCTCACACTCTCTCTCACACACACTCTCTCTCCTTCTCAACCTCACTTCACTCGCTCACACACTCATTCACTATCTGTCACTCACTCTCTCTCTCTCCCTACCCCTCGCTCCCTCTCTCTCTCACTCACTCTCTCTCTGTCACTCGCCCGCACTCTCTCTCTCACTCTCTATCTATCACTCACTCTCTCTCTCTTTTACACACACACTCTCTCTATTTCACTCTCTCTCTCTCACTCACTCACTCACTCGCTCCTTCTCTCACACTCACTCTTTCTTTCACCAAACTATCTCTCTCTCTCTCATTCACCCACTCACACTCCCTCTTACTCACTATCTCTCTCTCCTTCCCATTCTTTCTCTCTCACAGACACACACACTCTCTCTGCCACTCACTCTCTCCCACTCGCTCACTCTCTCTCTCTTTCTCTCTCCCTCTCTCCTACTCTCTCACACACACTCTCTCTCTCACTCACTCTCTCTCTCTCTCTCACTTACTCTCTCCTAATCTCTCAAACCCACTTACTGTCTCTCGCCCTCCCCCTCACTCCCCCATTCTCTCCCTCTCCCTCACTCTCCCTCTCACTCTCCCTCTCTTTCTCTCTCCCTCTCACTCACTCTCACTCTTACTCTCACTCGCTCGCACACTCACACATTCTCTTTCTCTCCCTCTAACTCACTCTCAACATCTCTTCTCACTCATTCTCACTCTATTTGACTCACTCTCACATTCATTCTAACACTCACTTACAGTCTTTTTCTCTGACTCACTCTCTCACACTCACACACACACACACACACACTCCCCCCCTCTCTCTCTCTCGCACTCACACTCTCTCTCACTCACTCTTTCTCTCTTTCACACATACTCTCTCTTTCTCCCTCTCTCACTCTCTTTCTTTCACATTCTCTCTCCCTCTCACTCATCTCACTCTCTCACTCTCTCTCCCTCTCTCTCTCCCCCTCACACTCACTCCCACTCTCTCACTCTCATTTGCTCGCACACTCAGGCATTCTCTCTCACGCTCGCACACTCAGACATTCTCTCTCTCAAGCTCGCACACTCACACACACTCTCCCGTACTCACTCACTCTATCTCTTCCTCAATTACTCTCTCTCTATCTCCCTCTCACACACTCTCTCACCCCCTTTCACTCTCTCACTCACTCACTCACTCATTCTATCTCTCTCACACACTGATTCGTTCTGTCTGTCTCTCTCTCACTCGCTCTCAATCTCTCCCCCTCACTCTCTCACTCTCTCTCCCTCTCTCTCCCTCTCACTCACTCTCACTCTCTCACTCTCACTCACTGGCACACTCAGACATTCTCACACTCACACACGCTCTCTCTTACTCACTCACTCACTCTCTCTCCCTCACTCACTCTCCCTCATTCTCCCTCTCACTCTCTCTCTCACCCCCACTCACTCTCCCTCTCACTCAGTCTCTCTCTCCAACTCACTCACTTTCTCTCTCTCCAAGTCACTCACTCACTCTCCCCCTCTCACTCGCTCACTCACTCACTCACTCGCTCACTCACTCATTCTTCCCCTCACCCTCTCACTCTCTTTCCCTCTCTCTCTCTCTCACTCACTCGCTCTCTCACCCTCTCTCTCTCCCCCTCACCCTCTCACTCTCTTTCACTCACTCTCACACTCTCTCTCACTTACTCTCACACTCACTCAGTGTGTCTCTCTCCTTCTCACTCTGTCACTCTCTCTCTCATTCGCTCCCACACTCACCCAATATCTCTCTGTCTATCCTTTTCCCTCTTTCTCTCAATACCTCTCTCTCTCTCTCTTTCTCTCACTCACCCACACTCTCACTCACTCTCTCTTTCTTTCACACAAACACCCTCTCTTTCTCTCTCTCCCTGCCTCCCTCTCTTTATCTCTCTTTCTTTCACACTCTCCCCCTTTCGCTCACTCTCAGTCTCTCACTCTCACTCGCCCGCAGACTCACACTTTTTCTCTCTCTCACACACCCTCTCCCTCTCTTATACTTACACACTCTCTCTCCTACTCACTCACTCATTCTCTCTCACTTCTTTTCTATCTCTCTCCCTCACTCTCACTCTCTCGATCTCTCTCACACACTGACTCACTCTATCTGTCTCTCTCTCACTCACTCTCACTCTCTCCCTCCCCCTCACTCTCCCACTCTCTCTCCCTCCCTTTCTCTCTCCCTCTCACTCACTCTCACTCGCTCGCACACTCAGACATTCTCTCTCTCTCCCTCTAACTCACTCTCACCATATCTCTCAGTCAATCTCACTCTCTCACACTCAGACATTCTCTCTCTCTCCCTCTAACTCACTCTCACCATATCTCTCAGTCATTCTCACTTTCTTTGACTCACTCTCACACTCACTCGAACACTCACTTACAGTCTTTTTCTCTGACTCACTCACACACACACACTCTCTCTCTCTTTGTCTCTCTCTCACTCCCTCTCTCTCGAACTCACACTCTCTCTCACTCACTATTTCTCTCTTTCGCACATACACTCTCTCCTCTCTCTCCCCTCCCCCTCTCACTCTCTCTCTCTCCCTCTCTCCCTCTCACTCATCTCACTCTCTCTCCCTCTCTCTCTCCTTCTCACTCACTCCCACTCTCTGACTCTCCCTCGGTCGCACACTTAGATACTCTCTCTCTCGCTCGCACACTCACACAGTCTCTCTCTTACTCACTCACTCTCTCTCTCCCTCACTCACTCTCTCTCTCTATCTCTCTTTCTCTATCTCTCTCACCCTACACTCGTTCTCTCTCTCACTCACTCTCTCTCTCTGTCTCTCTCCCACTCACTCACCCACATACACACAAACACACATTCTCGCTCTCTCTCTGTCTCTCTCTCTTTTGCACTGACTCTCTCTCTCTCACTCTCTCTCACTCTCACTCATTATCTCTCTCCCACATGACTCTCCCCCTCAAACTCACTCTTAGTCTCTCACTCTCACTCGCTCGCAGACTCACACTTTGTCTCTCTCTCAAACACCCTGTCTCTCTCGCATACTCACACACTCTCTCTCCTACTCACTCACTCATTCTCTCTCACTTTCTTTCTCTCTCTCCCTCTCTCTCACTCTCTCTATCTCTCTCACACACTGACTAACTATGTCTATCTCTCTCTCACTCACTATCACTCCCTCCCTCCCCCTCACTCTCCCTCTCTTTCTCTTTCTCTCTCACTCCCTCTCACTCTCCCACTCTCACTCGCTCGCACACTCAGACATTCTCTCTCTCTCCCTTTAACTCACTCTCACCTTATCTCTCACTCATTCTCATTCTCTTTGACTCACTCTCACACTCATTATAACACTCACTTACATTCTTTTTCTCTGACTCACTCTCTCACTCACTCACACACACACACACAACACTCACTCTCTCTATCACTCTCTCACTCTCTCTCTCTCGCACTCACACTCTCTCTCACTCACTCTTTCTCTATTTCACACACACTCTCTTTCATTCTATCTCTTTCCCCGTCTCTCACTCTCTTTCTTTCACACACTCTCTCCCTCTCACTCATCTCACTCACTCACTCTCTCTCCCTCTCTCTCTCTCCCTCTCACTCACCCCCACTCTCTCAATCTCACTTGCTCGCACACTCAGACATTCTCACTCTCTCTCGGTCGCACACTCACACACACTCTCTCTCTTTGTCTCTCTCTCTCTCCCTCTCTCTCGCACTCACACTCTAACTCACTCATGATTTCTCTCTTTCGCGTATACACTCTCTCCTCACTCTCCCCTCCCCCTCTCACTCTCTTTCTCTCTCTCCCTCTCACTCATCTCACGCTCTCACTCTGTCTCCCTCTCTCTCTCTCTACCTCTCACTCACTCCCACTCTCTCACTCTCACTCGGTCGCACACTTAGACATTCCCTCTCTCTCGCTCGCACACTCACACACACTCTCTCTTACTCACTCACTCCCTCTCCCTCTCTCACTCGCTCACTCACTCACTCACTCGCTCACTCACTCACTCACTCACTCTCTCTCCCCCTCTCACTGCTTCTCACCCTCTCTTTCACTCGCTCACACACTCATTCACTATCTGTCACTCTCCCTCTCACTCTCTCTCGCCCTCTCACTCACTCTCAATCTCTCTCTCTCGCCGCACTCTCTCTCTCACTCACTCTCTCTCTCACTCGTCCGCACTCTCTCTTTCACACACACACTCTCTCTATTTCACTCTCTCTCTCTCATTCACCCACTCACTCATTCTCTCTCTCTCACTCACTCTTTCTCTCGCCTAACTATCTCTCTCTCTCACTCACTCACTCTCCCTTTCACTCACTCTCTCCCTCTCACTCTCTCTCACTCTCCCTCACACTCACTCTCTCAATCTGTCTCACTCACTCTAACACTCACTTACAATCTTTTTCTCTCCTTCTCTCTCTCTCCCCCTCCCTCCCACTCCCTCTCTCTCCCCCCTCCCTCCCACTCCCTCTCTCTTGCACTCTCTCTCTCTCACTTTCACTCACACTCTCTCTCTCTCTGTCCATCTCTCTCTCACTAACTCTCTGTCTTGCACTCACTCTCCCTCTCTCACTCACTCACTCTGTCTTACTCTCTCTCCCTCTCACTCTCTCTTTCTTCCTCTCACTGACTCTCACTCTCTCTCACTCGCTCCCACACTCACTCATTGTCTCTCTCTCCCTCTTTCCCTCGCCCTCACTCATTCTCTCTCTCACCCCCTCTCTCTCACTCACTCTCTCTAACTCTACCTCTCTCTCTCTCTTCTACTCTCTCCCTCTCTCTCTCACTCTCTCTCTCACTTACTCTCTCTTAATCTCTCACACCAACTTACTCTCTCTCTCTCTTACTCACTGTCTTTCTATTTCCCTCTTTATGTCTCTCACTCACTCACTCACTCACTCACACACACACTCTCTCTCTCCCTCTATCTCTTTCTCTCACTCTGTCTCTCTCTCGCACTCACACTCTGTCTCACACACTCTTTCACTCTTTCACACGCACTCTCCCTCCTTCTCTCTCTCCCCCCCTCTCTCACTCCCTTTCTTTTAGACTTACACACTCACTCTCTCCTTCTCCCCATCCCCATCCCTCCCTCTCTCTCTCTCTCTCACTCTCCCTCACTCACTCACACACTCTCTCTCCCTCTTTCTCTTTCTCTCTTTCTCTCTCTCACTCACTCTCTCTCACTCTCTCTGTCTCTCTCTCTCACTAACTCTCTTTCTCGCACTCATTCTCTCTATCACTCTATCTCACTCACTCTAACACTCACTTACACACTCTCTCTCCTTTGCCCCATCCCCATCCCTCCCTCTAACTTTCTCTCTCTCGCTCACTCACACACTCTCTCTCCCTCATTCCCTTTCTCTCTTTCTCTCTCTCACTCACTCTCACTCTCACTGTCTCTCTCTCTCAGTAACTCCCATTCACTCACTCACTGTCTCTCTCCCGCTCACTCACTCTCACTCGGTCCCACATTCACTCACTGTCTCTCTCCCGTTCACTCACTCTCTCCCTCACTCGCTCTCACACTCACTCACTATCTCTCTCTCCCTCACACTCACATTCTTTTTCTCTCTCTCACTAAGTCACTCACTATCTCTCTCTCCCTCACTCTTTCACTCACTCTCCCTCTCTCACTCCATCCCCCTCTCTCACTCATTCTCTCTCCCCATCTCTCTGACTCACACACACTCTCTCTCTGACTCACTCACTCACTCGCTCACTCCCTCTCTCTATCTCTCTCTCACTCACTCTCTCACTCTCACTCTTACTCTCCCTCTCTCACTCTTTCTCACTCTCTCCCCCCCTCACTCACTCTCTCCCTCACTCACCCTCTATCTATCTATCTCTCCTTCTCCCTCTTTCTCTCAGTCCCCCTCTCTCCCTCTCACTCACCCACTCTCTATCTCTCTCTCCCCTTCTCCCTCTTTCTCTCAGTCCCTTTCTCTCCCTCTCATTCACCTACACTCTCTCTCACTCTCACTCACTCTCTCTGTCTTTCACAAACACTCTGTCTCTTTCTCTCTCTCCCACCATCCCCCCTTCCTCTCTCTCTCTCACTCCCTCTTTCCCTGCCACACTCACTCACTATCTCTCCCTCTTTCTCTCACTCCCTCTTTCCCTGCCACCCTTTCTCTCTCTCTTAGTTTCTCTTTCTCTCTAACTCTCTCTCTCTATCACGCCCTCACTCTCACTCTCTCTCCTTCTCTCCCTCCCCCTCCCTCCCTCTCTCTCTCTCACTTTCACTCTCTCTCTCTCACTCACTCACACACTCTCTCCCTCTTTCTCTTTCTCTCTCTCACTCACTCACTCTCGCTCTCTCTGTCTCTCTCTCTCACTAACTCTCTTTCTCGCACTCACTCTCTCTCCCACTCTCTCTCACTCGGTCTCACACTCACTCACTATCTCTCTCCTGCTCACTCACTCTCACTTTCTCCGTTACTCACTCTCACACTCACTCTCACTCTCTCTCACTCACACACTATCTCTCTCCGTCTCACTCACTGTCTCTCTCACTCTCACACTCACTCTTTCACTCTCTCTCCCTCTCTCACTCCATCCCCCTCGCTCTCACTCACTCTCTCACTCTCACTCTCCCTCTCTCTCACTCACTCTCTCTCTATCTCTCTCCCTCTCTCTATCTCTCTCTCACTCACTCTCTCACTTTCACTCTCCCTCTCTCTCACTCTCTCTCTTCCTCTCACTCAGTCTCTCCCACACTCACACTTTATCTATTTCTCTCTCCTTCTCCTTCTTTCTCCCTCTCACTCAGCCACACTCTATCTCTATCTCTCTCCTTCTCCCTTTTTCTCTCAGTCCTTTTCTCTCCCTCTCACTCACCTACACTCTCTCTCACTCTCACTCACTCTCTCTCTGTCTTTCACACACACTCTCTCCTTCTCTCTCACCCTCCCTCCCCCTCTTCTCTCTCTCTCTCACTCCCTCTTTCCCTACCACACTCACTAACTGACTCTCTCTTTCTCTCACTCCCTCTTTCCCTGCCACTCTATCTCTCTCAGTCACTTTCTCTTTCTCTCTAACTCTCTTTCTCACTCCCTCACTCTCCCTTTCTCAGTCACACTCTCACTCCCTCTCCCTCTCTCACTCTCTCCCTCTCTCTCACTCATAATCTCTCTCCCCCTCCCTCACCCTTTCTCTCTCTTTCTTTCTCTCTCTCTCCCTCTCACTCACTCTCACTCTCTCACTCTCACTCGCTTGCACACTCACACATTCTCTCTCTCACTCTCTTTCTCTCTCACATACTAACACACTCTCTCTCTTACACACCCACTCACTCACTCTCTCTCCCCCTCACTTTCTCTCCCTATCTCTCTCTCTCACTCACCCTCTCTCTCTCACTCGCCCACTCTCTCTCACTCACTCTCTCATGCTCTCTCTCTTACTAATTCTCTCTCCCTCTTTCTCACTCTCGCTATCTCTCTCACACACTGACTCACTCTGTTTATCTCTCTCCCACTCACTCTCACTCCCTTTGTCCCCCTCACTTTCTCACTCTCTCACTCCCCCTCTCTCACCCTCTCTCTCCCCCTCTCTCTCACCCTCTCTCTCACTCTACCTCTCTCTCTCTCACTCTCTCTCTCTCAAAGACACACACACTTTCTCTCTCTCGCTCACTCTCTCTCTTAATCTTTCACACCCATTCACTATCTCTACCTTTCACACTGTCCTTCACTTTCTCTCTTTTTGTCTCTCTCTCTCACACATTGTCTCTCTTTCTCTCTCGCATACTCACACACTCTCTCTCTTAATCACTCACTTTCTCTCTCTATCTCTCTCTCTCTCACCCTACAACTCTCTGTCACTCACTCTCTCTCTTTCAGTCACTCATTTACTCTCTCTCACCCTCTCTATCTCTCACTCTNCTCTCTCTCACCCTACCACTCTCTCTATCACTCATTCTCTCTCTTTCACTCACTCATTTACTCTCTCTCACCCTCTCTATCTCTCACTCTACCTCTCTTTCTCTCTCTCACTCTCCCTCCCACTCACCCTCTCTCTCACTCACCCTCTCTCTCTCTCTCTTAATCTCTCACACCCACTAACTCTCTCTCACTTTCTCATTGTCCTTGACTTTCTCTCTTTCTGTCTGTCTCTCACTCACTCAGTCACACACAGACACACACTCTCCCTCCCTCTCTCTAACTCTCCCTCTCTATTTGTCTCTCACTCTCTGTCTCTCGTACTCACACTCTCTCTCACTCCCTCACTCACTTTCTCTTTCTCTCTAAATCTCTCTCTCTCTCTACCTCACTCCGTCACTCTCTTTCTCTCTCACTTCCTTTCTCTCTCTCCCTCTCTCTCACTCTCTCTATCTCTCTCACACAATGACTCACTCTGTCTTTCTCTCTCACTCACTCTCACTCTTTTTCTCAACCTCACTCTCTCACTCTCTCACTCTCTCTATCTGTCTCTCTCACTCAACCTCTCTATCTCCATCTCCCTCACCCCCCTCACTCCCTCCCACCCTCTCTATCTATCTCTCTTTCTCTCACACTCTCTCACTCTCTCGCATACTCACACACTCTCTCTCTTACTCACTCACTCTCTCTCTCTTTATCTCTCTCTCACCCCCCTCACTCTCTCACTCACTCTCTCACTCACTTATTCTCTCTCTCTCACTCACTCTCTCACTCACTTATTCTCTCTCTCTCACCCTCTCTATCTCTCACTCTAACTCTCTCACTCTAACTCTCTCTCTCTCACTCACTCTCTCACTCACTCTTCACTCACCCTCTACCTCTCTTAATCTCTCACACCCGCTAACTCTCTCTCTCTCTTTCTCATTGTCCTTGACTTTCTCTCTTTCTGTCTGTCTCTCACTCACTCAGTCACACACAGACACACACACTCTCCCTCCCTCTCTCTAACTCTCCCTCTCTCTTTGTCTCTCACTGTCACTCTCTGTCTCTAGTACTCACACTCTCTCTCACTCCCTCACTCACTTTCTCTTTCTCTCTAAATCTCTCTCTCTCACTCACTCTCTCTACCTCACTCCGTCACTCTCTTTCTCTCTCTTACTCATTCTCTCTCACTTCCTTTCTCTCTCTCCCTCTCTCTCACTCTCTTTGTCTCTCACACAATGTCTCACTTTGTCTCTCTCTCACTCACTCTCACTCTTTTCCTCCACCTCACTCTCTCACTCTCTCACTCTCTCTCTCTTCCCCTCTCTCTCTCACCCTCTCTCTCTCACTCTACCTCTCTCTCTCTCTCACTCTCTCACTCACACACACTCTCTGTCACTCACTCTCTCTCTTAATCTTTCACACCCACTCACTCTCTCTCCCTTTCACACTGTCCTTCACTTTCTCTCCTTTTGTCTCTCTCTCACTCAATCACTCACACACACACACACTCTCTCTCTCTCACTCTCTCACTCACCGGCACTCAAACTCACTCACTCACACACACACACACTCTCTCTCTTTGTCTCTCTTTCTTACTTTCTCTCTCTCACAGTGACTCTCTCTCTCACTCACTCTCACGCCCACTCACTATCTCTCTCACCCACTCACTATCTCTTTTTGCCCCTCTCCCCCTCCGTCTCTCTCTCTCTCCCGCTCTCTCTCACGCTCTCTCACTCACCCACAGACTCTCTCTCCCACTCACCCACACTCTCTCTCTCACTCACTTTCTCTTTCTCTCTAAATCTATCTCCCTCACTCACTCACTCACTCTCACTCACTCACTCTCTCACTCTCTCTCCCTCTCACTGGCTCTCACCCTCTCTCTCACTCATTCTCACTCTCACTCTTACTAACTCTCACACTCACTCACTCACTATCTCTCTCTCTCTCCCTGTCACTCACTCTCACTCTCTCTTTCATTCGCTCCCACACTCACACATTGTCTCTCTCTCACTCTCTCTCACTCACCCACAGACTCTCTCTCTCTCTCACTCACCCACACTCTCTCTCACTCACTTTCACTTTCTCTCTAACTCTCTCCCTCACTCACTCACGCTCTCACTCTCACTCTCTTCACTCACTCTGTCACTTTCACTCTCTTCACTTTCTCTCTCGCTCACTCTCCCTCACCCACTCACTCTCTCTCTCACTCACACACACACAGACACTCTCTCACACACACTCACACACACACACACACACACACACTCTCTGTCTCTCTCTTTACTTTCTCTCTCGCACTGACTCTCTCTCACACCCACCCACTATCTCTATTTGCCCCTCTCTCCCCCCTCCCCCTCTCTCTCTCGCTCTCTCTCACTCCCACAGACTCTTTCTCACTCACCCACACTCTCTCTCTCACTCACTTTC
>QANY01008545.1:0-16030 GCA_003255025.1 Datisca glomerata
ATCCTTCAACCCCCTCTTAACCAGAGACGATGAGCAGCTTGTTGGACTGCATTGAAATAGGGTTTTTATTCAAAGAAGTGCCCCACAAGAGTGTTTTCCCATAGCTTCATGCCTGCTTGAACAATAACTTCTTGAATTTTGAACTTACCTGTAGCTTCATTCTTATTAGATTTTTCATTCACCACTGACAAAGCCACATTAGGTCTCCTTACACGGTCTGCCCACTTTTGAGCTATTATTGTAGCAGGGTCCCTTCTTCATGTATAGTAACTTTTTCATTTTGTTGAGCAATCAATTTGTACACTGAGTTGTCCAAAATAGGCTTCTTAATACTAGAGCTTGGCTTGGAATTTGAGGGCTACATTTATCGCTTTCATCTACTTTGAAATCACTAGAAAGCAAACAACTATCAAACTTTTCATGCTATTGTTTTTATGCTTGTTTCGAACCATATAATGACTTTAATAACTTACATACCTTGATTTCATCACTTGGCATGACAAAATATTCTAGTTGATCCATATATATTTCTTCTTCCAAATCTCCATTTAAAAATATTGTCTTAACATCCATTTGATATATATGCAAATTATGTATAGATGCAATTGCAATTAATAATCTAATAGGAGCTTCTCTATCTAAAATTTCATTCCCTTCAAAATGAAGCAGGATCCCTCCTTTTATAGGTGATCAAAAGGAGGGGGACCATTACAACTAATCCCTTGATTAGTTACAAGCCCGCCAATCAAATTGTGCCACCTCAGTTGACTAATCATGTTTAGGTGGGTAAGAGGAGAATTTCACATGAGCCAATCGGGTGGCGCCACGTGGGTCTTTATGTAGTGGCCATGATTTAGGGAGAACATGCCTAGCCAATGGGGCCAACGATGATGTTCACCGAACGCCCCCTCTCAAGGGCTCTCTCAAACCAAACCATTCCCCAAGGTGGGAGGGTAGCACACCCTCAAAGTCTAGAGTGGCTGTACTGAAGAGGTATGTCCTCTTAAAATACAACGTAACCACGCCCATAATCCTACCAGTCCACAGCCTCCAAGCATTCACATGCAACCATACGTCCACCCAAGTCTTTGTCACTTGACTTGGTGGTTTGTGATGTGATGACTCATGGTGATAGCGGTGTGATACATTTTTTCTTTGAGTTACATTACGAAGGGTGATCCAGGAACCTCCATGGTACACCTATGAGGGTGACATCAATGGTGCTACTGTTGGGGGTTATTCCTTCAAAACATGTGTATTGACGTTTTGATATGAAATTTAAAATGGATTATATTTTTCTTATAATTGTTCTTTTAAATCATTATTGATTAATTTATATAAATATCTAAAAATTCCATATTCATAAAGTGGGACTGTGGTATTATATTAGTACGAGAGGATTAAGATCATGGATAATGAACAAAATTGTCAGCAACATATTAAAGTATGAAATCTTTAATGAATGGTTGCTAGTACGATTCACTAAGTACTAAGAATGTGTGTGATCTAGATCCAGATTATTGATGTTGATAGAAATCTTAGTGAAGACACTTTATATAATAAGATTATATATGACAGGACCGATATGAACTAATATTTTTATTAACGTGCCGTTTATCATAAAGATTTAATACACATCAATTCGATGATGATATGTAGATCAGTCTGAATCCTGAGTAGTCATGAACTCCCATACATGTCTAATGGATCTTTTGATTCACTCGATAAGGTATGTTTGTTAATCAGGTTTGTGACTTTTATTTTAGAGATTCAGTGATGTGGATGGTTGGAGATATGATCTTACAAGATTTAGAATTTAAGGTTTCCTAACAGATCATATATTGGTTCTCTTAATTATTAATTCTGAAACTGAATGGTTATTGAGTTCAAATTTATAATAAGATTTTAAATTAGCCATTCACTAGTGGAATAATGGTACTTAAGGATCAAGAGGTAATAAATAAGATTATTTAATTGAAGAGTTTAATTATTAATCTAGTTTCTTGGAGCTTAGGATTATAGGTCCATGGTCCCCAAATCAGCTTTATACTACGCAATCGATGGTGTGAATATTTCAGGACATAAAAAAGGACTGACTTGCAAAATAAATTTTTATTCTGGTGTAACTACATAATTATGAGATAGTTATGTGTGATTAATTAATTAATTAAATTATTTATATATTTAAATATAATTTTCAGAAAATTATATATATAAATAATTATCGATTTTTTATTATCAATAACTGAGACAGAATATCTAATTTATAAAATTAGATAATTAAATTATTATTAGATAATAATTTAAATAAACTAAATTTATTATTTGTGAAATAACAGATAAGTTAGTTGATAGAGATTATCAGATATGTTAATTTTAAATTAATTGATATCTTGATAATTATCTGACTAAAATAAATATTTAATTCACTGTAATTGCCACATGTCAATCACTAATAGGGTATCAGAAATTGACATGGACTACTGTGGTGCCACGTGACACTACACTAGCGAGTGTGCAACACTGTAGTGCCATGTGGCACTGCAGTTATGCACAATTAAAGTGGGTCCCACTGTAATTGATAATTTTATAATTAATCATTATTTCAGTTTATCCATAAAAATCTAATACGCCATTATCTAGAATATATACAAATATTATTCTAATAGCCTGAGGAGTTGGAAGAAGAGGAGAGAATCAGTTGATCAGATTAACAATTCATCAATCAAGAGTTGAATTGAGAACACGATTAGTGTCAGAGAGATTTTCTTCTGTGATTAAACGTTTATCAAATCACTAAAAGTATAACCATCATGTTCTTTTAGAAAATCGTCTCACAAAAGCCCTTTTCAATAAATCTCTAGATCTCATGTGTTGAGAACATCTAGATATAGAAAAAAAGTCTTGTAATATTCTACGTGCCCACACACGTCCTAGTGCGTTGAGGATTGATTTAGAAGATTTTGGTGTGGATCTCAGAGTCTATTGATCGTTGGAAGGATTTCGTGGGTACGAATGATCGATAGGTTTTTGCAAGGACACTTGATATAGAATATAAGAGGTATATGATTTCTAATCTTGTATGTTGTAAATTTAACTTATAAATATATAATGTATCCTAACTGATTGAAAAAGAGTTTTCAATAAAAGTTTTTATTTGGTTATCGTGGCGTTGCGTAAGTTTTGTTTTATTAAAAGAGTCAATTTTTAAAAGTTTAATTTTTTAAAATGCCATGCGCCTCCACGCTTGCGTTGAGACGACCAACAACTACCATGGGGGTGACATCAATGGTGCTACTATGGGGGTGACATCAACGGTGCTACCATGGGGTGACATCAATGGTGCTACTGTGAATATGACATCAATGGTACTACCATAGGGGTGACACCCCATGGTGCTGCAATGGGGATGACCCTCCACGGGTTCCTTAGTGGCGGCATCCCATGTGGTGCACCCCTCAGCGGCAACACTCCATGGTACACCTCTCGGCGGCGACACTCCATGGTGCTCCCTCTTCTTGCATCTATTCTCACGTCTCTTCTACTTCTTCTTCGACAAGACAGTCCTTGCAAGTCTTATTCTTCTTCTTCTTCTGTTTCTAGAGCACTCTGACACGATACCCAGACACGACACCGACCTACGAACAAACTCAGGTGCCCGTTATTTATTTTTTTGACGCAGAAAATGACTTAGAGTTTGTAACTTTTTCTTTTGTTCTTCTTACTAGGCTTTTTAAGTTCTAAGGTTAGGAGAAAATATTCTAGGGTTTAGGTCGTCTAGTTTGTCTCTTTTAATGATTATAACATTCTGCATGTCTGGATTGGTTTATATATTTTATTGATGAATGTGATAACCATTTGAATATATTAGCTACTTGAAGGGTTCGAGTAGCTGTTCAGGACCACTTGAGTAGTCAATTTGAAAATAGTATCTCACTACTTAAAAACTTCAAGCAGTCCTTTTGATTCTGGAAGTGAAAATAAATGACTACTTGAAGGGTTCAAGTAGTCAAATATACTTGAAGGGTTCAAGTAGTGTATTTGACTACTTGAACCCTTCAAGTGTGATTTTGACTCTAGAAGTCAAAATAAGTGATTACTTGAAACGTTCAAATAATGTATATGACTATTTGAACTCTTAAAGTAGTGATTTTGAATTTAAAAGTCGAAATAAGTCACCACTTGAAGGGTTCAAGTAGTGTATTTTACTACTTGAACCCTTCAACTAGTGATTTTGAATCTGAAAGTAAAAACAAATCACTACTTGAAGGGTTCAAGTAGTGTATTTGGCTACTTGAACCATTCAAGTAGTGATTTTGATTCTTGAACTCAAAACAAATAATTATTTGAAGGGTTCAAGTAGCTGTCCTATTACTTAAACCCTTCAAGTAGTGATTTTAAATCTGAAAGTCAAAACAAATGACTACTTGAATGGTTCAAGTAGTGCATCTGACTACTCGAAGGGTTCAAGTAGTGTATCTGACTACTTGAACCATTCAAGTAGTGATTTTGATTCTAAAATTCAAAATAAGTAACTACTTGAAGGGTTCAAGAAGTTCTATATAACTACTCTAACCCTTCAGTAAGCAATCAAGTGCCTTTATGTGTATAAATAAATGATAATACTTACTACTTATATCTGCATCCTTCAACAGGTATGGCTCCAAAAATTTAGATGACTCCAGTTTTCAATGATGATGAAATTATCCCTAGAAAAATGAGCTGCCTATCCAGCCTAAATGCTATTACAAAATTGAATGATAAGCTCATTAAATCTCAAAAGATTCTATTTAGGAAGACATAATTTAGACATTTGTTGGACATATGAAGTATCTAATTTTATGGAACCAAATGTCATCACATGCTTCTCTGAGAAGCTACGCCAAAACATTTCACTGCTAAAAATGAGATGTATTTTCCCATAGCTGGAAAAGCAATAAGGTTGTCTAAGAAAGAATTCGCTTTGATAACTGGCCTTCACTATAACACTCCTCCTAACCTTGGGACATATGACAAGGCTGCCCTTAATAGGTTAGGGATCAGTACTTCACTCATGATTACAACATCAACAACAAGTGGTTGGAGGATGTTTTTATTGGCAGTGAATGTCTTGAGGATGGTGATGTTGTGAAGTTGGGGCTACTTTATTTACTGGAGCATGTTGTTCTTGGGAAGGAGAGAAGGAACAAGATTGTTAATAGGTGGATAATGCTAGTTGATAATCTGGATGATTTCGATAGCTACCCATGGAGGGAGGTATGCTTTGGGAAGACCATGCGGGCTTTGAAGAACACCCTTCCCAAGGAAGTTAATGATGAGGAAGCAAGTGGAAGTTAGAAAAAGAAAACGAAGAAGGTTGAGAAAAAATTGCTGAGTATACATAAGCATTGAGGGGGTTCCCATATGATTTTTCAAGTATCTTCATCCCCACAGTTGGAAACCTGTATGTGAAAAAGATTGCTAATCATTTTTCAAGATTACTTAATTGGACGACTAACACCATGGTGTCACATGAAAAGTGCAGAAGGACATTTTCACTCACAAATTGGTAAGAACGCTTGATTTTCTTGTTTTATCATTTTTGTAGTGGCAAAAGTCAAGTAGTTGTGTCTGACTATTTGAACACTTCAAACAGTGATTTTGACTCTGAAAGTCAAAACATGTAACTATTTGAAAGGTTTAAGTAGTTGTATTTGACTACTTGAACCCTTTAAGTAATCATTTGTTTATGGAAATCAGAACAAATGACTACTTAAAGAACTCAAGTAGTTATATCCGACTACTTGAACCCTTCAAGTAGTTATTTGTTCACTACTTGATGGGTTCAAGTAGCAATATCTGATTAGTTGGACCTTTCAAATAGTCATTTATTTTTTAGAATCAGAACAAGTGACTACTTGAATGTCTCAAGTGATTTTTTTGTATAAATAAATCATGAAACTTACTTTATATCTGCATCTTTCAACAGATAATGAAATGTTTTTTGTGTTAATTAATAGTTAAAGTTCTTTTGACACTGAACCCAACTGACCAAGAAGAGCAACAACCATTCTGGAAGAATTTTGTAGAAATTCATAAAGTTGGGGCTGTTGCTGATAGTGGGGAGGATGATGTCCATGCTTTCATGCATGAGGCAAAAAAGAAGCTGGACATCATGGCTTCTAATATTAAGGAACTTAAGGCTAACTCATCAATGCTGAAAAAAGAAGTTGCTGATATTAAGTAGGAATTAAGAAGCATTGTAGGTCAGTTATACATCCTTATTGATCAACAAGTGAGATCCCCAATTGAGCAAGATTTTTATGTACATTCTTTTGACCATGCTGTTAAGGATGGTCACAACAATTTTAATAAGATGGATGTTGGACATGAAGAAAAGTTGGGTGGTAGTGATGGGGAAAATTTAGATGGCACTAAGAGGGGGAAATGAAATTCATGGTTCTTCATTGGGAAAGTCTCCATTGAGGAAGCTGGATGATACTGATGATAACACATCCAACAACATTTCTCTAATTGTTCAACGGTAAAATACTAAATTATTGGAAGAGACAACCAATGAAGAGGAATAACCCACTACTGAGAAAGAGCCAGATCTATCAATTGAGGGGGTTGAGCCTTCATTGGAATTCTACTACTCATGAGCCCACTGTAGAAATAAATGTTGAGATGCCTACTGAGAAGGCTGGGACATAGGTGCTAGAGATACGATCTTAGGGAGCAGACTCAGAAGTGGACAAGTCTCTTTCAGAATCCGATGTTGTAGAGGTGCTTGGGGAGTTGGGAAAAAGAAAGCATTTTCCTTCTCAATATGTCAAGTCTCCATGGACAGATTCGGAAAAGAAACAGTATTGGATAGAACAATTAAAGAAAGATGCCCCCACAACCATTCAAACCCTTTGATGAACTCATGGAAGAAGATGAGAAAAAATTTGACTAGTGGTATGACTCCATTGATGATAGGTAATTTCCTGAACTTATGTACATATATGTTTTATTTTGTTTAAAAGAAGGTTAAATAATTGTACATATATGTTTTGTTTTGTGGCACTACCATCGAACTTAGCAATTCAAATGTTCGTAAGAACTTCTTCTCCAAGCTCTTGGATCCAGTTGAATGGTTGGAATCATAGGTTTGTATTTAATTAGTTTAGAATTAAACCAATTAGAATTTTTTTGTGTTCTACAGTAATATTTGATGACTACTTGAAGGTTTTAAGTAGTGTCTTTTGATTACTTGAACTCTTCAAGTAGTTATTTATTATTCCTGCATTAAGTAATCTAGTGGGCATGAGACTACTTGAAGGGTTCACATAGTCTTTTTTGACTACTTGAACCCTTCACGTAATAAATTTTTAGTCATGCATTAAGTTATCCAGTGAGCATGAGACTACTTGAACCCTTCAAGTAGATATGTTTTAGTCCTGCATTAAGTTATCCACTGAGCATGAGACTACTTCAAGGGTTCAAATAATCTTTTTTGACTACTTGAACCGTTGAAGTAATCAAATGTTCTCTGTTCTGCAACATATAATAGATTTTTCCTTATTTTGTTGGCAGCATATTGATGAGCACTCGCTCAAAATTTGGAGGGATCTTCACGACTTCAACCGAAATCAACGAATCAATATTTTTGACATTATTTTTCAAGTAAGCTTTTAGGTTTTTTCCAAAGTACAAATTTATTGCGGACTTAGTATGCTATAGTGATCAATTTGCTGACCTCAAATGTAGGCTAACATGTCTGGTGAATGTGAACTATTTGATGCTAATCCATCCGAATTTGCATTAGAAGACAATGCCCTTTTGCGAGCTAATATAGTCGAGTTGAGACCATTTTTTGGAAGAGATTGAGATTCCTATGATCGAGTATGTAATGTTACAAATTTTTCAAATTATGTCCTTTAGAAGTTATTTTATGCAAAGTTTGCTGAAATACTATTGTATAGGTTTTGTTTGTTATGAACATGAACAAATCTCACTAGATAATCGTGGAGTTAGACCTCAATGAACAAGCTGTCAAAGTCTATAATTCAATGAACAACGCCACTCAATGAGCGATCATTCACCCATCTACTCTCTCGTGTACTAAAACTTATGAACTTTTATGGAAATAGAAAAGAAGTTCATAAAGTACTTGACGAGTGGACTGTAACTCATGTCAAGGTTCCTCAACAAGGGAACGGGTGAACTTTGTTCTAGTACATATGACCTTAATTCATGAAAGAAGGATATTTGATTATTTTTTTGCTTTTGGAGGCCTTGGTTTATGGTCGAGACTTAACAACTATAAAGCAGAAATTTATGCCACAATTTCACAAAAAGTTGGCTGTGGACTTTTTTGTCATACATCTCCACTTGAGGGTCTTGCAGAACTATGAACTTTTAGTTTTTTTATGTCTAAATTCTTATAAACACTTCTATGGATATTAAATTTTTATTGGATATATTTGTTGATTGGAATTCAAGAAATTATAAACTGATGAGGGTTCAAGATTGATTACTGTAGTTACATGCTCTCTGTATAAACTGATGGCAATAAAGAATATCACTACTTGTTCAAATGGCAACAAATAATATGACTACTTGAAGGATTCAAGTAGTAAAGTAATACTACTTGTACCCTTCAAGTAGTAAAAAAATATTACTTGAACCTTTCAAGTAGTCATTTTTGTTTGTTGCAGTGATTTGTCCAGAGAAAAAATGACTACTTGAAAGGTTTAAGTAGTCATAAATCACTACTTGAACCCTTCAAGTAGTCATCGAATATATGCAATTTGCATTAGTTTGCTTACTAATTAAAACAAATAACTAATTAAGTGGATAAAAATAGATACAATATATGTACAAAATTCATACAATATACATATAAAGTTTTAATAGTATACATACAAGCCTATGTGCCTAGTTGTGATTCATCACGCATGTGAAAGGGGATATATGTTTGCATGTTTATCTATTGTGTCAGCGTAAATCACATCGACTACATTTATTTGGTTGTACATCTTCACCTCTATATGATATTCTATTACCCTAGGACTCCCACTAGACCGCCTCACCATAGGGGGCAAGACAATTTTTTCTCTCACCTCATCACTGATAGTCCAGTCTGTAGGATCTCTAAGGGGATGAATTGTTTTTGTGTAAGCTGCCACTAATGCCTCAACCTTATAATACTCCGAGCATATGCTGTAAGCAGATATGTTACGTTGTCGACAACAAGCTAACACATGTGCACAAGGGTATTGGTCTGGATCAAATTCACGACAAGTGCATGTTTTTTATGCAAGTTCATAACATGCTCTCTATCCCTAATACTTACAAGAAACTCGTGAATATCTGAGGCATGCACTGAAAGTATGCAAGAAGCATCATGATTCTTTTTAAGCTCTTTCTCACACCATTTGGCCATTTGTGTGTGCATCTCATAAGCAACTGTCCAACGTTGATAATACCACTGTTGCATCAAATCATGCAGATGATTTATTAAACTTGTTATTGGGAGGGCTCTAGCATCCTTTAGTGTGCTATTCATGCATTCGGCGATGTTGGTAATCATTATGTTATAGCGTCTACCACGACAATTAGAACGAGCCCATCTATCAAACCCGACCGCATCAATATAGTTTCCAATGTCTGGATGAACTTGGTTGATGATAGTCATGTATGCCTCAAATTCTGATACATGATAAACCTTGGCTGCTTTGAAAAACAAAGGATTGACATTGCTAGTTTTGAACGTTGATTTTATTTCATTCTCATATGGTAGATACAAGCTCCATGAAATGATTGTGGAAAGACAATCTGTATACCATTTGCTATACTTTCATTTCTATACGACACAAATACCAAGTCTTCCAAGTCTCCAATAACCCCGTGCAGCTTATTAAAGAACCATTCTCACGATGCGTCATTCTCAGAGTCACCAATCCTAAAGGCAAGGGGATATACTTGGCTATACCCATCTTTAGAAGTTGCAATGAACATTGTCCCCCCATACTTTGTTTTTAATGATGTTCCATCGACAACAATTACAGGACATATACAGTTAAGAAATCCCCGAATCGAGGCTCCAATCGACATGAAGAAGTATTTGAAATGGTTATGTTCATCAGTCTCTATTTGAGTAACAGTACCTGGTTTCTTCGCCTCTAACATGTGACAGTAGGTTGAGAGCTTCATATATGAACTTTCAGGTGAATCTCGAACTAGAACCAATGCAACTTCCCTAGCCCTCCATAGATTGTATTAATGCCATAATCCTTACAAACATCTTTGATGATATCTTTTGGCCTATAAATCCGTCCAGCACCGGTGTATTTTGACTTTATGTAATGACTGACCAATAAGCTTATTACTTGACGATGATCGTCTTATAAGATGTCCAAATAGCACGTATGAGTATTTATAAACTTTGTTATTTTAAAGTACTTTAAAAATCACACATTAATAGCTCATAGCCTCCATGAACATATTTTCTCAACGCAGACAATCACCAACAACGTCGACGTGGATTTGAAGACTTTACACTCAAAGTTTTGATGGATTGCCAAGAGTCCAACAATTCTTTAGAGTTATTTTTTTGTCTAGGTAGAGTTATTCTGCATCTAACATATCTGAGACACTTACATGCTTGTAATCCTCTAGTTGTGATAATCTCGAAGCATTATAAGATGGTCGTGATGAATATGCAGTGTTACTTGGCATTGATGAAGGATGTACATTAGCTTCTAGTCTTCTATTCAAATCTGGTAAGGTAGAGGGATCATCTCAAATTGCTTCTTCATATAGCCCAAAATCAAGATCATCATCAACATCAATATCAAGCCCACCATCACTGTCAGGATGTTCAAGTTCATCATCATTAACATCTTGTTGACAGTCATCATCATCATATCTCCCACAGTAATATCGCCCTGAATGGAAATTGTCACTATCATTGTTCTCATCACTATCAACCATTGTTTCACCTATAAAGCATGGAATGTGACCATAACGATCTTGTTGCGAGGGAGCTGTTTCACGAACCAGACTTATTTCACCCATAAAGCATGGAATGTGAGCATAACGATCTTGTTGTGAGAAAAAACTATTCTCGGCAATAAAAAATCTCACGTGGCGATCATTTAAAATTCCAACTGGTGGGGAAGGCACGTGGGTCTTGTGTAATGAAGGTGCCAATGGCTTGAACCTTTACTTAGTATTTCAACAAGCTTGTTCTAATGCCAATAGTGAACGGTATTGGACTATGACTTTTTGAAAAGAAGCTAAATCATTGTTCCATACACACAATCTCGGGTGCTCAATTAGCGTCAAATCCAACACATTACGGCCACGTGCTTGATCCCAGCAACTCGAGTGGTTTAGAAAATCAGCCCCATTCTCAAAGGAAGCGGCCTTACTTCCATACTTACTTCCATACTAATATAGGTGTATCTATCAAGGATGCTCCCATGACTATGACATGCCACTCAAAAGAGCTGTAGATCTCATTAAGAGTAGTAAACTCAACCTCTTATCGTCATAGGATACATGCATGAACATCATAGGAATGGCTTATAAATATTAATGCATGTGATTCAAATCACTCTATGGTTTGTTTTCCCTTTGAACCTATTAATTGGGATCCCCAATTCTTAAGATTGGGTATCCTCATAGGTGACTCATGTATCCATGTTTCTATGGGCTTTAAGGTTGGGTATCCTCACATTCCATTTGACAAATAATATCTCACAATATTGTGTTTCCTTCTAATAGACTTGGATTTTCAATTATAAAATTTATTATGAACTCTTCCAATTGGGGCAGTGCTACCACAATGTATTAAAACTGATGGCACAGGTTTTTCCCACATAGGAATTTCAGATAAAAGATCACTCAACCAACTTGTTTCTTCACTTGCTGAGGGTAAATGTATCAGTTTTGCCACCATAGTAGATTTAGCAATAATTTGTTATTTTTTCAATTTCCAACAAACTGTACAACGACCTAAAGTAATCCAGTAGTGGACAAAGAATTTCCACTTGAAGAATTCCAATTAGCATCATTATATCGCTCAAGTACAATAGGAAATTTGTGATAAAATAGACCATATGATAGAGTTTTCTTCAAATATCACATTAAGTGTATAACAACCTTCCAATTATCTAAACTAGGTTTACTAGTAGATCTTGTTAACATTCCAACAATAAAAGAAATATCAGGTATGTGCAATCGGTAACATACCTTAAGCTTCCTATTATGCTAGCATAATTGTGCTGATCAATAATGTTTTTTCTCATTCTCCACTAGAAATAAACGTCTATTGGATCAAAAAGAGTTTAGTAGGCTTAAGATCAAAATAATTATATTTTTTCAAATTGTTTTTTATATAATGTGATTGATCAACAAATATTCCATTGGACGTATGAGCTAATCTCATACCAAGAATTACATTAGCTTCCCTCAAGTCTTTCATGTCAAAAGTATAATTAAGAAACTTTTTAGTAGAATTAATCATATCCATATTAGTACCAAAGATAAGTAAATCATCTACATACAAACAAATTATGACATGAGTATCATTAACATATTTATAATAAATACATTTATCACTTATTTTTTGTCAAAAAGGAAAAAGGTATATTAACCAAAAAAGAATAACGCAATTTTCAAGGGGCATACCCTAGAGAAAAAATAAAGAAAACAAATAAAAACTAATCTCAAAACCACCTATCTAGGAAAGTAACATCAAAATTATAACGTCTCATTTTGTTTAGGTACAATAACCTGTCCCCACCTTCCTACAGACTTGCTTAGTCATAAAATTGGAACTAAGCACTTTACAACAGAACACTATCTTATTTCTCTCCAACCAAATACAATAAATATAAGAAGTGATGAGAATTATATAATAAACAAATTCATACATAGTCTTCTTTTTTAAATCGAGAAGCCAAGAAAGAATAATATTCAAACACATACCATCTCATGTATAGTTACACAGATCAATCACAAGCTTAAAAATCTGAGAAGTGGTAGAGCAATCAAAGAAGAGATGCTGAACAAACTCAATACCAACAACTTATTCAAAGAAATAATTATGTCATTAGTCCCTGACTTATTCAAAAGAACAAGTTTGGAGATAACAGAACATTTGGGAACACAACCAGAATACCAGATAATATCAGTCCAAGGCAATTTAACTCCATGAACAGTCAAAGCATCATAAGTATAACTGATAGAAAAAGATCCACTAGGAGAAGCAGGTCATACCCACTTATCTTCATCATAAGGAGGATCAATGTTAAGGTTGAAGCCGCAATGAGAGAAACAAGCGACAACATGAGGGGAAGGCCAAGTCCAAACACCATTCCATATACAAGAGCCGAGAGGAGTAGTAAGAGGTAAGCCAGTGCTTTCAACTAAAGTTTTATCCCCTACATTCAAAGGGATACCTTTGAGAAGGTTAAAGTAACACCAAACCACCCAAAAGAAATTTTTAGTCTTACAAAAAATCATCCAGAACAATTTAGCCACTACAGCCATATTCTAGATAGCAATGTCTCTAATGTTAAGAACTCCTACAACATAAGAACAAAAAACAAAATTCTAAGCTACTTTAGCACCAAAGTTCATATCAAGTTTACCTGTCCAAAGAAAATTTCTAAGAGTGGCGTTAATGAGCTTCATAACTATTTTTTGGAAGGATCTTGCTGAATGGCAAGAAGAATGGACTTAATGAACTGCAATTTGCCAGCAAAAGTGAGATGCTTATTCTCCCAGACTTTAGCTCTAGAAACAATTCTGTCAACCAAGATTTCACAGTTAGTTATACTGAGCTTGGTAGAAATAAGAGGAATACCCAAATATCTTATGGGGAGGGCCCCTTTTGTAAAACCAGTAGCTTCCAAGATAGAATCCTGAATCTCAGGCCTAACCCCTGAAAAGAAAATGTTACTCTTAGCCTTATTAGGGCTAAGACCTGAGGGGAGACTAAATAGATCAATAGCTTCCTTAACAAACTGAGCAGCCTGGAGGGTTTCCAAACTGAGCAGCAGGGAGGGTTCCTTTGCAGAAAACTAACAAATTTCAGCAAAACACAGATTTACCAGCTTATTCTTCTTATATTTCCAATGGTACTAAAATCAAGGAAGAGAAGAGGTGTAATTCAATATACCTGTGAGAACCTCCATAGCTAAGACAAACAAGTAGGGAGAAATAAGATCCCCCTGACTGAGCCCTCTACCTCCTAAAAAGTGACAATGTAGACCTTCATTCCTGTTACTAGAGTAAGATGGAGTGGTAATACACTCGATGATCTAGTTCATAAAATTTTTAGGAAGGCCAACAGCTTGAAGAACCTGTCTCATGAAATGCCAGCTAATACTGTCATAAGCTTTGTGAAGATCAATTTTCATAGTGCATCTAAGAGCTTCATTGTCTCTATGATAACCTCTCAGCAGCTCTTGAGAAAGCAAGACGTTGTCTGCAATATGTCTACCAGGAACAAAAGCTGTTTGATTAAGACTGATGAGCTTAGGGAGAATAACCTTCAACCTATTAGCAATCATAGTAGTATATACATTTATAAAATAAGTTACAAAAACAAATAGGTCTATACTCAGATATTTTACTAGGACTTTGAGTGTTGGGAACCAGAGTGATAACAGTAGCATTGATATGCTTTAGCATTTCTCCAGTATGGAAAAACTCCAGAATCGTGGAGGTAACATCCTCACTCATGATGTGTCAGCAGGATTTAAAGAACAAAGAAGAGAAACCATCAGGGCCTGGACTTTTTCTATCATTGAAGGAGAAGAAAGTAGACTTCACATCATTTGCATCAATATCCTGAGAAAGCATGATCTGATCACTAGCAGAAACCTTAGAAGGAAGAACTATGTTAATAATGCTCCAGTCAATAGAAGGCACTTCTTGCTGAGTACCTAGAAGATTCCTGTAAAACTGAATAACCATGTCTTGAATAATACTATTGTCTAGGATAATATTCCCTTGATCATCAGTATGGTGGCTTAAAACAGATATGTTACCTCCTAATGAGCCTTAACAGCGTCAAAGAAGAAAGAGGTATGTTACCTCCCAAGTTAAGCCACAATACCCTAGACTTTTGCATATAAAAACTCTCCTCAGCTAGCTTTCATTTCATAAAGTGGTTAGAAGCATCTCTAGCATGTCTTTGAGCCTCCAAGTGATTAGGGTTGCTATCTAAGAATTGATTTACCTCAATAAGGTTATTTCTGGCTTCTAAAACCCTCTTAGAGATATCATTGCATCTAGAAGAGTTGAAGTGTCTCAAAGCATTTTTAACCGAAGCTAATTTCTTGGTTAATTTGAACATGGTAGTACCATAGACTTCAATTCTCCAAGCCTCATCCACAACATCATGAAAACTCTCCATTTTAGGCCAAATATTATCGAACTTGAAAGGGGAATTTTTCCTGGAGAAATCATCAACAAATTTAATGTTTGTTGGGCAGCGATCAAAGTAAGTAAGAGCTTGTTTATTCCACCATGTGAAGACAACACCATTATGATGCATATAAAAAACCTCAATATCATGAACACAACTAGCAAAATCCCTCATCCCTAAATCCCATGTATACGAACGACCATGCTTCTCATTTGGATGAAGCACTTCATTAAAGTCTCTCATAATCACCTAAGCACTTTGATTGTAATTGTTCAATATGAGTACCATTTGGATGAAGCACTTCAGTATTTTAAACAAGAAACCATACTAACATCATAAACAGTAGCATCAAACGCAACCCAAATCTTTCCCCCGAGACTCATTGTAATTATGCAAAACAGTCCAGCCAGGAAAGATAGCAGAAGAAATTCTACCAAAGTTTTTAAATTTAACTCTAGTCTTAAGTAAACTACAAAGACTAAGATTATAATCTCTACAAAATTTACGATTTCAGAATTTTTAAGAGGATTGTTAAAGCCCCCTAACATTCCAAGCAACTAGATTCATCAACATATAAAAGTTGGATGAAGAGGTGATAACATCACCTTAGAAGTCTTGGCT
>QANY01008552.1:0-85683 GCA_003255025.1 Datisca glomerata
GGGGAGAGTTTCTCTCACTAAACTCCTGCAAAAGAGGTAGCAGAAAACTCCGTAGCCCAATCACCATTAACTGGGGCTCTATCGACTTGCGCATCTTGCTACCCTCACCAACTTGACCATTCCACCAAGTGAATTGAAAGCCACTATAAGGGAGGTCGAGAACCTCCAAATGATCAAGACAAGAAGCAAAATCAATTGAGCTGTCATTCCACTTGAAATCAATTGAGCTGTCATTCCAAGCTAAAATAATTCTACCTTTGCTAGTAGGAGAATGGTTAGCAAAGGTGGCCCAATTGGGAAAAACAGATCTAGAAAGTCTAGCAAAATTATTACATTTGATCTTAGTCTCAACTAAAGCATAAAAAGATAATTTAAAGTCTTTACAAAGTTTCCTAACTTCAGCTTTCTTTAGAAGGCCATTAAGCCCTCTTATATTTCAAGAAGCTAAATTAATCATAAAAACGGGGAGAGATTCACCATTCTCAGGGGGAGCCTGAGTAACTTGATCAACAAATAAGAAAGAGCCTTCAGCCTTTTGCTTCTTTTTCAACCTCTTCAAAGCTGATTTAGAGAGCTTGGGAGAAAGACCAGGTTGGATAGTGACATTGACAATTGGGGAAGCTTTTGGGGGAGCCAAACTCAATGTAGTGTCAGAAGAGGCGTGGGGCTCATTTTTATCCTCACAATGCTCAATGAGACCCTTACCCTTCCTTTTGCTAACCACGAGTCCATTAATTGTCTTTTTTTGTAAACAAATTGTATAAACCAAAAGATACTTACACATGTACAAGGGGCATACCCCAGGAAATACAAAATTAGAGCCTGATTAGAGGCTTAAGATCTGCAAACAAATTAAACTGGTAATATGTAAAGTACTAAATTAGATATCAATGCTTCATAAGACAGCCAAAGTTTACAAAATGCTTGGGTTAAAACCCCATCTATCTACTAAACGTAGATTAGTATCATTAGTGCCAAAACACTTCAAATCCCAAAGACTTAATCTGACTAATTGTGAAATAGCTTCAGTTAGGATCTTGGAATCTCTGATTTTGCCTTCAAAAATCCTTGCATTTCTTTCTCTCCATATATAATAGATGAAGGAAGTAAAAGCTAGCTTAACTAGGACTCCTCTGAGTGACTTCCTTTTTGCATTAGCTAGCATCCAATCTACAAACTGATCCCAATCCCTAACTTGGCAGTGTACATCACATTTGTTCACAAGTGTGGCCCATACTCTAGCTGAATAACAACAATTGACAAAAAGATGCTCATGTGTCTCCTGGTAGCCAACACAACACACACAATCAGAACAAAACCCTGGTGTTTGGTCCCATCGTGCAACCCTATCTCTAGTGGAAAGTTTGTTTCTCAAAGCCAACCAAGAGATAAAGCTGCACCTTGGGATGTGTTTAGAGAATCATATCACCTTTGCCCACTTAACCGGTTGTCTTGTAGGGGACAGTGCCTTATAGGTTAGACTTAGGGAGAAATCTCCATTCTGACTTGAACTCCATTTCCAAACATCTTGTCGTTGAGCTTGGGGAGGAGGAATTGGAACACTTCTAATCTCAACAAACTCAAAGGTGTTTCAAGAAACTCAAAGGTGTTTATAGGTAAGACTTTTGTCAGGAACTTCTTGGTCCATTAATTGTCTTGGTCTTCCACATGGATAGTATTAAGAGGAAAGGGAGGAGAGATTTTACCCTCTGGCTCCTCATAAACCATAAGCACCATATTATCATGGGGAGAAGAATCTTTGCTAGCGGTTTCTTCCTAACTAGCTAGATTATTCTTAGGGGCCACTTTGGCATCACAATCATGACCAAAGAGGCAACATATAGCACACCTCTTTGGTAGATACTCATACTCCACATCCACCACCACTAGATCCCATCCGTCAAGGCCAAGGTCAATGGTGAAAAACTTAATCAAATCAGATGAGGCTGAAATTTTCACACAAACTCTAGCATAATCATGTCTATAACCAGAGGCAGTAGCATTGTCAGAGTGAGAAGGGATACCCACAACACTAGCAATGTGACTTAGAGCTTCTTCAGTCCATAATTCAATTGGAACATTCCACAATTTAACCCAAATTGGAAGGGTTGAAAGTTTCTCATTTGAGATTTAACATTTGGCTGCCACTCTTGAAGCACAATAGGCCTATCTAAGAGGTGCCAAGTTCCATCTTCTAAGGCTTAGTTTCTATCCTCCACAGAGTCAAATTTGAAATAGAAAAGGCCTCTGGCAGCCGAGACCTCCTAAATTCCTCTTTTAGCCCAAAGTCGCAAAGCAATTTTCTTAACTAAGTGCAATGGAGCTGCCCTTCCTATAAAGCAGCCAACAAGGCAGCCTTCCCACCAAGAAAAATTCTCTTTAGTAATATAATCAGGAAGCTTAGCCACAGCCTTCCCCCCAAAGCTTCCTCAATTGTCAATATCACTATCCAACCTGGTCCTTCTCCCAAGATCTCTAAATCAGCTTTGAAGAGGTTGAAAAAGAAGCGAACGGCTGAAGGCTTTTTCTTATTGGCTGATCAAGTTACTCAGGCTCCCCCTGAGAATGGTGACTCTCTCCCCCCCTTTTTATGATTAATTTAGCTTCTTGGAATATAAGAGGGCTTAATGGCCTTCTAAAGCAAGCTGAAGTTAGGAAACTTTGTAAAGACTTTAAATTATCTTTTTGTGCTTTAGTTGAGACTAAGATCAAGTGTAATAATTTTGCTGGACTTTCTAGATCTGTTTTTCCCAATTGGGCTACCTTTGCTAACCATTCTCCTACTAGCAAAGGTAGAATTGTTTTAGCTTGGGATCCCAAGATTTTGGATGTTCTTCTAATTGATGCCTTTGATCAAGCTATGTTTTGTAAGCTAACCATTCTCCATGAAAAGACAGATTTCTTTGTCTCTGTGGTGTATGCAGCCAATGATGCTATCTCCAGGAAGCCTTTGTGGGAAAAACTTGGCTCTCATAAGACATTAAGTCAGGGGAAGCCTTGGCTAATTCTTGGTGACTTTAATGCTATTTTGAAGCCTATTGAGCATTGTGGTGGTGATTTCAAGTGGAATGATAGCTCAATTGACTTTGCTTCTTGTCTTGATCATTTGGAGGTTCTCGACCTCCCTTATAGTGGCTGTCAATTCACCTGGTGGAATGGTCAAGTTGGTGAGGGTAGCAAGATGCGCAAGCTCGATAGAGCCCTGGTTAACGGTGATTGGGCTATGTTGTTTCCTGCTACTTCTTGCCATTTTCACACCCCGGGTATCTCTGATCACTCTCCTATTATTATTCAGCTTAGGGCTAACTCAGCAAGACCTAAGCCTTCTTTTAAGTTCTTTGATTTTTGGATGGATTTCGAAGGCTTCTGGGCTGTTCTTAAGGATGCGTGGGAGATTGAGGTGTTTGGGACAGCCATGTTTTGTCTCTATAAGAAGCTTAAATCTGTTAAATTTGCTCTTAAGAAATTTAATGCCTCTTTTTGCTCAGATATTTCTAAAAGGGCTCTTATGGCTAGAGAAGCCCTCTCTAAAGTGCAAGCTGACCTTATTGCCTCTCCTAGTGTTGTCTCTCTTCAAGAGGAGGAGAAAATTAGATTAGCTGATTTCACTAAGCTCAGGAATGCAGAAGAAGATTTTCTGAGGCAAAAAAGCAGAGTTGATTGGCTTGCCTTGGGTGATCAGAATTCCTCTTTCTTTTTTCAGAAACTAAAGAAGAATAGAGTCAGATCCAGAATTAATCAGTTGGTTAATGAGGAGGGTGACCTTATTACTGATGACCAGGCTATCAAAGATCAAATTCTTTCTTATTATAGGAATCTTCTTGGGACTTCTCACATTGATCAGGAGGTGGATTGGAGTGTTCTCTCTCAGATTCTCCCTAATAAGCTCTCTCAAGCTCACTTAGCTATCCTCAACCACCCTTATACAGAGGAAGACGTTCACACAACTATCTTTAGTTTGGGGAGTAGTAAAGCCCCTGGTCCAGATGGCTTCTCTGCTGGTTTCTTCAAAAGATGTTGGCATGTTGTGGGCAAAGATGTTACTAAGGCTGTTTTGGAGTTTTTTAGCTCCCAATCTTTATTGAAACAGGTTAACTCTACTGCCATTACTCTTATTCCTAAGGTCCCCAATCCTTCAAAGGTTGGTGACTTTAGGCCTATATCTTGTTGTAATGTTGTTTACAAATGCATTTCTAAAATGCTTGCTGATAGACTTAAAAGAGTGCTCCCTGATCTTATTAGTAGCAACCAGACTGCTTTTGTGCCAGGGAGGAGAATCGCTGACAACATCCTCTTATCTCAAGAGCTGGTTAGAGGTTACCATAGGCCTTCTAATAGTCCCAGATGTGCTTTCAAGGTTGATATAAAAAAGGCTTATGATAGCTTGAATTGGGAGAGTATCGGGAGAATCTTTGACTGCTTGGGGTTTCCTGATCATTTCTCTAACTGTGTGATGGAGTGTATCTCCTCTCCTTCTTTCTCTATTGTGGTCAATGGGGAGTTGACTGGCTTCTTCTCTGGTGCTAAAGGGCTTAGACAGGGTGATCCTATCTCTCCCTATCTGTTTGTGTTGGTTATGGAGGTTCTTTCTGGTATTCTCAAGCATGCTTCTCATCAAGCGGACTTTGGCTATCACTGGAGGTGTAAGGAGCTTGGTATTGTTAACTTGTGCTTTGCTGATGATCTCTTTATCTTCTGTAAGGGTGATATTACTTCTGTTCATCTTATTATGGAGAGCTTAAACTTGTTTGAGGCCATGTCTGGTCTTCAACCTAATCTACAAAAAAGTCAGATTTTCATGTCTGGGGTCCATCCTTCCACTTCTCAAGCAATTCTGGACTTGTGCAATTTCAGCATTGGGGAGCTACCTATGAGATACTTGGGGGTTCCTTTGATTTCCTCAAAGCTTAGAAAAACAGATTGTATCACCCTAGTAGACCATATCACAGCTAGGGTGAAGTCTTGGGAGTCTAACTACCTTTCTTATGCTGGAAGATTACAGTTGGTTAAATCCGTGCTCTATGCTATCTTTCAATACTGGGCTGGCTTATTTATTCTTCCCAAGAAAATCTTAAATATGATTAAGGTGGTTATTAGGAATTACTTGTGGAACGCTTCAGCTGTAAAGCATTCTGGTGCTAAAGTGGCTTGGAGTGACTTGTGCCTTGATAAGTCCCAAGGAGGTTTGGGCCTTAGAGATCTCTCTCTAGCTAATGAAGTGGCTGTGGCTAAGCATTTCTGGTTCCTGGTCTCTTTGGATAAAGCTTCCCTTTGGAAGGATTGGTGCAAGTTTTTCTTGATCAAGAAGAGCTCTATCTTCTTGGTTAAGCTTGCCACTAATCCTTCTTGGAGTTGGAGGAAAATTCTGAAAATCAGAGACAAGTTTGCTGGGTATTGCAAAGCTCTTGTGGGAAATGGGGAGCAGATCTCTCTTCTATTGGACCCTTGGCACCCTTTGGGGGCTCTTTCTCAAAGGTTTGGTCCTAGGATTTATTTTGGTACAGGTTGGGATTGGACTACCAAGGTCAGCTCAGTGATCCAGAATGCAGCTTGGAACTGGCCTATTTCTAGCTCCCATGAGCTTATCACTATTAGAGAGATCCATCTTCCCCCTCCTAAAGAGTCCTCTTTGGACTCTTGGATTTGGACTCTTTCTCCCTCTGGTCTTTTCTCTGTGGGGCACACTTATAGGAAACTGGCTCCAGCAAGTGAAAAAGTGAGATGGGCTCCTCTTATTTGGTTTAAGAAGCATATTCCCAGATATAGCTTTATTACTTGGCTTGCTGTTCTTAATAGGCTTGCAACTGCGGATAGATTGGCTGCTTGGACCTCCTCTCCTGGGTTTTCCAATGTTAGTAGCTGTGTTCTTTGCTTGCATCCTTCAGAATCTTCTGAACACCTGTTTGCTTCTTGCCCTTATTCTAGCTTTATTTGGCAGAATTTGGTTGGTTTGTGTGGCTTGGTGTCTTCTCCTAGGAACTGGAATCAACTTATCTCCTGGCTCCTTGTGAAAGCTAGGAAAGGTTACTTCTTGAGCCTTATGTTGAAGCTTATGTTCAGCTCGTTTGTCTATCATATCTGGAGAGAGAGAAATAATCGAGTCTTTGAGGGCAAAATGAGGGACAAGAAAGTGGTCTTGGCTTGCATTAGAAATGCCATTAAAGGTAGATTTTTGAGTCTTAAAGGGTTTTCTGTGACTGAAGATAACAAAACCATTCAGCTTGCCTGGGGATTGAATGCCTCTATTTTTGACAATTAAGCTTGGTTCTTCTGTTTCTTTAGGCTGTTATCACTTGTAATCTTCTGTTAGTGTTTGGGTGCCTCCAGCTTGTTGTTGGCTGGTTCCTTTTTATTTGTGTCTTTTTCCTGGGGTATGCCCCTTGTATATTTGTTTGTTTCTTCTTCGGTTTATACAATTTTTTATTTTACCGAAAAAAAGAGCTCACATAACCTAAGCTTAGCTTCTTTTTCAAGTTACCTTTAAACTTTTGAGCCCATGAACCAGCCGGTTTCTCATGAGCAACACTCTTATTAGTTAAAAGGTCTTGATAAACTCTATTCTCATGCAGCTTTTTAGAAGAAGAGGTTGGTGAAGAAGGAGAAGAGCTCACGTTCTATTTCCCATTAGAATCTGGTTTGAGAGGTTTCTCCAAGCTAAAACCCACGACCATGGAAGCCCTTGACCTCTTTGGTAGAAGTCAAATCCACCTTGTCGCTCATAATCAATGCTGAATTTACTGAAAAAAGGTTAAGCTAAGGGAGGGGAGAGAATCTGCCACCAGCTTTGGAACTCCACCTACGTTCACATCATTATCATGAGAAAGAGAAATATCTTCTTTCTCTTTCTGTTCTATCAATGCACCATCTTCTTTCTCTTTCCCGTTAGGCAAAGAAGCTGCCACCTGTCACCCTAAGGGGTTGTCCACGTCATGATGGGAGAGAGAAACCTTATCTATTAAAGAATTACCTTGAGTGTCCTTTCTTTATTAGAAAGGATAGTAGTAGATTTTTGACCAAGTTGAAGCTTGGGAGCTGGAGCCTCACTCTCCTCCAAGCTGACCACATATCAACCACTTGCCAAAAAGGAGCTGTCACCTCTCTCTTTTGATATGCTTGGCAGCTACTTTTCCTCTTCTCCAGGAAGACGATTTGAGACAAGCTTGATTTGTCTTCTATCAAAGGACACTCATCATTACCTTTGACAGAGAGGTAATGAGTGTCATCTTCAACCTTTGGAGCTCTAGGCAAGCTGGTTGATGTCCGAGCACCACCTCTAGCTCATCCTCTTATGCTACTTCTCTTAAGACTTGAACGAAGTTGGTCTGAAAGAGTCAGCTCAAGTAATTTGCTCTGATTGTGATCAGAAGAAATAAAATTATCTCTAAGCTTTGAATGATCAGAAATAATCTCCTTTGCAACTAATAAACCCGAAGCTTCCTTGGACTGAGCTTCTAACTTCCCAGGCTCAACGAAACCACTCTCTGGTCCAAATTTCTTAGTATTAGAACCTTGCTTAAGAGCATTAAAACCAGTAACATGGGCATTAGCTTCCCTAGCTCCCTTAGTAACCATATCATTCAAAACAGCATGGCCATTGAAAGACACTCCAAGCTTAGCTTGACCACTAGCTGAATCTTTCTTAACACCACCTGAAACTTGCTTACCAACATCTGCAGCATGCTTAATGTACTCATCATTAACCATTGTTAGAGGTCGTGGACTCCCCTAAGGGAGGGAGAGGCAAAAACTAAAACCACAATTCTAGAGAGAGGGGAGAGCATCTCTCACTAAAAAACCAGTTAGACTTTTTTTTATCTGAAACAGCCCCATGATCACAAGATGCATATATTTAACCAAAATCATCATCATATTGATACAACTCCTTAATATGCTCAAAACCCAACAATTTAGCACTAAGAGAATTAAGTAGAGTATACCTTGTGGATAATGCATCCGCAATTACATTCTCTTTACCTTGCTTATACTTAACCACAGATGGGAATGTTTGAATGAACTCCACCCATTTAGCATGCCTACGGTTCAGCTTATCTTGACCCTATAAATGCTTTAGACTTTCATGATCAGTGTGTATCACAAACTGTCTAGGCCATAAATAATGCCTGCCATGCTTACAGAGCTCGAACCAAAGCATATAAGTCCTTATCATATGTTGGATACTTCAAGGCTGCCCCACTTAACTTCTCACTAAAGTACATTAGTGGTCTTTGGTCCTGCATCAAAACAGCTCCAATTCCTATGCCACTAGCATCACATTCAATCTCAAAAGTTTTATCAAAGTTAGGTAAAGCAAGCAAAGGTGCAGCATACAATTTTTTTTTCGGTAAGCAAAAAAATGTATTAACCCGAAAAATACAAACAAATATACGAGGGGCATACCCCAGGAAATACAAAGCTACAAAGCCAAAAAAGAGATAAGCCTGGCTAGCTAAAGCCAAAACAAATCTAAACCCAAAAAATAAGCCAATTAAATCTCAACGCATTACAAAAACAAACCAAACTCCTCAATATAAAGAAACAAATTCACATACTCAGCCCTTAAGGAGGCTCAAAAATTAAAAGGTTGAGATCCCAAGCAGCTTGGAAAGATAGGTTCAACTCTGAGGCAATGACACCCCTAAGAAACCAAAGCCTATCCCTAATGGAGCCCGAGATAACCTTGATCAAAACAGCATTATCCCTAATTTTTCTCTGGAAGATTCTGAGGTTCCTCTCCCTCTAAATATGGTAGATAAAGGCTATGAACAAAATCTTCAGAATGGAGCTAACAAGGGACTTACCTTTGGCCTTAATTAGGAGCCAAAAGATCCATTGACACCAGTTGGAGTGGGGGCTGCTCAAACCACATTTAGCTAGAAGACTGTCCCAAATTGGCCTTGTGGATTTGCATCCCACAAAAAGGTGCTCAACTGACTCATTACCACCCATGCAAAATACACATGGAGGGCTAATAGATGTAGGCATGGACCAATGTTCCATTCTATCCTTAGTCAGCAACTTGCCTTTGATAGCCACCCAAGAGAGGAAGCTAAACCTAGGCACATGGTGATTGAACCAAATCAGCTTAGCCAACCTCACACACTCCCTATCCAGAGCAAGGGCTTTATAGGTATCTTTAACAGAGAAAAGCCCTTTCTTTCTAGGGGTCCAAGCCCAAGAATCCCTCACTAGACCCTTGGGAGAGGGGAGAGGGGTATCTCTAATCTCCATAAGCTCAAAAATGTTTGAAGAGGGCCAATTCCAGCACCCATTACGAGAGAAGCCTTGGGCCAAATTTGGTAATGACAACCCCCAAAGGCTGCCATTGATCAGTAAGAAGCCTCACAGACTCCCCATTGCCAAGAGTAACATTGTAAAAGGGATAGAATTTATCCCTCAATTTCAGAATCTTTTTCCAAACCCAAGAGTAACTGATTTGAGCTTAGAAGTAAGCTTAAACATGGTTGAACCGCTCACCTCAACTCCCCATGCTCTTTCGACCACCGGCCAAAAACCCTCTCTATCAATCCAAAAATCAAAGAATCTGAAACAAGTCTTAGGTCTGGCATTGCTTCCACCCTCCTTAATAATGATGGGGCTATGATCAGAAGAACCAGAGGATGAAAAGTGCAAGTAGAAGAAGGGAAAAAATCTAACCACAAAGAGTTGATTAAAGCTCTATCCAATTTTTTCATGATATAGGTACCATAATCCTGGCGATTACTCCAAGTGAATTGGCAGCCACTATAAGGGTGCTCCTCCACTTCGATTCTGAATAAGCACTCTCCAAACACCCTCATTCCAGTGTCCCATTCAAACGTGCCTCCTACTTTCTCATTAGGGTGTAAAGATTCATTAAAGTCACCTGTGATAATCCAAGGGGATTGAGCACACTTTACATGGTGCTGAACAAGGCTGTTCCAAAGCTCAATTCTCTCAGAGCTAGAGTTTGAAGCATACATGAAAGAAGCAAAGAAAACCATTCATGAGAGTCTCAAAGTGCACAAATTCAGTTGAAAGTCTCTACACAACTTCCTGACTTCCGCTTGCTTGAGAGTACTATTGAAGCCTCTCACATTCCAAGTGGCAATATTAATCATAGATGGATTGGGCAGTGGGTTACCCCACCTTTGATAGCCAATTTCCCCTTCAACTTACTAGGATGAGAGCTACCTTTCCCTTTCTTCTTCAGCTTCTTCTTGGAGCTCTTAGAATCTTGGCCCACAAAATTAGGAGCCACAGGGGTGAGGGACTCATTGTCTTCATTAGTACCCATTTTCATCTCCTCCTCACCATGGAGAGCCTCCTCTTTGGGTGGGAGCATGGCTATAGGGCTATCCAAAGAACTACGCTCCAAATCATTGAAACTTAACACAATAGCTAAAATCTGCTAAAGGAGACTTTATCCCAAAAAAAATTTCTGTGACCACTGTCCATCCTTCTCCTGAATCAGATTCAGTAGGAGTGGTAATGGATAAGATGGGGGGGGGGGTTAATGGTGGCAATGGGAAGGAATTATAGGGAGCTTGGGGGTTGATATTTGGTGGGGCGAGGTGATGGAGGATGAGGTCTCTTTGGGGGAGTGGGGAGGAGAGGGGGGAGTATCTGGTTGGTTAGGGGCCTGAGGGGGAAGGGAAGGTTATGGTTTATGGACTAAGGGAACCGCATTACAATCATGGCCAAAGATGTTACACTTGTGGCATCTTTTAGGTAGAGCTTCATATTCAACTTGGACGTTAATAGGAAACCATTCATCCAATCCAAGGTCAATATCAAAGTGCTTAACCACCCTAGTTTGGGCAGTGATTTCAACACAAACTCGAGCATACTCATATTTACCTCCTTTGGCTGTCCACGGGTCAGTATAGAGAGGAGTACCAACAGCACTAGCAATGTGCCCCAAGGCCTCTGCTGACCTTAGTTGAAGGGGAACATTCCAGAGCCTAACCCAAATAGGGAACTTAGAGACCTTATCCTTGCAAAATTTGACATTAGGCTGCCATTTTTGGAGAATAATGGGCTTACCAAGTAAGAACCAAGGTCCAGCTTCAAGAACAACATCTCTAGCTTCAATAGAGTCAAATTTGAAAAAGAAGACATCCGTGTTGGTTGAGACCTCAACTAAACCTTTTTTTCCCCATAATTGCATGGAAATAGTCTTAACCAAATGCAAAGGAGAGGACTTACCCACAAAGAAGCCCTCAAGACAACTTTCCCATTTTGCAAAGCTTTCTTTGGATATGCAACCTGGTAGCATGACTGTAATTCTTTCTTCTTCAAATATTGTGGTTTCTTCATAAGCCAAGTGAAGCTTTTGCCCCTGTTTTTGCTTAACTTTTTCAGCCCAAGATCCCTAAGGGGTAGGGTTACTAGTTGGGGCAGCTTTACAAAGTTTCTCATAGATACCATTGTTCTCCAAAGGGAGAGGGGGAGGGATCTCTCTACTAATTCCTTGAGTAAAATGATAAAGTTCAAGATCTTGGACCACAACATTATACTCAGGGAAATTACCTTGTTGACCACTAGTCAAAGGCTCACCCATGGTTAGGGTAAGATTGGCTTGATTAGGGGTAATTGGTGGATCAAGAAAAGGCTTTGTGCGGCACACGATTTATCCTTAAGTTCATTAAATGCTTGTTCTTGTGCCTGACTCCAAACAAAACCAACATTTTTCTTAACTAACTCATTCAAATGTGCGGCCATAATGCTAAAATTCTTAATGAATCTCCTATAGAAACCAGCAAGCCTATGAAAGCTCCTCACCACACTAGCATTCTTCGGTCTTGGCCATTCCTTAATGACACTTACCTTGTCCTCATCAACCTCAATACCTTGACTAGACACTACAAAACCAAGAAAATTAACCCTTTCCATGCAAAAACTACACTTCTTAAGGTTAGCATAAAACTTTTCTTGCCTAAGTATTTCTAGTACTTGACGCACATGCATGATATGATCATCTAAGCACCTAGAGTAAATGAGAATATCATCAAAGTAAACAACGACAAACATTCCCAAGTACTCACGTAACACATGGTTTATCAATCTCATGAATGTGCTAGGTGCATTAGTAAGACCAAATGGCATAACAAGCCACTCATACAACCCATACTGTCTTAAACGCTGTTTTCCATTCATCTCCAATATTTATTCGAATTTGATAATAACCATATTTCAAGTCTATCTTAATGAACAAACAAGAACCATATAATTCATCAAGCTAGTCTTCTAACCTAGGAATAGGGTGACCATACTTTACAGTGATTTTATTGATGGCTCGACAGTCCACACACATCATCCATGTTCCATCCTTCTTTGGCACAAGAATAACAGGAACCGAGCAAGGACTTAGACTCTCCCTCACATACCCCTTAGCTAGCAACTCTTCCACTTTTTTTGGATCTCCTTTGTCTCACTTGGATTTGTTCTATATGCTGGCCTACTGGGTATGGAAGCTCCAGAAATGAAGCGAATTTGATGTTCTATGCCTCTAATTGCTGGTAAACCACTTGGCATCTCCTCAGGAAACATGTCTTTAAATTCCTGCAAAAGATCAACAAACAGACTTAGGCAAAGAGGGGTTAAGTTCATTAGTTACAGAATAAGTCCATTTGTACAAGAGTACAAATATTGGCCGATTGTAGTACAATGCATGTCTAACCTCACTTACCTTGGCTACTAAACTCACACTCTTTGCACTTTTCTCTCCCTTTTTCTTTTCCCTCTTTTTTTCACTCTTTTTGTTTTCACTCTCTAAAGCGCTTTTCTTGCTCTCCTTTTCTTTCTTTTCAGCCTCCACTCTCATCCTTTCCATTTTACATTGGTCTTCATACACTTCTTTTGAGGAAAGAAGTGTTAGTATGGTTTTCCGTCCATCCTTGGTGAATGAATACCTATTGAGGTACCCATCCTGCATAGCTCTCCTATCAAATTGCCACGGCCTACCAAGCAAAAAATCTCCAGCATTCATACGAACCACATCACACAACATCTGATCATGATATTCACCAATTGAAAATGAGATAATAGATTGCCTATTCACCATGACCTCACCTATTAATCAAGATTGTACTCACCACATTAGTGCAACTCCCACCATTGATAATCACACTACATGCCTTACCTTTAACATGACACCTTGTATGGGACAAGTTCTTTCGCTGCTCCTCATGACAAGCCTCCTTCTATTGGGTGTTAAGAGCACGTCTTGTAACCAACACATCACCCCTAATCGGTTCTTTAATGCTCCCTTCACTACAACTCCAATTCGGGCATCTCCTCCTCATCGCTTTCATTGTTACCCTCGTCTTCATCAGTCACTATCTCACCATTTCGTAGGGTCACAGCTCTCCTATTAGGGCATTCCTTTAGGCTCTTCGAGTTTGGATTTTTTTTTTGAAAATTGAATGTGTCTTTCCCTTTGAACCATCATAAGCAGCCTTATTTCCACCGTTAAAATCACTCCTCCCATCCCTTTTCCAAGTAGAATTAGATTTGGAATAAGGTTTGGAAACATACCTTGCTGCCCCTCTTCCTTGTAGTTGTTTTTCCACCTTGATGGCAATGTGCACCATCTCTTCTAACTGATTTTACACAAAATAGTCTGATTGGAGCTAAAAATAGACTCCACCTCAAGCATTTCTGGATCCCAAGCAACCCAAATCCTCCCTCCTTGAGAAAAATTATAATTAGCTAGATTCTGCCAATTAGGGAACACACTTTGAACAATTGAAGAAAACTTTGGGAATTTCACGTTAGTTTCCACCAAAGAGCACAAATTGAGTTGAAAGTCTCTACACAACTTCCTGACCTCCTCTTGCTTGAGAGTACTATCGAAGCCTCTCACATTCCAAGTGGCAAGATTAATCATATATTGATTGGGCAATGGGTTACCCCACCTTTGATAACCGATTTCCCCTTCACCTTACTAGGGTGAGGGGTACCTTTCCCTTTATTCTTCAGCTTCTTCTTGGAGCTTTTCGATATCGGCTGACAGAATTAGGAGCCACAGGAGTGAGGGACTCATTGTCTTCATTAGTACCCATCTTCATCTCCTCCTCACCATGGGAGCATCTTCTATGGGTGGGAGCATGTCTATAGGGCTATCCAAAGAATTACGCTCCAAATGATTGAAACTTGGAACAATAGCTAAGCTTTTATCCGCTAAATGAGACTTTCTCTCAAATGTCTTTTTTGTGACCACTGTCCATCCTTCTCCTGAATCAGATTCAGTGGGAGTGGTAATGGATAAGATGGGGGAGGGGGGGTTAATGGTGGCAATGGGGCTCGGGGGTTGATAATTTTGATGGGTTGATATTTTGGAGATGAGGTTTCTTTGGAGGAGTGGGGAGGGGNGGGGGGGGGGGGGGGGGGGAGTATCTGGTTGGCTAGGGGCCTGAGGGGGAAGGGAAGGTTTAGGTTTATGGACTAAGGGAACCGAATTACAATCATGGCCAAAAATGTTACACTTGTGGCATCTTTTAGGTAGAGCTTCATATTCAACTTGAACATTAATAGGGAACCACCCATCCAATCCAAGATCAATATCAAAGTGCTTAACCACCGTAGTTTGGGTAGTGATTTCAACACAAACTCGAGCATACTCATATTTACCTCCTTTGGCTGTCCACGGGTCAGTATAGAGAGGAGTACTGATGCAAATCTAGGAGCTGAAAATGGACGTGGGGCTGAGCATACACGCGGGAATGGAGCTGAACTTGCACAAGATTCTTTATCACTCCCTGGTGGTCCAATTACAAGACTAAGAGCCCAAAATTTCAAGAAAGCACTTATTGGGCTGATTCAAGAGAATTGGAATCATTCTGGAAAAGTGAAGCCCAATGTGGGTCCAAATGAAAATCAAGGCTTTATCCATATCATCAAGGCCATTGAAGAGTCTAATTAGCATATTGAAAAGGATAATGAACCTACAAAAACGTTTTCATCAAGATAAGGCCATGAAAGGGCATGAATTGGACTATTTTCAAGGCTATTAAATAGGGGGGGTGAATCTAGCTTGGATTGGTTATACTTAAATACATTGTTCATAGTCAATTGGTGATATTTATTTATTATTAGTAGTCAAAAAGGTCTAAAAACGTGGGAACTTATTTACTTTAATGTTGGTGTTGTTTCAAAGCAGAAATTAATGCTTTTCCTATTCTTGGAGGGTTGTTCCAAGTATAAAACATGGTACCCAACATAAAAACAAGCAATCATGTTATGAATATTGAAAACAAGTTTATGTTATTGTGAGGTGTGTCCTCTTTGTTCTTGAAATAACTCTTTGAACTTATCAAGTTAGTCTTGTGGCGTTGAAATTGAGTGTGATGCCTCAGGGAATAGGTATTGGAGCTGTTTTGATGCAAGAAGGTCATCCCGTGGCTTATTTTAGTGAAAAGTTGAGTGGGGCAGCTTGAAATTATCCAGCTTATGATAAGGAGATGTACGCTTTGGTGAGGGCATTAGAAAATTGGCAGCAAAAGTTGAACAAATGACATGCCAAGTGGGTAGAATTCATTGAAACATTTCCTTATGTGATAAAATATAGGCGAGGTAAGGAAAATGTGGTTGCTGACGCATTGTCCGGAAGGTATGTCTTACTTTAAATTTTAGACACAAAATTGCTTGGTTTTGAATACATTAAGGATTTGTATGCACAAGATTCTGATTTTGGTAATGTGTTCAATGCATGTGAAAATGTGGCAATTGATAAGTTTTATAGGCATAATGGATTTCTGCTTAGGGAAAATAAACTATGTGCGCCTATGTGTTCTTTGCGTGAGTTGCTTGTGAGAGAAGCTCATGGAGGAGGATTAATGGGCCATTTTGGAGTAGCTAAGACTTTTGGATTTTTGTATGAACATTTCTTTTGGCCTCATATGAAGCGTGATGCGCAAAAAATTTGTGAAAAATGGATCACATGTAAACAAGCTAAGTCTAAATTAAAACCTCATGGTTTGTACACCCCTTTGCCTATACCTAGTAAACCTTGGACTGATATTTCTATAGATTTTGTTTTGGGTTTACCTAGAACTAAGAGGGGGAGAGATTCATCAATTTTTGTGGTGGTTGACAGGTTTTCTAAAATGGCACACTTCATTGCATGTCATAAACCCGATGATGCATCACATATAGTTGATTTGTTCTTCAAAGAAATTGTTAGGTCACATGGCATGCCTAAGACCATTGTTTCTGATAGGGATGTAAAGTTTTTGAGTTACTTTTGGAAGACTTTGTGGGGAAAGTTGGGAACCAAGTAATTGTTTTCTACTACTTGTCATCCACAAACTGATGGTCAAACTAAAGTAGTGAATAGAACTTTGTCTTTTTTATTGCGTGCTATCATTTAAGAAGAAATTGAAAATGTGGGAAGAATGTTTGCCACGTGTGAATTTGCTTACAATAGAAGTGCACATTCAGCAACTAAGTTTTCACCGTTTGATATTGTTTATGGATTTAATCCTTTGTCTCTTTTGGATTTAATTCCTTTACCTTTCACTGAACATGTAAACTTAGACGGGAAAAAAAAGGCTGAATTTGTGAGCAAATTCATGAGAAGGCACGGCTGAATATCGAAAGGAGGACTGAACAATATGTCAATCAAGCCAACATGGGACGCAAGAAGATAGATTTTTAACCAGGAAATTGCGTTTGGTTGCACTTGAGAAAAGAGCATTTTCCGGAGCAGCGACGTTCAAAAATCCTACCTCGGGGTGATGGACCATTTCAAGTGGTGGAACGCTTTAATGACAATGCTTACAAACTTGACTTACCAGGTGAATACGGTTTCAGTACAAGCTTTAATGTTGCTGATTTGTCTCCATTTGATGCAGGTGTTGATTTGAGAACAAATCTTTCTCAAGAGGGGGAGAATGATGCAAATCTAGAGCTAAAAATGGACGTGGGGCTGAGTATACACACGGGAATGGAGCTGAACTTGCACAAGATCCTTTATCACTCCCTGGTGGTCCAATTACAGGACTTAGAGCACAAAATTTCAAGAAAGCGCTTATTGGGCTGATTCAAGAGAATTGGAATGATTCTGGAAAAGTGAAGCCCAATGTGGGTCCAAATGAAAATCAAGGCTTTATCCATGTCATCAAGGCCATTGAAGAGTCTAATCAGAATATTGAAAAGGATAATGAACCTATGAAAACGTGCTCATCAAGATACGGCCATAAAAGGGCATGAATTGGACTATTTTCAAGGCTATTAAATAGGGGGATGAATCTAGCTTGGATTGGTTATACTTAAATACATTGTTCAAAGTCAATTTGTGATATTTACTTATTATTAGTAGTCAAACCTCTCTAAAAACGTGGGAACTTATTTACTTTAATGTTGGTGTTGTTTCAAAGCTAAAATTAATGCTTTTCCTATTCTTGGAGGGTTGTTCCAAGTATAAAACATGGTACCCACGAAATTTGTAATCATAATATGAATATTGAAAACAAGTTTGTGTTATTGCGAGGTGTGTCCTCTTTGTTCTTGAAAGAACTCTTCGAACTTATCAAGTTAGTCTTGTGGTGTTCAAACAACTAAACTTATCACCTTGATTCTTGAGTGATCCTTAGGTTTCTTGTGTGGCGTTTCTATCCCTTGTAGTCTTAGTTCTTATCTTGCTAGATAATGGGTTAAGGCCCAACAATCATGTCTTTCACGTTCTTGGGGTTCTTGAACCATCATTGTTATCGGGTTTCATCGTAAATCATCGGTGGGGTTCATATCTTGTACCAACAGTACTAGCAATGTGCCCCCAGCCCTCTGCTGACCTTAGTTCAAGGGGAACATTCCAAAGCCTTACCCAAATAGGGATCTTAGAGACCTTATCCTTGTAAAATTTTACATTAGGCTGCCCTTTTTGGAGAATAATGGGCTTACCAAGTAAGAACCAAGGTCCAGCTTCAAGAACAGCATCTCTAGCTTCTTTTTTTTCGGTAAAATAAAAAATTGTATAAACCGAAGAAGAAACAAACAAATATACAAGGGGCATACCCCAGGAAAAAAGACACAAATAAAAAGGAACCAGCCAACACACAAGCTGGAGGCACCCAAACACTAGCAGAAGATTACAAGAGATAACATCCTAAAGAAACAGAAGAACCAAGATTAATTGTCAAAAATAGAGGCATTCAATCCCCAGGCAAGCTGAATGGTTTTGTTATCTTCAGTCTCAGAGAACCCTTTAAGACTCAAAAATCTACCTTTAATGGCATTTCTAATGCAAGCCAAGACCACTTTCTTGTCCCTCATTTTGCCTTCAAAAACTCGATTATTTCTCTCTCTCCAGATATGATAGACAAACGAGCTGAACATAAGCTTCAACATAAGGCTCAAGAAGTAACCTTTCCTAGCTTTTACAAGGAGCCAGGAGATAAGTTGATTCCAGTTCCTAGGAGAAGACACCAAGCCACACAAACCAACCAAATTCTGCCAAATAAAGCTAGAATAAGGGCAAGAAGCAAACAGGTGTTCAGAAGATTCTGAAGGATGCAAGCAAAGAACACAGCTACTAACATTGGAAAACCCAGGAGAGGAGGTCCAAACAGCCAATCTATCCGCAGTTGCAAGCCTATTAAGAACAGCAAGCCAAGTAATAAAGCTATATCTGGGAATATGCTTCTTAAACCAAATAAGAGGAGCCCATCTCACTTTTTCACTTGCTGGAGCCAGTTTCCTATAAGTGTGCCCCACAGAGAAAAGACCAGAGGGAGAAAGAGTCCAAATCCAAGAGTCCAAAGAGGACTCTTTAGGAGGGGGAAGATGGATCTCTCTAATAGTGATAAGCTCATGGGAGCTAGAAATAGGCCAGTTCCAAGCTGCATTCTGGATCACTGAGCTGACCTTGGTAGTCCAATCCCAACCTGTACCAAAATAAATCCTAGGACCAAACCTTTGAGAAAGAGCCCCCAAAGGGTGCCAAGGGTCCAATAGAAGAGAGATCTGCTCCCCATTTCCCACAAGAGCTTTGCAATACCCAGCAAACTTGTCTCTGATTTTCAGAATTTTCCTCCAACTCCAAGAAGGATTAGTGGCAAGCTTAACCAAGAAGATAGAGCTCTTCTTGATCAAGAAAAACTTGCACCAATCCTTCCAAAGGGAAGCTTTATCCAAAGAGACCAGGAACCAGAAATGCTTAGCCACAGCCACTTCATTAGCTAGAGAGAGATCTCTAAGGCCCAAACCTCCTTGGGACTTATCAAGGCACAAGTCACTCCAAGCCACTTTAGCACCAGAATGCTTTACAGCTGAAGCGTTCCACAAGTAATTCCTAATAACCACCTTAATCATATTTAAGATTTTCTTGGGAAGAATAAATAAGCCAGCCCAGTATTGAAAGATAGCATAGAGCACGGATTTAACCAACTGTAATCTTCCAGCATAAGAAAGGTAGTTAGACTCCCAAGACTTCACCCTAGCTGTGATATGGTCTACTAGGGTGATACAATCTGTTTTTCTAAGCTTTGAGGAAATCAAAGGAACCCCCAAGTATCTCATAGGTAGCTCCCCAATGCTGAAATTGCACAAGTCCAGAATTGCTTGAGAAGTGGAAGGATGGACCCCAGACATGAAAATCTGACTTTTTTGTAGATTAGGTTGAAGACCAGACATGGCCTCAAACAAGTTTAAGCTCTCCATAATAAGATGAACAGAAGTAATATCACCCTTACAGAAGATAAAGAGATCATCAGCAAAGCACAAGTTAACAATACCAAGCTCCTTACACCTCCAGTGATAGCCAAAGTCCGCTTGATGAGAAGCATGCTTGAGAATACCAGAAAGAACCTCCATAACCAACACAAACAGATAGGGAGAGATAGGATCACCCTGTCTAAGCCCTTTAGCACCAGAGAAGAAGCCAGTCAACTCCCCATTGACCACAATAGAGAAAGAAGGAGAGGAGATACACTCCATCACACAGTTAGAGAAATGATCAGGAAACCCCAAGCAGTCAAAGATTCTCCCGATACTCTCCCAATTCAAGCTATCATAAGCCTTTTTTATATCAACCTTGAAAGCACATCTGGGACTATTAGAAGGCCTATGGTAACCTCTAACCAGCTCTTGAGATAAGAGGATGTTGTCAGCGATTCTCCTCCCTGGCACAAAAGCAGTCTGGTTGCTACTAATAAGATCAGGGAGCACTCTTTTAAGTCTATCAGCAAGCATTTTAGAAATGCATTTATAAACAACATTACAACAAGATATAGGCCTAAAGTCACCAACCTTAGAAGGATTGGGGACCTTAGGAATAAGAGCAATGGCAGTAGAGTTAACCTGTTTCAATAAAGATTGGGAGCTAAAAAACTCCAAAACAGCCTTAGTAACATCTTTGCCCACAACATGCCAACATCTTTTGAAGAAACCAGCAGAGAAGCCATCTGGACCAGGGGCTTTACTACTCCCCAAACTAAAGATAGTTGTGTGAACGTCTTCCTCTGTATAAGGGTGGTTGAGGATAGCTAAGTGAGCTTGAGAGAGCTTATTAGGGAGAATCTGAGAGAGAACACTCCAATCCACCTCCTGGTCAATGTGAGAAGTCCCAAGAAGATTCCTATAATAAGAAAGGATTTGATCTTTGATAGCCTGGTCATCAGTAATAAGGTCACCCTCCTCATTAACCAACTGATTAATTCTTGATCTGACTCTATTCTTCTTTAGTTTCTGAAAAAAGAAAGAGGAATTCTGATCACCCAAGGCAAGCCAATCAACTCTGCTTTTTTGCCTCAGAAAATCTTCTTCTGCATTCCTGAGCTTAGTGAAATCAGCTAATCTAATTTTCTCCTCCTCTTGAAGAGAGACAACACTAGGAGAGGCAATAAGGTCAGCTTGCACTTTAGAGAGGGCTTCTCTAGCCATAAGAGCCCTTTTAGAAATATCTGAGCAAAAAGAGGCATTAAATTTCTTAAGAGCAAATTTAACAGATTTAAGCTTCTTATAGAGACAAAACATGGCTGTCCCAAACACCTCAATCTCCCACGCATCCTTAAGAACAGCCCAGAAGCCTTCGAAATCCATCCAAAAATCAAAGAACTTAAAAGAAGGCTTAGGTCTTGCTGAGTTAGCCCTAAGCTGAATAATAATAGGAGAGTGATCAGAGATACCCGGGGTGTGAAAATGGCAAGAAGTAGCAGGAAACAACATAGCCCAATCACCGTTAACCAGGGCTCTATCGAGCTTGCGCATCTTGCTACCCTCACCAACTTGACCATTCCACCAGGTGAATTGACAGCCACTATAAGGGAGGTCGAGAACCTCCAAATGATCAAGACAAGAAGCAAAGTCAATTGAGCTATCATTCCACTTGAAATCACCACCACAATGCTCAATAGGCTTCAAAATAGCATTAAAGTCACCAAGAATTAGCCAAGGCTTCCCCTGACTTAATGTCTTATGAGAGCCAAGTTTTTCCCACAAAGGCTTCCTGGAGATAGCATCATTGGCTGCATACACCACAGAGACAAAGAAATCTGTCTTTTCATGGAGAATGGTTAGCTTACAAAACATAGCTTGATCAAAGGCATCAATTAGAAGAACATCCAAAATCTTGGGATCCCAAGCTAAAACAATTCTACCTTTGCTAGTAGGAGAATGGTTAGCAAAGGTAGCCCAATTGGGAAAAACAGATCTAGAAAGTCCAGCAAAATTATTACACTTGATCTTAGTCTCAACTAAAGCACAAAAAGATAATTTAAAGTCTTTACAAAGTTTTCTAACTTCAGCTTGCTTTAGAAGGCCATTAAGCCCTCTTATATTCCAAGAAGCTAAATTAATCATAAAAAGGGGGGGAGAGAGTCACCATTCTCAGGGGGAGCCTGAGTAACTTGATCAGCCAATAAGAAAAAGCCTTCAGCCGTTCGCTTCTTTTTCAACCTCTTCAAAGCTGATTTAGAGAGCTTGGGAGAAGGACCAGGTTGGATAGTGATATTGACAATTGAGGAAGCTTTGGGGGGAGCCAAACTCAATGTAGAGTCAGAAGAGGCTTGAGGCTCATTTTTATCCTCACAAGGCACAATGAGACCCTTACCCTTCCTTTTGCTAACCACCTGAGTCCATTCATTGACTTGGTCTTCCACATGGATGGTATTAAGAGGAAAGGGAGGAGAGATTTCACCCTTTGGCTCCTCATAAACCATAAGCTCCCTATTATCTTGGGGAGAAGAATCTTTGCTAGCGGTTTCTTCCTCACTAGCTAGATTATTCTTAGGGGCCACTTTAGCATCACAATCATGACCAAAGAGGCAACATTTAGCACATCTCTTAGGTAGACACTCATACTCCACCTCCACCACCACTGGATCCCATCCGTCAAGGCCAAGGTCAATGGTGAAAAACTTAATCAAATCAGAGGAGGCTGAAATTTTCACACAAACTCTAGCATAATCATGTCTATAACCAGAGGCAGTAGCATTGTCAGAGTGAGAAGGGATACCCACAGCACTAGCAATGTGACTTAGAGCTTCTTCAGTCCATAATTCAATTGGAACATTCCACAATTTAACCCAAATTGGAAGGGTTGAAAGTTTCTCCTTTGAGAATTTAACATTTGGCTGCCACTCTTGAAGCACAACAGGCCTACCTAAGAGGTGCCAAGGTCCATCTTCTAAGACTGAGTTTCTATCCTCCACAGAGCCAAATTTGAAATAGAAAAGGCCTCTGGCAGCCGAGACCTCCTGAATTCCTCTTTTAGCCCAAAGTTGCAAAGCAATTTTCTTAACTAAGTGTAAAGGAGCTGCCCTTCCAACAAAGTAGCCAACAAGGCAGCCTTCCCACCTAGAAAAATTCTCTTTAGTAATATAATCAGGAAGCTTAACTGTGACATTACCATTTTCCGTAAAGGAAGAGCTCACATAACCTAAGCTTAGCTTCTTTTTCAGGTTACCTTTAACCTTTTCAGCCCATGAACCAGCCGGTTTCTCATGAGCAACACTCTTATTAGCTAAAAGGTCTTTATAAACTCTATTCTCATGCAGCTTTTCAGAAGAAGAAGTTGGGGAAGGAGGAGAAGAGCTCACCTTCTGTTTTCCATTAGAATCTGGTTTAGGAGAGGGAGAGATTTCTCCAAGCTCAAACCCACGACCATGGCAGCCCTTGACATCTTTGGTAGAAGTCAAATCCACCTTGTCACTCACAATCAAAGCTGAGGTTGAGCTAAGGGAGGAGAGAGGATCTGCCACCAGCTTTGGAACTCCACCCACGTTCACATCATTGTCATAGAAAAGAGAAATATCTTCTTTCTCTTTCCCTTCAATCAAAACACCATCTACTTTCTCTTTCCCCTTAGACAAAGAAGCTGCCACCTGTCGCCCTAAGGGGCTGTCCACGTCATGATGGGAGAGAGGAGCCTTCTCTAATAAATAATTACCTTTTTGAGTGTCCTTTCCTTTATTTGAAAGGATAGTAGTAGATTGTTGACCAAGTTGAAGCTTGGGAGCTAGAGCCTCACTCTTCCCCAAGCTGACCACATCACACCCACTTGCCAAAAAGGAGCTGTCACTTCTCCCTTTTGATATGTTTGGCAGCTGCTTTTCCTCTTCTCCAAGCAAGATGATTTGAGACAAGCTTGATTTGTCTTCTATCAAAGGACACTCATCATTACCTTTGACAGAGAGGTAATGAGTATCATCTTCAACCTTTGGAGCTCTAGGCAAGCTGGTTGATCTCCGAGCACCACCTCTAGCTCCTCCTCTTATGCTACTTCTCTTTAGACTTGAACGAAGTTGGTCTGAAAGAGTCAGCTCAAGTAGATTGCTCTGATTGTGATCAGAAGAAATAAAATTGTCTCTAAGCTTTGAATGCTCAGAAATAATCTCTTTTGCAACTAATAAACTCGAAGCTTCCTTGGACTGAGCTTCTAACTTCCCAGGCTCATCAAAACCACTCTCTGGTCCAAATTTCTTCGTATTAGAACCTTGCTTAAGAGCATTAAAACCAATAACATGGGTTTTAGCTTCCCTAGCTCCCTTAGTAACCATATCATTCAAAACAGCATGGCCATTGAAAGACACTCCAAGCTTAGCTTGCCCACTAGCTGAATCTTTCTTAACACCACCTGAAACTTGCTTACCAACTTCTGCAGCATGCTTAATGTACTCATCATTAACCATTGTTAGAGGTCGTGGCCTCCCCTAAGGGAGGGAGAGGCTAAAACAAAAATGAGAATTCTAGAGAGAGGGGAGAGTTTCTCTCACTAAAAAAATGAGGCCTTTGGTTCTTTCCTTTTTTTTGAACTCCCACTGCATGGCATGTACTCAAACTGACATTTGACACACAATACATCTCTAGCTTCAATATAGTCAAATTTGAAAAAGAAGACATCCTTGTTGGTTAAGACCTCAACTAAACCTTTTTGCACCATAATTGCATGGAAATAGTCTTAACCAAATGCAAAGGAGAGGACTTACGCACAAAGAAACCCACAAGACAACTTTCCCATTTTGGAAAGCTTTCTTTGGATATGCAAGCCAGTAGCATGACTATAATTCTTTCTTCTTCAAATATTGTAGTTTCTTCATAAGCCAAGTGAAGCTTTCGCCCCTGATTTTGCTTAACTTTTTCAGCCCAAGATCCCTTCGGAGTAGGGTTACTAGTTGGGGCAGCTTTACAAATTATCAAGTTAGTCTTGTGGCGTTTCTCATAGATACCATTGTTTTCCAAAGGGAGAGGGGGAGGGATCTCTCTACTAATTCCTTGAGTAAAGGGATAAAGTTCAAGATCTTGGACCATAGCATTATACTCTGGGAAATTACCTTGTGGACCACTAGTCAAAGGCTCACCCATGGTTAGGGTAAGATTGGCCTGATTATGGGTAATTGGTGGATCAAGTAAAGGCTTAATTTTACTCTATGCCATTTTTCAGTATTCGGTTGGTTTGTTTATTATTCGCAAGAAGATTTTGCATATGATTCAGGTTGTTATTAGAAACTACTTGTGGAATGCTTCAGCTATAAAGCATTATGAGTGCTAATGTGGCTTGGAGTGATCTGTGCTATTCTAAATCTCAAGGTGGTTTGGGCCTTAGAGATCTCTCTTAGCTAATGAAGTGGTGGTGGCAAAGCATTTCTGGTTTCTGGTCTACTTGGTTAAAGCTTCCCTTTGAAAGGATTGGTGTATGGTTTTCTTGATCAAGAAGAGCTCTATTCTTGGTTAAGCATACCTACAATCCTTCTTGGAGTTGTTGGAAGATTCTGAAAGTTAGAGATAGGTTTGTTCGATTTTGCGACGCTCGGGTGGTGAGTATATTTCTCTTCTCTTGGACCCTTGGCATCCTTTAGGAGCATTGGCTCAAAGGTTTGGGCCTAGGATTCATTTTGGTACTGGTTGGGATTGGACTACCAAAGCAAGTTCCGTGATTCATAAAGGGGCCTGGAATTGGCCTACTTCTTCTAACTCCCAGGAGCTTATCTCTATTAGGGAGGTTCCTCTCTCTACCCCCAGGGAGCACTCTTGGACTCTTGGCTTTGGACTCCTTCTCTTTTTGGTCTTTTCTCTATGAGGCATACCAATAGGGCTCTTGCTCCAGCTGGTGATAAACTGAGATGGGCACCACTTATTTGGTTTAAGAAGCACATTCCTAGATATAACTTCATTGCTTCGCTTGCTTCTCTAAATAGGCTTGCAACTGGGGATAGAGTGGCTGTTTGGACCTCCACTTCTGGGGCTCCCCATGCCACCTCTGTGTCCTTTGCTTACATCCTGTGGAGACCTCTGAGCACTTTTTGTTTCATGCACTTTCTCTAGTCATATTTGGCAGAGTTTGGTCAGTTGGTGTGGCTTGGCCACCTCTCCTGGGAATTGGACTCAGTTGATCTCTTGGCTACTTGTGAAAGCTAAGAGTGGTGACCTTCTGGGGCTTTTGTTTAACCTTATGTTCTGCACCTTTATCTACCATGTATCGAGAGAAAGGAATGCGAGTGTTTTTGAAGGTAGAATGAGAGATGAGAAAGTGGTTTTGGCATGTATTGTTAATGCCATTAGGGGCAGACTTTTGAGTCTTAAAGGTTTCTCTGAGAATGAGAAGAACAAGAAAATCCAGCTTGCTTGGGGGTTGAATGCTTCTGTTTTGTATACTTAAAGTTTTGTGCTTTTTGTTCCCTTCTCTTGTTTGTAATCCTTTTAGTGGTTAAGTTGGCTCTAATATGTGTTTAGATTGCTCTGATCTTTGTTTGCTTTGTCTTGTTTACCTGGGGAATGACCCTTGTAAAAGAATTTGGGCATGGCATGCACTCGAACTGACTTTTGACACCCAATACACTTTTAGACAAAATGTGGGACAAGAAAGTGGTCTTAGCTTGCATTACAAATGCCATTAGACGTAGATTTTTAAGTCTTAAAGGATTCTCTGTGACTGAGGATAACAAAACCATCCAGCTTGTCTGGGGATTGAATGCTTCTATATTTGAAAATTAAGCTTGGTTCTTCTGTTTCTTTAGGCTGTTATCTCTTGTAATCTTCTATTAGTGTTTGGGTGCCTCCATCATGTGTGTTGGTTGGTTCCTTTTTTTGTTTCATTTGCCTGGGGATAACCCTTGTATATTTGTTTGTTTCTTCTTCGGGTTATACAAAATTTTAATTTATCGGAAAAAAATACACGTTCGGAATAAGAATTTGTAGTGTTGTGTTTGTTTTATCTGCTTAGTGCCATACGGAGTCAAAAAGATGCAATGGGATGCGTTTAGGCCAAACTAAACAGACTTGACTAAACAAGGATCTTTTCGGCATGGCATGCACTCAAACTGATGCTTGACACCCAATACACGTTTGAGTGTTGTGGGTATTTTAAATGCTTCTAGTGCCATACAGAGTCAAAAAGCGCAATGGGGTGTGTTCGGGCCAAACTAGATGGACTTGGCTAAACATGTGCTCAGAAGTTTCCACAGGATGCAAGCAAAGTGATGAGGATCCGGTTAAATGATGGATCCATTTCAAGTGATGGATCCATTTCAAGTAACAAGTGATCCAATCACAAGAGCTAGAGCAAATAGGATGGTTGAAACACTCATTGGGCTAGTGGAGCAAGTGGAGGCCCAAACAAGTGTGGAGATGTCTAATTTTAGAAAAGAAGAAGTTAGACTTGTCAACCTCGTAACCTACATGGAGTATGACGTGGCGTCCAACATGGCAGCTTACATGGAGCATGACATGGCATCCAACATGGCAGTCCACAAGGAGTATGATGTGGCATCCAACATGACATCATACATGGAGTGTGATGTGACGTCCAACATGGCAGCCTATATGGGACATGATGTGGAGTCCAACATGGCAACCCGCATGGAGCATGACTTGGCATTTTAAATGATGACAAGTGATCAAGACACATTGGCAATCATAACCTAGAAGTGTGACAGCCAAGGAGTCTTTTGGGTGGATTACAAGTTCCTTATTTATTGCAATTAATATTTTTCTACTATATGCTTTTTTTTGGTAAACCTTTCATACTATATGCTTGTTAATGATAAAGTGTGTAGTATTATTATTGATGGGGAAATTGTACTAATGTGGCTAGCACTTATATGGTGGGAAATCTAAACTTGTCTATATTAAAACATCTTAATCCATACAAACTGAAATGGTTGAATGATAGTGGGGAAATCGAGGTGCATAAGCAAGTGTTAGTTTCTTTCTCTATTGGCAACTACAAAGATGAAGTTTTGTGTGATTTAGTGCCAATGCAAGCAAGTCATCTTATCTTGGGGAGGCCGTGGAAATGTGATAGAAAAGCCACTCATGATGGTTACAAAAATAGATATACTTCTGTAATTGATAAGAAACTCATTACTCTTGTACCCCTCACCCCAAAACAAGTTCAAGATGAGCAAAATCAAGAGAGTGGGAGTTAAAAAAAAGGAGTGTTTGAACAAAGAAAAGGAGTGAAAAATAGAGAGTTGGGTGAGAGGAGTGAGAAAAATCAAGAGAGAAGAAAAGAGAGTTTTGATGCAAGAGAGAGTGAGATTAAGAGAGCTTTGAGTTCCAACCGGCATTTGTTTACTTTTGTACAAAGAGGCTTGTTTTCGACTAACAAACTTAACCACTCTTTGCCTAGTTTTTTTGTATCTCTTTTGCAGCACTTTGAAGAAGTATTCCCCGAGGAGAGGCCAAAAGGGCTGCCACCGATTAGGAGAATCGAGCACCGAATTGACTTTGTGCCTGAAGGTCCCATCCAAAACAAACCCGCTCATAGAAGATATACGGATGAGACAAAGGAGTTGGAAAGACAAGCAAGCAAGCTCAGGGAAAAAGGGTATGCCCATGGAAGCATGAGCCCAACAAAATTTCTTGGGGTTCCCAGAAATTTTCATTAAATGTGTTGTGGAGTTTCTACCTCCTCTTCCTCTATCAATATAAATGGTGAGCTAAAAGGATTCTTTAAAGGGGCCAAGGGGGTCAGACAAAGAGACCCTATTTCTCCTTATTTATTTGTTTTAGTAATGGAAGTTCTTTTTGGCATCCTCGTTTTGATGCCCAAGACCCTAACTTTGAGTTCCATTAGAGGTGCAAATAGCTCAATATAGTTAATCTTTTCTTTGCGGATGATCTCTTCATTTTTTACAAAGGAAATGTGAAACCAGTCCAAATTATTAAGGAGGGTCTCCTTTTCTTTGAAGCCTTATCTAGGCCTCAGCCTAATCTTCTTCTTAGGGGTGTCTAATACTATCCAACAATATATTTTGGAGATTATACCTTTAACCGCGAGTTCTTTGCCTATGAGATATCTGGGAGTCCCCCTCATTACTTCTAAGTTGGGAAAGACTGACTGTGACTCCTTGGTTGAGAACATTGTGGCCAGATCTTGGGAAACAAAATATTTATCTTTTGCTGGGAGGCTTCAATTGATCAAGTCAGTGTTGGCAGCTATGTTTCAAATCTGGTGTGGATTGTTTATTATCCCCAAGAATGTCATTAAATTGGTCCAAGCAGCACTTAGGAACTATCTTTGGAATGCTAATGAGGCCAAACAATCTGGGGCCAAAGTAGCTTGGGAGGATCTTTGCTTCCCTAAATCTCAGGGGGGTCTTGGTTTAAAGTACTTAATGAAGCATGAGCCCTAGAAGGAATGGACATGGACGATGTGCATTGATCGCCGAGCCATTAATAACATCACTGTAAAGTATCACCATCTTATTCCAAGATTAGTTGGTTTGCTTGATGAATTGAATGGTTCTTGTTTGTTTACTAAAATTGATCTTAAAAGTGGATATCATCAACTTAGCATGAAAGAGGGATATGAATTGAAAAAACACTTAAAAGTAAACATGGATTGCATGACTGGTTAGTAATGATATATTGTTTAACTAGTAGTGCATGTAGTACATTCATGATGTTGATTAATCATGTCTTGTGTGCGTTCATGGGAAAATTTATGGTAGTTATCATTCAAAAGAATTTAAGGCATTGGGAGAAGTGTTTACCACATTTCAAGTTTGCATATAATAGGTTTCTTCATTCTACTCCTTCTTTTTCTTCTTTTGAGGTTGTTTATGGTTTTAATCCTTCAACTCCTGTGCATATTGTACATTTATCTACTAATGAGCATGCCAATCTTGATGGTAAGAAACAAAAGATCTGGAAAAGGTTTTATATGCCAAGATCCAAGCTAACATTGAATGTAAGAATGAGCAATATGATGAAAGGTTTCCTACACAAAGGAAAACAAAATCGTTGACTAAAGGGGATGGATCATTCCACGTCCTTGCAAGAATCAATGACAATGCCAACAAGCTTGATCTTCCTGGTGAGTACGATGTAGGTACTAAATTTAATGTAACTAATTTATTCCCATTTGATGTAGGTGATGATTTGAGGACAAATCCTTCTCAAGCGGGAAGGAATGATGAGGATCCGGTTGCACAACCTCAAAGGATGGATCTATTTCAGGTACCAAGATGCCAAATGACAAGAGCTAGAGAAAAGAAGATGGATGAAGCACTCAACGGGAGTATGACATGGTGCATGGCATGAAGTATAACAACCTACATGGAGCATGACGTGCCGTCCAACATGGCAGCCTACGTGGAGCATGTCGTGGCGTCCAACATGGAACCCACATGGAGCATGATGTGGCATCATCCAACATGACATCCTACATGGACCATGACATGGCAACCAACTTGGCAGCCGACATGGAGCTTGACGTGGCATCCAACATGGCCGCCTACATGGAGATGACGTGGCATCCTACATGGAATTGCACATGGAGCATGATGTGGCATTCAATATGGCAGTACACATGGAGCATGACTTGAGATTTTAAATGATGACAAGGAAGCAAGGCAACTTGGCAATCCGAACCTAGAGAAGTGGACAGCCTACTAGAGCATGACACCTTGCAATCCTAACCTACAAGTGGACAGCTAATAAGAATCTTTTGGGTGAATTACTAGTTCCTTATTTACTGCAGTTAATATTTCTTTATCTTTTAAATTTAGTTTAGGTTATTTAGACACTTTTGGACTCTTTAGGCTTCTAGTTTTTCTATTTAAGCCTTTTTTACAATGTATTAAATAATTTTGATCAATATAATTTTTTTGTGAGAGTTTTCTATTGGTTCTTCTTAAAACTTTTCAAACATATCAAGAATATTCTTGTCGCGTCTAAAACCTAGACTTATCACTCATTTTTCCTTCTTGTTATTGAGTGTGGCGTCTAAACCATACATTTGGTTCTTTTCGAAGCATCAATTGGGTCTTAGGTCTTATTACTAAGGTTCTCTTTGTGTCATAGAAAACAAGTCAAGGTTTCTTCTTTAAAATCGTGGGTTCTTGAACCATAATTGTTATCCAGTTTCATCGTAAAGCGACGGTGAGGTTTCATATCATTGAGTGTTTAAATAACATAAACTAAATTTAAAAGATAAAGGAATTTGTAATGCACCCAAGAGACTCCTATTGGCTGTCCACTTTTCGGTTAGGATTTCTAATGTGTCATTCTTTTTTTTTTTTTTTTGCTACACAAAGAGCACACTTGTAGATGAGAACAATACCAGAATGAAGATACAATAGATAACCTACACCTAGGAATTGCCCAGAATAAACTAAAGCAGAAAGCTATACCATACCAAAAAAGCATAACACAGCTCAACTATCAACTTACATTATCAAGCCTAGCATCTACCGTAAGAAAAATTAAGGTGCACCACAAATTAATCACACTAATCAGCCTAATCACATAGAAACCGAACAACCAAATCAAGAATAGCCCAACAACCAGTATCTTAGAATGACCAAATAAGAGATCTCACTAGGCAGCCTCAGTAAAGTAGAATCCATAAGATGCAGCCTTATTTGTCACAGAAATAAAACCAGCACATCGAGGAAATCAAATCTGATCAGACTTCTCTCAACAATCGAGCGCAGCCAAAATAAGGGACCTCACCAGGCAGCCACGACAGTGAAAAACCTGGGAGATACGTCATCTTCAGACACGGCCAACGAGTAAATCAGGACCTTGATCAAACCACAAGAGACAACTAGGAAGAAATCACAGAAGGATAGAGAGCAACCATCCTCACTCCGATGATGGGGAGATTCCAGCTCCGGTTGGGACAGCGACGACCACCAAAGGGAAGAAACCAGCGACCAGTCACGACAACCAGAAAGACAAACTCACTGTCAAGAAACTCACAACCAATTTTTTCCTCTGGAAAACAGGCCTAGGGAGAAGGACTAAAGCCAAACCAGATCTGCCACCATGTCTCTGTGGCGGAAGCTTCATCAGAGAGAAGACTCGAGCCACCCACCTCCGATGCAGAGCAACACCTAGAGCCTAAACCCATGAACCTAATCTCCATGGCTGAGAAGCGGGAGGAAGTGATCTCAAAGACATACCCAAGTGTTAACGCGACACCAGTCCAGAATCGACATAAGAGAGTTTGAGATCAACAGTGCCATTCACTTATCCTTACCTCCGATTCGCAGGACTTAGAGATGACGTAGGACGAGAGACCAAGATCCACACTGAAAACTTCCCCTGGCCTTTCCCATCAAAGCTCTGCACTCAGATGCATGGGCAAGGAATCAGAGAAACCCCTTATGCCTCCGAGCATCACCAGATTAAGAAGGGAATGAGGAGCCTAGCCCTGAGCTCGATGGATCCCAGGGCCAGGCTCGCCAGATTCGTAGGGGAGAAGACCTTAGGCGGCGTTTATAGTTTCTAGAGCAAGGTGAGGCTCTCTCTAGAAACCCTTAAAATCCTACGGTGTAATTTTAATGTGTCATTCTCTAATAGACTATTACTGGCTATCCACTTTTAGGTTAGGATTTCCAAGTTGTCTTGATTCCTTGTCATCATTTAAAATGCCATGTCATGCTCTATGTGGACAGCCATATTGAACACCACATCACACTCCAGGTGTAATGCCATGTAGGATGCCACATCATCTCCATGTAGACTACCATGTTGGATGCCGCGTCATGCTCCATGTCGGCTTCCATGTTGCTTAGTACATTGATCATTCTTACTTTTAATGTTAGCTCGGACCTTGGCATGTGAATCCTTCATAAAATCGACATTTTTCCTACCAACAAGATTAGCATGCTTATTTGTAGTTATAGGTAAAATATGCAAAGGAGTTGAAGGATTATAGCCATAAACAATCTCAAAGGGAGAAAAAGAAGAAGTAGAATGAAGAAACGTATTACATGCAAACTCAAAATGTGGTAAACATTTCTCCCATTGCTGTAAATTCTTTTGAATGCTATCACCCAAAAAAGTAGTAAGTGTCTTATTAACTAAAACAAATTTTCCCATGAACGCACACAAGTCATGATTCATCAACCTCATGAATGTCCTAGATGCATTAGTTAAACCATAAATCATTACTAACTGCTCATGCAATCCATGTTTATTTTTTAATGTTGTTTTCCCTTCATCTCCCTCTTTCACGCTAAGTTGATGATATCCACTTTTGTTTACCAAAGAAAGATGATATCCACTTTTAAAATCAATTTTAGTAAACAAACAAGAACCATGCATCAAGCGAACAAACTAATCTAGGAATGTGATGGTGATACATTACAGTGATGCTATTTATGGCTCGGCAATCAATGCATATCATCCATGTCCATTCCTTCTCAGTCACAAGAAATACGAGAACCACACTAAGGCAACTGCTTCCCTGGGCATACCCCTTTTTCATGAGCTTGCTCACTTGTCTTTCCAGCTCCTTTGTCTCATCCAGATATCTTCTGTTAAGGATCAATCTACACACCAAGTTCCAAGGATTCAACATCTTAAAGATGAGCATAATCAAGAAGGCAAGGAGCAAGTTCAAGAGGTTTCTAGTCCAATTAGCATGCCTCAAGGACCAATAACAAGGTCGCGGTCTAAGAAGCTTCAACAAGCTTTAATCCACCATTTTCAAGGCTTAGTGAATTCAGCTAGTGAAATTTTACAAGGCATCAAAGCTTTGGGATAAGTGCAGCACGAGTCCAATACAACTTAGTTCAAGTGAATATACCTTTTTTTGGTTGCAATTAAGCAAGTACGACGTTATACAAATCTCCTCAAAGAGTTGTGTACCATCAAGAACAAGTTAAAGGGTGATGAAACGGTGAGTGTAGGGGATAATGTATATGCTGTTTTGCAAAGAAAGCTTCCGCCAAAATTCAAAGATCCAGGAAGCTTCACCAAACTATGCACAATCGATACTATGAAGCTTTATAAAGCTATGTTAGATTTAGGAGCGTCAATCAATGTCATGCCTTACTCTATTTATGCTTCTTTGGATCATGGTTAATTAAGGAAACTGGTGTAGTTTCAACTCGCCGATTGTTCTTATGTCTATCCAAAATGTGTTTTAGAGGATGTTTTAGTGCATCTTGATGAGTTAGTTTTTCCCGTTGATTTCTATGTTCTTGAAATGGAAGAAGACACTTCACGTATTTCAACACCATTACTCTTAGGGAGGCCATTCATGAAATCATCTTGAATCAAGATAGATGTCTATGACGGAACTCTAACCATGGAGTTCGATGGCAAGGTTATACGCTTCAATATCTTTGAAGCAATGAGGTACCCCAATGATTCACATTCATGTTTTTCAGTTGATATACTTGACTCTTTAGCACAACAACTTTTTAAGGTATCAAGTGATTATGGATAGGAAATCGCTATTCGAAAAAGCCTCGATTTTGATCTCAAAAAGCAAACACTCCAAATTCTTATCCCAAACATGTATTGGGTGTCAAAAGTCAGTTCGAGTGCATGCCATGCCCAAAAGATCCAAGTTTTCCCATGTTCATCTAGTTTGGCCTAAACAAGTCCAATTGGGTCTTTTTGACTATGTATAGTACTAGATGCACCTAAAACAACCCAAACATGTATTAGGTGTCAAAAGTCAGCTCAAGTGCATGTCATGCCCAAAAGATCAAAGTTTAGCCAACTTCATCTAGTTAGGCCCTAAACACGTCCCATGTGTCTTTTTAACTCTGTATGGCACTAGAAGAACCTAAAACGACCACAACACTCCAAATTATTGTATCCCAAAAGTGTATTTGTTATCAAAAGTCAGTTCGAGTTCATGCAATGCCCAAAAGAGCCAAGTTTAACCAAGTTTATGTGTGGCCCTAAACACATCCCATTGGGTCTTTTTAACTCCGTATGGTACTAGAAGCACCTAAAACGACTAGAACACTCAAACTTCTTATATCTCAAACGTGTATTTGTAGTCAAAAATCAGTTTAAGTGCATGGTGTGACAAAAAGATCTAATTTTAGACAAATTCATCTACTTTGGCCCTAAACACATCCAATTGGGTCTTTTGACTCCTTATGGCACTAGAAGCACCCAAAATGACCACAACACTCCAAATTCTTATCCCAAACCTGTATTGGGTGTCAAAAGTTAGTTCGAGTGCATGCCATGCCCAAAAGATCCAAGTTTTGCCAAATTCATCTAGTTTGGCGTAAACACGTCCAATTGGGTCTTTTGACTTCGTATGACACTAGAAGCACCTAAAACGACCACCACAATCCAAATTCTTATCCCAAACATGTATTGGGAGTCAAAAGTCAGTTCGAGTGCATGACATGCCCAAAAGATTCAAGTTTAGCCAAGTTCGTCCAGTTTAGCCCCAAATTATTATATATCAAATATGTATTTGTTGTCAAAAATCAGTTTAAGTGCATGTCATGCCCAAAAGATCCAAGTTTAGACAAGTTCATCTTGTTTGGCCCTAAACACATCCAATGTGCCTTTTGACTCCTTATGGCACTTGACGCACCCAAAATGACCACAACAATCCTAGTTCTTATCCCAAACGTGTATTGGGGGTCAAAGTTATGGAGAACACTCTAATTCTTCCTTGGAGGAATCTCTAAGTTTGGACAAGATTTTAGTTATGGAGAACAAAGAAGTTGGTGAAAAGAAAGTGTGTGTTCGTATACTAAATGTGGCAGAAGCACTTGATACTCGTATTAATGGAGATGACGAGGAGCATGCTACTGGTTTTCGCACCTTTAGCTACAACCTTAACTCACCAAATAAGGGAGGAAAGTTCCAAATGGCCATTAATGGCAATGATGAGGCTGCTTCTAGCTTTAATGACGAGCAAGTCAAAGGTTTGGATGAGTTTTCAATGTCTTGTGGGAACATTTCTTTGGTCCCTTCTTCTCAGGTACACAATGACTTGTTATTACTGGATTCTAGTGCTTTAAGGGTCCCTTCATCCTTTGGTGGAGCCCCATTTTTTGTAAATAAAGTTTTTACAGGTGCTTCTAAGGACAAAGAGCATGTTCAGAAGCAAACAAGCTTTCCCTTGTCTGAAAAACTCAAGCAAATCACCAAGGGTTCTCTGGCCAAAGGAGGAGCACGAAGGAGAGAGATGAACAAGGGTGAAATCTTTTGTCCATTGGTCAATGAGGCTATACTTGAGAAACAATCAACTCCTGCCACCTCACCAATTCTAGCTAACCCTAGTTGTGCACGGAGTACAGACAATGTCATGCATTCTGATCAAAAAGTGAAAGGACAAAAGCAAAAGGAGAAAGGACACCTACTCTTGCATACATTGGGCAACAACAAAGCTAAAGCTTTACTTGCAAGGACAGACAGCCTGCCCCAAAACCCGGAGCAAGGACAATCAGTCTTAATCGTGGATGTACCTGAAGATAAAGGTGATTTGACATTACCTTTTCCCAAGACATCCTTGGAGTACGTTTTAGGTACCCTTGTACTACCACCTAAGCACGTGTATGACTCTTTCATGTCAGCTTCATCAAGGACAGACAACCTGCCCCAAAACCCGTACCAAGGACAGTCTCTCCTAATTACAATTGTACTTAAACATAAAGGGGATTTGACCTTGCCTTTGCCCAAGAAATCCTTCGAACACGTTTTAGGTACCTTTGTACTACCACCTAAGCATGGAAAGGACACCTCCACGTTAGCTTCATCTTCTCCAACAGCTCGAAAACCTCATTCTTCCATTGTTCCAGAATACAATCAGTGGTTGATGATCTTGAGTTATATGATTTTACTCAGGGGTTTAGACGAAATTGTGAGTATTATCCTTCCCCCAAACCTTTCATCAAACGTCGGAGACTTGTCAAATTCAATTAATTTATGCAATTAGTGAAACATTTGGCAAAGTTGTATTTGGTAATTTTTTATTAGTTTATGCAATTAATGAGGCTTATATGGTCATTTAATAAGTAACTTATATAATGTCTTTTTATCTATGCAGACGGAGAGTTTGGACAATATTAACAATTTGACGTTTGATGATACTAAGTCGTCTTGGATAATGCCTCGAATCCATAATGTGTGTGAGATAAGCGCACAAGCAATAAGACAAGTGAATGCGGCTTATCAAGCTCCTTTGTCCCGAAGGCATGGAGTGCACAACTCATCTCAAAAAAGTCAACAAGAATCACACATGCATCGAGACGAGCCATACACGCCGCCGGTCTTTTATATATTTGGAGGTGAGTCGGTGACTCAACTTGGTTCTACTTCCGAACCATTTCATCAACCTCAACGGCGTAGAGGAGGATGAGCTAGTGCTCCTGGAGGAGGAGGTAGAAGACATGATTGAAACTCGCCTATTGCAGAAGATGCTCCTATTGTGGATGAAGAAGACCCATATATTGTGGAGGAAGATCCACTGCTTATTGTAGAGGAAGAAAGTGTAGCAGCAGCTATTATGGAGGAAGGTCCATCCTCACAACTAACTCAACTACAAACATATGAAAGACGCCCAAGATGAATGAGGAGACGACACCAGGTGGAACGTGATTGATTTTATATTTTTTATATTTGAATTTTTGTAGAATAATATAAATGTAAAGTAATAAAATTTGTTAAAAATGTATGCTGTTTCATCGAGAATGTTAAAAATACATGCTGTTTCATTGAGAATGTTATAAATGTTCAGGAGTCTACAATTTATGAAGAACATAGGCTCATTGTTAAGCTCCCTGATTTTGTTACCAAATACAGCTTTGCCAAATGGGAGACTTGTTTGGTTGGCTATTTTGTGGGTAAAACAGCTCCATTACACTTGGTTAAGAGGATTGCATTGCAGATTTGGAAAGGGAGAGGTCTCCTTGATGTTCAAGCTTCCAAAGGACTCTTCTATTTCAAATTTGATAACTTAGAACACTGAGATTATTAAAGTTGGACCTTGGCATTTGTTAGGGAAACCTCTTATTCATCAACCAAGGGAGCCTAATGTCAAATTCACAAAGGAAAAGTTAGTTAAGATCCCATTTGGGTGAAACTTTGAAATGTTCCCCTTGAGTTGAGAACTTCTGAAGCTCTAAGCTACATTGCTAGTGTAGTGGGTAAAACCCCTATACTCGGATCACTTGACTGCAAAAGGAGTGAAAAGAGACTTCGCTAGAATCTGTGTTGAAATTTCAACCAAGTCAAGAATCCTTAAGCATCTTGATATTGATCTTGGTATTGAAGGATGGGATCCAATTGATGTTTTTAAAGAGTATGAAGTCCTACCAAAGAAGTGTGACAAGTGTGATATCTTTGGTCATGATTGTGATTTCATCCAGCAAGCTAAAACACATTCTCCTAATCCCCAAGCTACAGCCTCATCTCTACCTAAATCCAACACCCTAGCTCCACCTCAAACTACCCAAATCACTCCTCTCCCTCATCCCCCACACATTCCACCACTAAACAATCCCCCATTTCTCCCTCACTTCTCCCAAACACACCTCCCTCAACCCATTTGGATGATGACAGTGGCTGGATTGAGATTAAATCTAAGAGATCACGGAAGAAAGTCAACTCAGAAGTGGGACTTGAATTGGCCTTAGTGCTAGACCAGTTGAAGCTTCCCCACTAAGGGTGGAACCTATTGAGCACTCAACTGAGGAAGAAGAGCATAATCTTACTGTCGTGAGCAAGAACCAAGAGCTTTCCATCCCTCTCCTTCTCTAAACACTCCCAGCTCAAGCAAAAGGAGAAAGAAGAAGAAGAAGAAGGTCAATGGCACACCACACCCTGCAAAGGGTAGAGATAAAGGAGTTGCGGCTAGAGGGGAAACCCACAACCCACCCATTCATGTTTAATCTTGCTACTTGGAACATTTGGGGGCTCAATGTCTCCTTAAAAACAAGCTGCTGTGAGGAAGCTTTGTAAGAATTTCACTAATCTTACTTGAAACTAAAGTGAAAAACTTTAAATTCACTAATCTTGCTAAAGCCATTTTCCTAATTGCGAGGTGGTAGCAAACTACAATTTTGCTGCAGGGGGTAGAATTTGGGTTGCTTGGGACCCAAAAGTACTTGATGTAATAGTTTTGGATACTACTGACAAAGTTATATTTTGTATGTTATATCACATTCGAATATGCTTCAAATTCTTAAGTGATCAGGAAGAAGCTTTGGGAATCCTTGTGCTCCCACCACTCACTCACTTCTCATGCCCCACGGCTTGTCACTGGAGATTTCAATGTTATTGGCTCTTTTTTTTTTGGTAAACAAATTGTATAAACCAAAAGATACTTACACATGTACAAGAGGCATACCCTAGGAAATACAAAATTAGAGCCTGATTAGAGGCTTAAGATCTGCACGCAAATTAAATTGGTAATATGTAAAGTACTGAAATTAGATATCAATGCTTCATAAGACAGCCAAGTTTAAAAAATACTTGGGTTAAGACCCCTTAGTATCATTAGTGCCAAAACACTTCGAATCCCAAAGCCCTAATCTGACTAATTGTGAAATAGCTTCAATTAGGATCTTGGAATCTCTGATTTTGCCTTCAAAAATCCTTGCATTTCTTTCTCTCCATATATAATAGATGAAGGAAGTAAAAGCTAGCTTAACTAGGACTCCTCTGAGTGACTTCCCTTTTGCATTAGCTAGCATCCAATCTACAAACTGATCTCAATCCCTAACCTGGCAGTGTAGATCACATTTGTTCACAAGTGTGGCCCATACTCTAACTGAATAGCAACAATTGACAAAAAGATGCTCATGTGTCTCCTGGTAGCCAACACAACACACACAATCAGAACAAAACCCTGGTGTTTGGTCCCATTGTGCAACCCTATCTCTAGTGGAAAGTTTGTTTCTCAAAGCTAACCAAGAGATAAAGCTGCAACTTGGGATGTGTTTAGAGAACCATATCACCTTTTCCCACTTAACCGGTTGTCTTGTAGGGGACAGTGCCTAATAGGTTAGACTTAGGGAGAAATCTCCATTCTGACTTGAACTCCATTTCCAAACATCTTGTCGTTGAGCTTGGGGAGGAGGAATTGAAACACTTCTAATCTCAAGAAACTCAAAGGTGTTTGAAGTTGGCCAATGCCATTGATTGTCTTGAATGACAACACTCACCATAGAGTCCATAGTCCAAGAAGTTCCTGACAAAAGTCTTTGCCCAAATCTGGCCCAAAAAAACACCTAGAGGATGCCAATTATCTGTAAGAAGCTTCACGGTAGTACCATCTCCAATAGTTATAGAGCAAAAGGGCAGAAACTTGCTCCTGAGCTTGAGAAGATTTCTCCAAACCCAAGATGGGTAAGAAGGAATGGAAACCAAGAAAATTGAACTCTTTCTGATTAGGTATGTTTGACACCAATCTTTCCAAAGTGATATTTTAGAAGGGTGTAGCAAGAACCATAAGTGTTTGGCTATAGCAACTTCATTAGCTAGAACCAAATCCCTAAGGCCCAACCCACCTTGTACCTTGTCAAAACATAGGTCTTCCCAAGCTACCTTAGCCTGGCCTTTCCATAGAAAATTTCTTACCAAGCATTGGACTGTCTTCACCACTTTTTTAGGGAGAATGAAGAGACCACTCCAAAAGTTGACCATAGCCATAAGGACAGTCTTGATAAGTTGGAGTCTTCCTGCATAAGACATATACTTTGATTCCCAAGACCTGATCTCATAATGAGTCTGTCAACCAAACCTTGACAATCTGATTTGGTAAGCTTGGCTGTAATGAGTGGGACACTAAGATATCTAACTGGAAGAGACCCTTCTGTAAAACCCAGTTCAGCATGAATGATAGAAGACATCTCTGGGCTCAGCCCTGATAAGAACAGTTGACTCTTTGAAATATTTGGTTGAAGCCCTGATAGCTCTTGGAAAATGGCCAAAGCTTCCTTAAGCACATGCACACTATTTTTATCTCCTTTACAAAATAAGAGTAGGTCATCAGCAAAGCACAGATTGACTAAGTTAAGCTCTTTGCACCTCCAATGGAACTGGAACTCTGAGTGTTTGGCTGCAAAGCTCAAGATCCCTGTCAAGACCTCCATGATGATGACAAAGATGTAAGGAGAGATTGGATCCCCTTGTCTAATTCCTTTAGCACCTCTAAAGTAACCATGCAGCTCACCATTTATATTCACTGAGTATGAGGGAGAAGAAAGGCACTCCCTGACCCAAGAAATGAAAACATTTGGGAAGCCAAGGCATTGAAAAGCTTTACCTATTAGTGACCAGTTCACACTATCATAGGCTTTCTTAAGGTCCACCTTGAGAGCACACCTTGGCAAACCAAGTGATCTATGGCAGCTTCTAAGTAATTCTTGGGAGAGAAAAATATTGTCAGCCATTCTCCTTCCTGGGATAAAAGCACTTTGGTTCTGACTTACGATGTTGGGTAATACAAGCTTGAGCCTTTCAGCAAGTATTTTTGTGATGCACTTGTAGACTACACTACAGCAAGAGATAGGTCTAAAGTCCCCAATACTAGTGGGATTAGGGACCTTTGGTATTAAGGTGATTACAGTTGAGTTAACCTCTTTTAGGAGGTTACCTGTGGTAAAGAACTCCTAAACAGCTTTGGTTACATCCCCAGCCACCACATGCCATGCTTTCTTTAAGAACCCAGCTGAAAAACCATCTGGTCCAGGAGCTTTGCCACTTCCCATACTGAAAATAGCTTGCTTGACCTCATTTTCTTCAAATGGGAAGAGCCAAAGGTACAGCCTGATCAGGTCCAAGCTTTCTTGGCAAAGCACAATCAAGTATACTCCAATTGACTCCCATTTCTTCATTTGGTGATAAGCCATGGGGCATGAAAAGTGAGTGAGTGGTGGGAGCACAAGGATTCCCAAAGCATCTTCCTGATCACTTTAGAATTTGAAGCATATACGAATGTGATATAACATACAACATTAGAATGCTTAATAGTAAGCTTACAAAATAAAACTTGGTCAGTAGTATCCAAAACTATTACATCAAGTACTTTTGGCCATTAATGGCCTTAGCAAGATTAGTGAATTTAAAGTTTTTCACTTTAGTTTCAAGTAAAGAACAAAGAGAAAGATTAGAATTCTTACAAAGCTTCCTCACAGCAGCTTGTTTTAAGGAGTCATTGAGCCCCCTAATGTTCTACGTAGCAAGATTAAACATGAATGGGTGGGTTGTGGGTTTCCCCACTAGCTGCAACTCCTTTATCTCTACCCTTTGCAGGGTGTGGTGTGCCATTGACCTTCTTCTTCTTCTTCTTTTTTCTCCTTTTGCTTGAGCTGGAAGTGTTTAGAGAAGGAGAAGGGGTGGAAAGCTCTTGGTTCTTGCTCACGACAGCAAGATTATCCTCTTCTTCCTTAGTTGAGTGCTCAATAGGTTCCACCCTTAGTGGGGAAGCTTCAACTATGTCTTGGTCTAGCAATAAGGCCAATTCAAGTCCCACTTCTGAGTTGATTTTCTTCCTTGATCTCTTGGATGGAATCTCAATCCAGCCACTGTCATCATCCAAATGGGTTGAGGGAGTGGTGTTTGGGAGAAGTGAGGGAGAAATGGGGGATTGTTTTGGGGTGGAATGTGTGGGGGATGAGGGAGAGGAGTGATTTGGGGAGTTTGAGGTGGAGCTAGGGTTGGATTGTGGTAGAGATGGGGCTGTAGCTTGGGGATTAGGAGAAAGTGTTTTAGCTTGCTGGATGAAATCACAATCATGACCAAAGATATCACACTTGTCACACCTCTTTGGTAGGCCCTCATACTCTACAAAAACATCAATTGGATCCCATCCTTCAATACCAAGATCAATATCAAGATGCTTAAGGATTCTTGACTTGGTTGAAATCTCAACACAGATTCTAGCGAAGTCTCTTTTCACTCCTTTTGCAGTCAAGTGATCCGAGTATAGGGGTTTACCCACTGCACTAGCAATGTAGCTTAGAGCTTCAGAGGTTCTCAACTCAAGGGGAACATTCCAAAGTTTCACCCAAATGGGGATCTTAGCTAACTTTTCCTTTGTGAATTTGACATTAGGCTCCCATGGTTGCAGAATAAGAGGTTTCCCTAACAAATGCCAAGGTCCATCTTTAAAGAAATAATTTCGATGTTCTAAGTTATCAAATTTGAAATAGAAGAGTCCTTTGGAAGCTTGAACATCAAGGAGACCTCTCCCTTTCCAAAGCTGCAACGCAATCCTCTTAACCAAGTGTAATGGAGCTGTTTTACCCACAAAATAGCCAACCAAACAAGTCTCCCATTTGGCAAAGCTGTCTTTGGTAACAAAGTCAGGGAGCTTTACAATGACCCTATGTTCTTCATAAATTGTAGACTCCTGAAACTCAAGCTCAAACCTACTAGGTTGGTTTCTCTTAACTTTATCAGCCCAAGATCCATCCTTTTGTTGAGCTTTAGGTGAAGCTTCACAAAGTTTATGGTAGATAGTGTTGCCCTTAAGGAAGAGAGACTTATATATAGAGTGAGATAGAGAGATAGAGGAAGAGAGACTTATATATAGAGTGAGATAGAGTGTGTGTGTGTGTGTGTGTGTGTGTGTGTGTGTGTGTGTGTGTGTGTGTGAGGGAGATAGATAGATAGATAGATAGAGACAAATAGATAAAGATAGAGAGAGCGAGAGAGAGAGAGAAGGAGAGAGAGATGGACTAAGAGAGAAAGAGTAGGGGAGAGACAGAGAGAGTGAGAGAGAGAAGGGGATAGAGAGTTAGGAAGAGAGAGAGAGTGAGTGAGTGAGGGAGAGATAGAGACAAAAATAACGAGAGAGAGGGAAAGAGAGTCAGAGACAGAGAGAGAAGTGAGAGAGAGGGAGAGGGATTGAGAGCTAAATAGAGAGAGAGATAGGGAGAGGTAGAGAAAGAGAGAGAGAAAAGTAGTGAAAGGGAGAGAGAAGTAGAAGATAGGGAGAGAGAAAGTGAGATTGAGGGAGAGACAAAAAGAGAGAGTGAGTGAGTGAGAGAGAGACAAGGAAAGAGATGGAGAGAGAAGGAGAGAGACAGAGCGAGAGTGAGTAAGTGAGAGACATGAAGAGAGAGAGAAGGAGAGATAGAGATAGACTGAGAAAGATTGTGTGAGAGAGAGAAAGGGAAAAAGGGAGAAAGGGCGAGAGAGAAAGAGAGGGGGAGAGAGAGGCTGAGAGAGAAAGTGAGAAAGAGAGAGGGGGGAAGAAAGAAAGAAGTGAGGGAGGGGGATAGGGATTGAGAGTTAGAAAGAGAGAGAGAGGGAGAGACTAAAGAGTCATAGAGTGAGAAGGGGGAGGGAGAGAGGGAGAAAGAGAAAGTGAACGAGAGAGACAGAAGCAGAGAGAGAGTGAGAGAGTGAGGTAGAGATAGGGAGAGAGATACACAAAAAGAGAAAGAGAGAGAAAGAAAAACAGAAAGAGTGAAACGGGGAGAGAGAGAGAAAAGAAAGAGAGATTGAGAGACAGACAATGAGAGAGAGAGAGAAAGGAGAGAGATTGAGAGAGAAACAAGGAGAGAAAGAGAGACAAGGAAAGAGATAGAGACAAGGAGAGAGAGAGAGAGAAGGAGAGAGTGAGAGAGAGTGAGTGAGAGGGAGACGAGGAGAGAGAGAGAGAGACAAGGAGAGATAGAGAAATAATGAGAGAGAGAATGAGAGAGAGAGAGAGAGAAAGGGAGAGAGGGGAAGAGAGAGCGAGAGAGAGAGAGAGAGGGAGAGAGAGAGATTGAGAGAGAAAGAGAAAGGGAGAGAGAGGTGAAAGAACGAGATTGAGAAAGAGAGAGTGAGGGTGAGAGATTGAGAAAGAGAGAGTGAGGGTGAGAGATTGAGAAAGAGAGAGTGAGGGTGAGAGAGAGAGGAGTGAGAGAGAGAGGGATTAAGAGTTAGAAAGAGAGAGAATGTGAGAGTGATAGAGAGAGGGGGAGGGAGAGAGGGAGAGAGAGAGGGAGAGTGAGAGAGACAAAAGTAGTGAGAGAGTGTGAGATTGAGTGGTAGAGAAAGGGAGAGAGAGTGACCAAAAGAGAAAGAGAGAAGGATAGGGAGATAGAGACACAGAGAGAGAGAGAGTGTGGGAGAGAGTGGGAGAAAGTGAGAGGGAGAGAAAGGGATTGATAGACATAGAAAGAGAAAGGGAGAGAGAGAGAAGGTGTGAGTGAGAGAGAGAGAGTGAGTAAGAGCGAGGGAGAGAGGTAGAGAGATAGAGACAGAGAGTGAGAGAGAGATAAAGAGAGATAGAGAGTGAGAGAGATAAAGAGAGATAAAGAGAGATAGAGAGTGAGAGTGGGAGCGAGAGAGGGAGAGAAAGAGAGAGCAAGAGAGAGAGAGACTGAGAGAGGGGAAAGAGGGGAAAGAGGGAGGGAGATAGAGAAAGAGAGAGTGTGAGAGAGAGAGTTAGAGAGAGCATGAGTGAGTGAGTGAGAGAGAGGGGGGGAGAGATGGAGAGAGATAGATAGATAGATAGAGAAAATGAGAGAGTGTGTGAGAGAGAGAAAGTGAGTGAGTGAGTGAGAGAGAGAGAGAGGGCGAGACAAATAGACTGAGACAGAGAGAAAAGGAGAGAGAGTGAGATAATGAGAGAGAGTGAGACAAATAGACAGAGAGACAAGGAGAGAGGGCGAGACAAGGAGAGAGAGAGACAAGGAAGAGAGAGAGAGGATAGAGAGAGAGAGAGGGTAGAAAGAGGGAGAGAGAGAGATAAAGAAGAGGGAGATATAGAGAAGGGGGATTGGGAGAGGGAGTGAGTGAGAGAGAGGGGGGAGAGACCTAAAAAGAGAGAGCGAGATAGAGAGAGTGTGTGTGTATGTGTGAGAGAGAAAGAGAGAGATAGAGGGAGGGAACGAGAGGAAGAGAAAGGGAGAGAGTGTGAGAGAGAGTTAGAAAGAGAGAGTGAGTTGGAAAGAGAGAGAGAGATAGAGCGGGAGTGAGAGAGAGTGACAAGGAGAGAGAGTTAGGAAGAGAGAGTGAGTGAGTGAGTGAGTGAGTGAGTGAAAGTGAGAGAGAGTGAGAGTGAGAGAGAGACAGAAAGAGCAAGAGAGAGAGACTGAGAGAGTGATGGAAGTGAGAGAGAGGGAGAGGGATTGATAGTTAGAAAGAGAGAGAGAGAGAGAGACGGGGAGAAAGAGAGAGTGTGAGTGCGAGAAAGACAAGGAGAGAGAGACAAAGGGAGAGAGAAATACAAGGAGAGAGAGAGAGACAAAGATAGAGGATGTGTGTGTAGGTGTGTGTTTGACAAAGAGAGAGAGGAGTAGGAGGGTGAGAGAGAGCGAAAGAGGGAGTGAGAGAGAGAGAGAGATTGAATGTGAGAGAGTAGGGGAGAAATGGGGGACGACAGAGAGAGAGAGAAAAGGAGAGGGGGAGAGAGCGGGGGAGATAGAGAGAGACAGATAGAGAATTGGGAGACATAGAGATGGGGGATAGGGAAAGAGAGTGTAATCGAGAAATAGAAAGAGTGAGAGTGAGAGGGAGAGGGACTTAGAAAGAGAGAGCGTCAAATAGAGAGAGAAAGAGAGAGAGGGGGAGGGAGAGAGAGTGTAATCGAGAAATAGAAAGAGTGAGAGTGAGAGGGAGAGGGACTTAGAAAGAGAGAGAGAGTCAGATAGAGAGAGAAATAGAGAGAGAAAGAGAGAGAGGGAGGGAGAGAGGGGGAGAGAGTGGGATAGAAAGAGAGAGAAATAGGGAGAGAGAGTTAGAAAGAGAGATAGAGTTGGAAATAGAGAGAGAATGTGGGAGAGGGTGAGAAGGAGAGATAGAGAGAGAGAGAATGAGAGAGAGAGAGAATGAGAGAGAGTGTGAGAGAGAGAAAGGGAGAGAGAGGGAGAAAGAGCGAGAGCGAGAGAGAGAGAGGGAGAGAAAGAGAGTGAGGGAGAAAGAGAGATAGAGAGAGAAGGAGAGAGAGAGTGATTGAGAAAGAGAGAGTGCGGGTGAGAGAGAGAAGTAAGAGAGAGAGGGAGAGGGATTAAGAGTTAGAATGAGAGAGAGAGAATGTGAGAGTGATAGAGAGAGGGGGGACAGAGAATGGAAGTGAGAGAAAGTGTGAGAGACAAAAGTAGAGGGAGTGTGAGAAATTGAGTGGTAGAGAAAGGGAGAGAGAGCGACAAAAAGGAAAAGAGGAAAGGTTAGAGAGAGTGAGAGAGAGAGGGGAGAGAGACACACAGAGAGAGAGAGAGAGAGAGAGAGAGAGAAAGATGGAGATAGATAGATAGAGAAAATGAGAGAGAGTGTGCATGTGAGAGAGGGAAAGTGAGTGAGTGAGAGAGAGTGTGTGTGTGAGAGTGAGACAGATAGTGAGAGAGAGACGTAAAGAGTGAGAGAAAGACAGACAGAGTGAGAGAGAGAGATGTGAGTGAGAGGGAAAGGGATTGAGAGTTAGAAAGAGAGAGAGAGAGATTCGGACAGAAAGAGTGTATGTGAGTGAGAGAGAAACAAGGAGAGAGAGAGAGAGAAAAGGAGCGAGAGGGAGACAAGGAAAGAGAGAGAAAAGGAGAGAGCGAGACAAATAGACAAAGAAAGATACAAGGAGAGAGAGCGAGATAAGGAGAGAGAGAGAGCGAGACAGGAGAAGGGAGAGAGGGAGAGAGAGATAAAGAAAGGGGAGAGATAGAAAATGGGGATTGGGTGGGGAGAGAGTGAGAGAGGGGGGAGAGACTTAAAAAGAGAGAGAGCGAGATAGAGAGAGTATGTGTGTATGTGCGAGAGAGAAAGAGAGAGAGAGAGAGAGAGGGAGAGAGTGTGAGAGAGAGAGAAAGTGAAAGAGAGAGTGAGTTGGAAAGAGAGAGAGAGAGAGAGAGCGGGACTTAGGAAGAGAGTGACTAGGAGAGAGAGTTAGGAAGAGAGAGTGAGTGAGTGAGTGAGAGAGAGTGAGAGTGAGAGAGAGTGAGAGTGCAAGAGAGAGAGACTGAGAGAGTGAGGGAAGTGAGAGAGAGAAAGAGAGTGAGTAAGAGCGAGAGAGAGAGGTAGAGAGATAGAGACAGAGTGAGAGAGAGATAAAGAGAGATAGAGAGTGAGAGTGGGAGTGAGAGAGAGAGAAAGAGAGAGAGCAAGAAAGAGAGAGACTGGGAGAGGGGAAATAGGGGAAAGAGGGAGGGAGATAGAGAAAGAGAGAGAGAGATTGAGAGAGAGAGAGTTAGAGAGAGCATGAGTGAGTGAGTGAGAGAGGGGGGGGGAGAGATAGATAGATAGATAGATAGAGAAAATGAGAGAGAGTGTGTGAGAGAGAGAGAAAGTGAGTGAGTGAGTGAGAGAGAGAGAGGGCGAGACAAATAGACTGAGAGAGAGAGAAAAGGAGAGAGAGATAATGAGAGAGAGTGAGACAAATAGACAGAGAGAGAGACAAGGAGAGAGGGCGAGACAAGGAGAGAGAGAGAGAAGGAGAGAGAGACAAGGAAAGAGAGAGAGAGGATAGAGAGAGCGAGAGAGAAGGGAGAAAGAGGGAGAGAGAGATAAAAAAGAGGGAGATATAGAGAAGGGCGATTGGGAGAAGGAGTGAGTGAGAGAGAAGGGGGAGAGACTTAAAAAGAGAGAGCGAGATAGAGGGAGTGTGTGTGTATGTGTGAGAGAGATAGAGGGAGGGCTGAAGGCTTTTTCTTATTGGCTGATCAAGTTACTCAGCCTCCCCCTGAGAATGGTGACTCTCTCCCCCCCTTTTTATGATTAATTTAGCTTCTTGGAATATAAGAGGGCTTAATGGCCTTCTAAAGCAAGCTGAAGTTAGAAAACTTTGTAAAGACTTTAAATTATCTTTTTGTGCTTTAGTTGAGACTAAGATCAAGTGTAATAATTTTGCTGGACTTTCTAGATCTGTTTTTCCCAATTGGGCTACCTTTGCTAACCATTCTCCTACTAGCAAAGGTAGAATTGTTTTAGCTTGGGATCCCAAGATTTTGGATGTTCTTCTAATTGATGCCTTTGATCAAGCTATGTTTTGTAAGCTAACCATTCTCCATGAAAAGACAGATTTCTTTGTCTCTGTGGTGTATGCAGCCAATGATGCTATCTCCAGGAAGCCTTTGTGGGAAAAACTTGGCTCTCATAAGACATTAAGTCAGGGGAAGCCTTGGCTAATTCTTGGTGACTTTAATGCTATTTTGAAGCCTATTGAGCATTGTGGTGGTGATTTCAAGTGGAATGATAGCTCAATTGACTTTGCTTCTTGTCTTGATCATTTGGAGGTTCTCGACCTCCCTTATAGTGGCTGTCAATTCACCTGGTGGAATGGTCAAGTTGGTGAGGGTAGCAAGATGCGCAAGCTCGATAGAGCCCTGGTTAACGGTGATTGGGCTATGTTGTTTCCTGCTACTTCTTGCCATTTTCACACCCCGGGTATCTCTGATCACTCTCCTATTATTATTCAGCTTAGGGCTAACTCAGCAAGACCTAAGCCTTCTTTTAAGTTCTTTGATTTTTGGATGGATTTCGAAGGCTTCTGGGCTGTTCTTAAGGATGCGTGGGAGATTGAGGTGTTTGGGACAGCCATGTTTTGTCTCTATAAGAAGCTTAAATCTGTTAAATTTGCTCTTAAGAAATTTAATGCCTCTTTTTGCTCAGATATTTCTAAAAGGGCTCTTATGGCTAGAGAAGCCCTCTCTAAAGTGCAAGCTGACCTTATTGCCTCTCCTAGTGTTGTCTCTCTTCAAGAGGAGGAGAAAATTAGATTAGCTGATTTCACTAAGCTCAGGAATGCAGAAGAAGATTTTCTGAGGCAAAAAAGCAGAGTTGATTGGCTTGCCTTGGGTGATCAGAATTCCTCTTTCTTTTTTCAGAAACTAAAGAAGAATAGAGTCAGATCAAGAATTAATCAGTTGGTTAATGAGGAGGGTGACCTTATTACTGATGACCAGGCTATCAAAGATCAAATCCTTTCTTATTATAGGAATCTTCTTGGGACTTCTCACATTGACCAGGAGGTGGATTGGAGTGTTCTCTCTCAGATTCTCCCTAATAAGCTCTCTCAAGCTCACTTAGCTATCCTCAACCACCCTTATACAGAGGAAGACGTTCACACAACTATCTTTAGTTTGGGGAGTAGTAAAGCCCCTGGTCCAGATGGCTTCTCTGCTGGTTTCTTCAAAAGATGTTGGCATGTTGTGGGCAAAGATGTTACTAAGGCTGTTTTGGAGTTTTTTAGCTCCCAATCTTTATTGAAACAGGTTAACTCTACTGCCATTGCTCTTATTCCTAAGGTCCCCAATCCTTCTAAGGTTGGTGACTTTAGGCCTATATCTTGTTGTAATGTTGTTTATAAATGCATTTCTAAAATGCTTGCTGATAGACTTAAAAGAGTGCTCCCTGATCTTATTAGTAGCAACCAGACTGCTTTTGTGCCAGGGAGGAGAATCGCTGACAACATCCTCTTATCTCAAGAGCTGGTTAGAGGTTACCATAGGCCTTCTAATAGTCCCAGATGTGCTTTCAAGGTTGATATAAAAAAGGCTTATGATAGCTTGAATTGGGAGAGTATCGGGAGAATCTTTGACTGCTTGGGGTTTCCTGATCATTTCTCTAACTGTGTGATGGAGTGTATCTCCTCTCCTTCTTTCTCTATTGTGGTCAATGGGGAGTTGACTGGCTTCTTCTCTGGTGCTAAAGGGCTTAGACAGGGTGATCCTATCTCTCCCTATCTGTTTGTGTTGGTTATGGAGGTTCTTTCTGGTATTCTCAAGCATGCTTCTCATCAAGCGGACTTTGGCTATCACTGGAGGTGTAAGGAGCTTGGTATTGTTAACTTGTGCTTTGCTGATGATCTCTTTATCTTCTGTAAGGGTGATATTACTTCTGTTCATCTTATTATGGAGAGCTTAAACTTGTTTGAGGCCATGTCTGGTCTTCAACCTAATCTACAAAAAAGTCAGATTTTCATGTCTGGGGTCCATCCTTCCACTTCTCAAGCAATTCTGGACTTGTGCAATTTCAGCATTGGGGAGCTACCTATGAGATACTTGGGGGTTCCTTTGATTTCCTCAAAGCTTAGAAAAACAGATTGTATCACCCTAGTAGACCATATCACAGCTAGGGTGAAGTCTTGGGAGTCTAACTACCTTTCTTATGCTGGAAGATTACAGTTGGTTAAATCCGTGCTCTATGCTATCTTTCAATACTGGGCTGGCTTATTTATTCTTCCCAAGAAAATCTTAAATATGATTAAGGTGGTTATTAGGAATTACTTGTGGAACGCTTCAGCTGTAAAGCATTCTGGTGCTAAAGTGGCTTGGAGTGACTTGTGCCTTGATAAGTCCCAAGGAGGTTTGGGCCTTAGAGATCTCTCTCTAGCTAATGAAGTGGCTGTGGCTAAGCATTTCTGGTTCCTGGTCTCTTTGGATAAAGCTTCCCTTTGGAAGGATTGGTGCAAGTTTTTCTTGATCAAGAAGAGCTCTATCTTCTTGGTTAAGCTTGCCACTAATCCTTCTTGGAGTTGGAGGAAAATTCTGAAAATCAGAGACAAGTTTGCTGGGTATTGCAAAGCTCTTGTGGGAAATGGTGAGCAGATCTCTCTTCTATTGGACCCTTGGCACCCTTTGGGGGCTCTTTCTCAAAGGTTTGGTCCTAGGATTTATTTTGGTACAGGTTGGGATTGGACTACCAAGGTCAGCTCAGTGATCCAGAATGCAGCTTGGAACTGGCCTATTTCTAACTCCCATGAGCTTATCACTATTAGAGAGATCCATCTTCCCCCTCCTAAAGAGTCCTCTTTGGACTCTTGGATTTGGACTCTTTCTCCCTCTGGTCTTTTCTCTGTGGGGCACACTTATAGGAAACTGGCTCCAGCTAGTGAAAAAGTGAGATGGGCTCCTCTTATTTGATTTAAGAAGCATATCCCCAGATATAGCTTTATTACTTGGCTTGCTGTTCTTAATAGGCTTGCAACTGCGGATAGATTGGCTGCTTGGACCTCCTCTCCTGGGTTTTCCAATGTTAGTAGTTGTGTTCTTTGCTTGCATCATTCAGAATCCTCTGAACACATGTTTGGTTCTTGCCCTTATTCTAGCTTTATTTGGCAGAATTTGGTTGGTTTGTGTGGCTTGGTGTCTTCTCCTAGGAACTGGAATCAACTTATCTCCTGGCTCCTTGTGAAAGCTAGGAAAGGTTACTTCTTGAGCCTTATGTTGAAGCTTATGTTCAGCTCGTTTGTCTATCATATCTGGAGAGAGAGAAATAATCGAGTCTTTGAGGGCAAAATGAGGGACAAGAAAGTGGTCTTGGCTTGCATTAGAAATGCCGTTAAAGGTAGATTTTTGAGTCTCAAAAGGTTTTCTGTGACTGAAGATAACAAAACCATTCAGCTTGCCTGGGGATTGAATGCCTCTATTTTTGACAAGTAAGCTTGGTTCTTCTGTTTCTTTAGGCTGTTATCACTTGTAATATTCTGTTAGTGTTGGGGTGCCTCCAGCTTGTGTGTTGGCTGGTTCCTTGTTATTTGTGTCTTTTTCCTGGGGTATACCCCTTGTATATTTGTATGTTTTATTCTTCGGTTTATACAATTTTTTAATTTACCGAAAAAAAAGAAGATAGAGGGAGGGAACGAGAGGGAGAGAAAGGGAGAGAGTGTGAGAGAGAGAGGGGGAGAGAGAGTTAGAAAGAGAGAGTGAGTTGGAAAGAGAGAGAGTGAGAGAGAGAGAGACAGATAGAGCGGGAGTGAGAGAGAGAGTGGCAAGGAGAGAGAGTTAGGAAGAGAGAGTGAGTGAGTGAGTGAGTGAGTGAAAGTGAGAGAGAGTGAGAGTGAGAGAGAGACAGAAAGAGCAAGAGAGAGAGACTGAGAGATTGATGGAAGTGAGAGAGAGGGAGAGGGATTGATAGTTAGAAAGAGATAGAGAGAGACGGGGAGAAAGAGAGAGAGTGTGAGTGCGAGAAAGACAAGGTGAGAGAGACAAAGGGAGAGAGAAATACAAGGAGAGAGAGACAAAGATAGAGAATGTGTGTGTAGGTGCGTGTTTGACAAAGAGAGAGGAGTAGGTGGGTGAGAGAGAGCGAAAGAGGGAGTGAGAGAGAGAGAGATTGAATGTGAGAGAGTGGGGGAGAAAGGGGGGACGAGATAGAGAGAAAAGGAGAGGGGGAAAGAGCGGGGGAGATAGAGAGAGAGACGGATAGAGAATTGGGAGACATAGAGATGGGGGATAGGGAGAGAGAGTGTAATCGAGAAATAGAAAGAGTGAGAGTGAGAGGGAGAGGGACTTAGAAAGAGAGAGCATCAGATAGAGAGAGAAAGAGAGAGAGGGAGGGGGATGGAGAGAGAGTGTAATCGAGAAATAGAAAGAGTGAGAGGGAGAGGGAGAGGGACTTAGAAAGAGAGAGAGTCAGATAGAGAGAGAAAGAGAGAGAGAAAGAGAGAGAGAGGTAGAGAGAGTGGGATAGAAAGAGAGAAATAGGGAGAGGGAGTTAGAAAGAGAGATAGAGTTGGAAATAGAGAGAGAATGTGGGAGAGAGTGAGAAGGAGAGATAGAGAGAGAGAATGAGAGAGAGAGAGTGAGAGAGAGAAAGGGAGAGAGAGGGAGAAAGAGCGAGAGCGAGAGAGAGAGGGAGAGAAAGAGAGTGAGGGAGAAAGAGAGATAGAGAGAGAAGGAGAGAGAGAGAGAGAGTGATTGAGAAAGAGAGAGTGCGGGTGAGAGAGAGAAGTGAGAGAGAGGGAGAGGGATTAAGGGTTATATTGAGAGAGAGAGAGAGAATGTGAGAGTGATAGAGAGAGGGGGGACAGAGAGAGGAAGAGAGAGAAAGTGTGAGAGACAAAAGTAGAGGGAGTGTGAGAAATTGAGTGGTAGAGAAAGGGTGAGAGAGCGACAAAAATTGAAAGAGGAAAGGTTAGAGAGAGTGAGAGAGAGAGAGGGAGGGAGAGACACACACACACACAGAGAGAGAGAGAGAGAGAGAGAGAGAGAGAGAGAGAGAGAGAAAGATGGAGATAGATAAATAGAGAAAATGAGAGAGAGTGTGCGTGTGAGAGAGGGAAAGTGAGTGAGTGAGAGAGAGAGTGTGTGTGAGAGTGAGACAGATAGTGAGAGAGAGACCGAAAGAGTGAGAGAGAGACTAAGAGAGAGACAGACAGAGTGAGAGAGAGAGATGTGAGTGAGAGGGAGAGGGATTGAGAGTTAGAAAGAGAGAGATTCGGACAGAGAGAGTGTATGTGAATGAGAGAGAAACAAGGAGAGAGAGAAAAGGAGAGAGCGAGACAAATAGACAAAGAAAGATACAAGGAGAGAGAGTGAGACAAGGAGAGAGAGCGAGGCAGGAGAAGGCAGAAAGGGAGAGAGAGATAAAGAAGGGGGAGAGATAGAAAATGGGGATTGGGTGGGGAGAGAGTGAGAGAGGGGGGAGAGACTTAAAAAGAGAGAGAGCGAGATAGAGAGAGTATGTGTGTATGTGCGAGAGAGAAAGGGAGAGAGAGGGAGAGAAAGGGAGAGAGTGTGAGAGAGAGAGTGAGTTGGAAAGAGAGAGAGAGAGAGAGAGAGAGAGATAGAGCGGGATTAGGAAGTGAGTGACCAAGAGAGAGAGTTAGGAAGAGAGAGTGAGTGAGTGAGTGAGTGAGAGAGAGAGAAAGTGAGAGAGAGTGAGAGTGAGAGAGAGATAGAAATAGCAAGAGAGAGAGAGACTGAGAGAGTGAGGGAAGTGAGAGCGAGGGAGAGTGGTTGATAGTTAGAAAGAGAAAGAGAGATACGGGGAGAAAGAGAGAAAGTGTGAGTGCGAGAAAGTCAAGGAGGGAGAGACAAGGGGAGAGAGAAAGACAAGGAGAGAGAGACACAGAGAGAGTGAGAGAGGGAGAAATAGGGAGAAAAAAAGCGTGAGTGAGAGACAAATAAAGCTAGAGATAGAGAGCGAAAGGGAGAGAGAGAGAGAAGGGACGGAGAGAGGGAGAGAGAGACTGTGTGTGTGTGTGTGAGAGTGAGAGTGAGAAAAAGTGAGTTAGAGGGAGAGAGAGAGGTAGAGATAGAGCGTGTGTGTGTGTGATTGTGTGTTTGACAAAGAGATAGAGGAGGAGGAGGGTGGGAGAGAGCGAAAGAGAGAGAGGGATAGAGAGAGAGATTGAATAAGAGATGGGGAGAAAAGGGGGACGGGAGAGAGAGAAGGAGAGGGGGGAGAGAGCGGGGGAGATAGATAGAGAGAGACGGATAGAGAAGTGGGAGACATAGAGATGGGGGATAGGGAGAGAGAAATAGAGAGAGAAAGAGAGAGAGGGGGAGGGGGAGAGAGGGAGAGAGAGTGGGAGAGAAAGAGAGAGAAATAGGAAGAGAGAGAGTTAGAAAGAGAGATAGAGTTGGAAATAGAGAGAGAGTGTTGAAGAAGTTGGAGAAAGAGAGAACGAGATTCTCCCAAACACCACTCCCTCAACCCATTTGGATGATGACAGTGGCTGGATTGAGATTCCATCTAAGAGATCAAGGAAGAAAATCAACTCAGAAGTGGGACTTGAATTGGCCTTACTGCTAGACCAAGACATAGTTGAAGCTTCCCCACTAAGGGTGGAACCGATTGAGCACTCAACTGAGGAAGAAAAGGATAATCTTGCTGTCGTGAGCAAGAACCAAGAGCTTTCCACCCCTTCACCTTCTCTAAACACTTCCAGCTCAAGCAAAAGGAGAAAGAAGAAGAAGAAGAAGGTCAATGGCACACCACACCCTGCAAAGGGTAGAGATAAAGGAGTTGCAGCTAGTGGAGAAACCCACAACCCACCCATTCATGTTTAATCTTGCTACTTGGAACATTAGGGGGCTCAATGACTCCTTAAAACAAGCTGCTGTGAGGAAGCTTTGTAAGAATTCCAATCTTTCTCTTTGTTCTTTACTTGAAACTAAAGTGAAAAACTTTAAATTCACTAATCTTGCTAAGGCCATTTTTCCTAATTGGGAGGTGGTAGCAAACTACAATTTTGCTGCAGGGGGTAGAATTTGGGTTGCTTGGGACCCAAAAGTACTTGATGTAATAGTTTTGGATACTACTGACCAAGTTTTATTTTGTAAGCTTACTATTAAGCATTCTAATGTTGTATGTTATATCACATTCGTATATGCTTCAAATTCTAAAGTGATCAGGAAGAAGCTTTGGGAATCCTTGTGCTCCCACCACTCACTCACTTCTCATGCCCCATGGCTTATCACCGGAGATTTCAATGTTATTGCCTCCCCTAGTGAGAACTCAGGAGGAGCTAAAGGATGGGATGATTGCATCTTTGACTTCAACAAATGCACTTTCACTATTGAGGTTGAGGACCTTGCATACTCAGGTTGTCAATTCACATGGTCAAACAAGCATAATGATGGAACCTTTATTATGTGTAAGTTGGATAGAGCCATGGCAAATATTCACTGGATGGACTCGTTCCCTGACACAAAGTGTCTCTTTGCTCCTCCCGGCATCTCTGATCACAGTCCAATTGTCTTACAAATGGAGAAGGACTCCTATAAACCAAGAGTAAGCTTCAAGTTTTTTGAGTTTTCGTTTGAAAGAGAAGGGTTTTGGCAGCTTTTGGATAGAGTTTGGGGGGCTGAGATTTCAGGGACAGCAATGTTTAGGCTCTGTAAGAAGCTTAAGGCACTCAAAGGTGAACTGAGGAGGTTCAACCAAAGATTTTGCAGTGATCTTCCTTCTAGAGTTAAATTGGCTGAAGCACACATGGAGTCAATTCAAAACTTGTTGGGAAATGACCCTTTAAATGCATTGTTACAGGCTCAGGAGAGAGATGCATGCTCCAAATTCTTTGAGCTTAGACATGCTGAAGAGAGCTTCTACAGGCAGAAGTCAAGAGTACAGTGGCTTCAGTTGGGTGATCAGAACACTTCTTTCTTTTTTCAAAGTATGAAAAAGAATAGATTCAAAACCAGGATTACACACCTGGACAACCAAGGCTCTCTACTTACTTCCCATGAGGAGATCCAGGATCATATATTAGATTACTACAAAAATCTCTTGGGTACACCAAATGAAGAAATGGGAGTCAATTGGAGTATACTTGATTGTGCTTTGCCAAGAAAGCTTGGACCTGATCAGGCTGTACCTTTGGCTCTTCCCATTGAAGAAAATGAGGTCAAGCAAGCTATTTTCAGTATGGGAAGTGGCAAAGCTCCTGGACCAGATGGTTTTTCAGCTGGGTTCTTTAAGAAAGCATGGCATGTGGTGGGTGGGGATGTAACCAAAGCTGTTTTGGAGTTCTTTACTACAGGTAACCTCCTAAAAGAGGTTAACTCAACTGCAATCACCTTAATACCAAAAGTCCCTAATCCCACTAGTATTGGGGACTTTAGACCTATCTCTTGCTGCAATGTAGTCTACAAGTGCATCACAAAAATACTTGCTGAAAGACTCAAGCTTGTATTACCCAACATCGTAAGTCAGAACCAAAGTGCTTTTATCCCAGGAAGGAGAATGGCTGACAATATTTTTCTCTCCCAAGAATTACTTAGAAGCTACCATAGATCACTTGGTTTGCCAAGGTGTGCTCTCAAGGTGGACCTTAAGAAAGCCTATGATAGTGTGAACTGGTCACTAATAGGTAAAGCTTTTCAATGCCTTGGCTTCCCAAATGTTTTCATTTCTTGGGTCATGGAGTGCCTTTCTTCTCCCTCATACTCAGTGAATATAAATGGTGAGCTGCATGGTTACTTTAGGGGTGCTAAAGGAATTAGACAAGGGGATCCAATCTCTCCTTACATCTTTGTCATCATCATGGAGGTCTTGACAGGGATCTTGAGCTTTGCAGCCAAACACTCAGAGTTCCAGTTCCATTGGAGGTGCAAAGAGCTTAACTTAGTTAATCTGTGCTTTGCTGATGACCTACTCTTATTCTGTAAAGGAGACAAAAAAAGCGTGCATGTGCTTAAGGAAGCTTTGGCCATTTTCCAAGAGCTATCAGGGCTTCAACCAAATATTTCAAAGAGTCAACTGTTCTTATCAGGGGTGAGCACAGAGATGTCTTCTATCATTCATGCTGAACTGGGTTTTACAGAAGGGTCTCTTCCAGTTAGATATCTTGGTGTCCCACTCATTACAACCAAGCTTACCAAATCAGATTGTCAAGGTTTGGTTGACAGACTCACTATGAGAATCAGTTCTTGGGAATCAAAGTATTTGTCTTATGCTGGAAGACTCCAACTTATCAAGTCTGTCCTTATGGCTATGGTCAACTTTTGGAGTGGTCTCTTCATTCTCCCTAAAAGAGTGGTGAAGACAGTCCAATGCTTGGTAAGAAATTTTCTATGGAATGGCCAAGATACTAAAGCTTCTGGGGCCAAGGTAGCTTGGGCAGACCTATGTTTTGACAAGGTACAAGGTGGGTTGGGCCTTAGGGATTTGGTTCTAGCTAATGAAGTTGCTATAGCCAAACACTTATGGTTCTTGCTACTCCCTTCTAAAAGATCACTTTGGAAAGATTGGTGTCAAACATACCTAATCAGAAAGAGTTCAATTTTCTTGGTTTCCATTCCTTCTAACCCATCTTGGGTTTGGAGAAAGCTTCTCAAGCTCAGGAGCAAGTTTCTGCCCTTTTGCTCTATAACTATTGGAGATGGTACTACTGTGAAGCTTCTTACAGATAATTGGCATCCTCTAGGTGTCCTTTGGGCCAGATTTGGGCAAAGACTTTTGTCAGGAACTTCTTGGACTATGGACTCTATGGTGAGTGTTGTCATTCAAGACAATCAATGGCATTGGCCAACTTCAAACACCTTTGAGTTTCTTGAGATTAGAAGTGTTCCAATTCCTCCTCCCCAAGCTCAACGACAAGATGTTTGGAAATGGAGTTCAAGTCAGAATGGAGATTTCTCTCTAAGTCTAACCTATAAGGCACTGTCCCCTACAAGACAACCGGTTAAGTGGGCAAAGGTGATATGGTTCTCTAAACACATCCCAAGGTGCAGCTTTATCTCTTGGTTGGCTTTGAGAAACAAACTTTCCACTAGAGATAGGGTTGCACAATGGGACCAAACACCAGGGTTTTCTTCTGATTGTGTGTGTTGTGTTGGCTACCAGGAGACACATGAGCATCTTTTTATCAATTGTTGTTATGCAGCCAGAGTATGGGCCACACTTGTGAACAAATGTGATCTACACTGCCAGGTTAGGGATTGGGATCAGTTTGTAGATTGGATGCTAGCTAATGCAACAGGGAAGTCACTCAAAGAAGTCCTAGTTAAGCTAGCTTTTACTTCCTTCATCTATTATATATGGAGAGAAAGAAATGCAAGGATTTTTGAAGGCAAAATCAGAGATTCCAAGATCCTAACTGAAGCTATTTCACAATTAGTCAGATTAAGGCTTTGGGATTCGAAGTGTTTTGGTATTAATGATACTAATCTACGTTTAGTGGATAGATGGGGTCTTAACCCAAGCATTTTGTAAACCTTGGCTATCTTATGAAGCATTGATATCTAATTTAAGTACTTTATATATTACCAGTTTAATTTTCGTGCAGATCTTAAGCCTCTAATCTGGCTCTAATTTTGTATTTCCTGGGGTATGCCCCTTGTACATGTGTAAGAGAGAGATAGAGAGAGAGAATGAGAGAGAGAGTGTGTGAGAGAGAGAGAAAGGGAGAGGGAGGGAGAAAGAGTGAGAGAGGGAGAGAAAGAGACTGAGAGAGAAAGAGAGATACAGAGAGGGAGAGAGAGTGAAAGTGAGAGATTGAGAAAGAGGGAGTGCGGGTGAGAGAGAGAGCAGTGAGAGAGAGAGGGAGAGGGATTAAGAGTAAGAGAGAGAGAGAATGTGAGAGTGAGAAAGAGAGGGGAGGGAAAGAGAGAAAGCGAGAAAGACAAAAGTAGAGAGAGTGTGAGAAATTTAGTTTTAGAGAAAGGGAGAGAGAGCGACAACAAGAGAAAGAGAGAAGGAAAGGGAGAGAGAGAAGGGCAGGGAGGGTTAGAGAGAGAGACAGACAGACAGAGTGCGCTAGAGAGAGATGGAGAGAGATATATTGATGGATAGATAGATAAAGAAACTGAGAGAGTGTGTGTGTGTGTAAGTGAGAGAGAGAGTGTGAGAGTGAGCGAGATAGTGAGAGAGAGACAGAAAGAGTGAGAGAGAGAGAGAGACTAAGAGAGAGAGAGACAGGCAGAGTGAGAGAGAGAGATGTGAGTAAGTGGGAGAGGGATTGAGAGTTAGAAAGAGAGAGAGAGAGACGGGGAGAGAGAGAGTGTGAGTGAAGAGAAACCAGGAGAGAGAGACAATGAGAGAGAGAGAAAAGGAGAGAGAGCGAGACAAATAGACAGAGAGGAGCATGACATGGGGTATAACAACCTACACGGAGCATGACGCGCCGTCCAACATGGCAGTCCACATGGAGCATGATGTGGCATCAAACATTACACCCTACATGGACCATGACATGGCAACCAACATGGAAGCCGACATGGTGCATGGTGTGGCACCAACATGGAAGCCTACATGGAGATGATGTGGCATCCTACATGGCATTTCACATGGAGCATGACATGGCGTTCAATATGGTAGTCCACATGGAGCATGACATGACATTTTGAATGATGATAAGGAATCAAGACAACTTGGAAATCCTAACATAGAAGTGGACAACCAATAATAGTCTATTAGATCATGACACATTGGCAATCCTAACCTAGAAGTGGACAACCAATAAGAGTCTTTTAGGTGGATTATAAGTTCCATATTTATTGCAATTAATATTTCTTTATCTTTTAAATTTAGTTTAGGTTATTTAAACACTTTAGAACTCTTTAGGCTACTAGTTTTTCTATTTAAGCATGGTTTCACAATGTATTAAAAAACTTGGATCAATATAATTTCTTTGTGAACTTCTTAGAACTTTTTCAGACATATCAAGAATATTCTTGTGGCGTCTAAAACCTAGACTTATCACTCACTTCTTCTTCTTGTTCTTGAGTGTGGCGTCTAAACCATAAGTTTGGTTCTTTTCGAAGCATCAATTTGGGTCTTAGGTCTTATACCTAAGGTTCTCTTTGTGTCATAGAAAACGGGTCGGGGTTTCTTCTTCTTGAAAATCGATTATTGGGCTCTTTAACCACATTGTTATCGAGTTTCATCGCAAAGCGACGGTGAGGTTCATATCAATAGTGCCTTATATGTTAGACTTAGAGAGAAATCTCCATTCTGACTTGAACTCCCTTTGCAAACATCTTGTCTTTGAGCTTAGGGAGGAGGAATTTGAACACTTCTAATCTCAAGAAGCTCAAAGGTGTTTGAAGTTGGCCAATGCCATTGATTGTCTTGAATGACAACACTCACCATGGAGTCCATAGTCCAAGAACAAGAAGAAGAAGTGAGTGATTCCTAACAAAAGTCTTTGCCCAAATCTGGCCTAAAGGACACCTAGAGGATGCCAATTATCTGTAAGAAGCTTCACAGTAGTACCTGATATGAACCTCACCGTCGCTTTGCGATGAAACCCGATAACAATGATGGTTCAAAGACCCAATGATCGATTTTTAAAGAAGAAGAAACCCCGACCCGTTTTCTATGACACAAAGAGAACTTTAGGTATAAGACCTAAGACCCAAATTGATGCTTTGAAAAGAACCAAAGGTATGGTTTAGACGCCACATCAAGAACAAGAAGGAAAAGTGGGTGATAAGTCTAGGTTTTAGACGCCACAAGAATATTCTTGATAAGTCTGAAAAGTTCTAAGAAGAATCAAGAGAAAACTCTCACAAAGAAATTATATTGATAAATGTTTTTTTAATACATTGTGAAACTATGCTTAAATAAAAAAAGTATAACCCTAAAGAGTCCTAAAGTGTTTAAATAACTTAAACTAAATATAAAAGATAAAGAAAATATTAATTGCAATAAATATGGAACTTGTAATCCACCTAAAAGACTCCTATTGGTTGTCCCATTTCTAGGTTAGGATTGCCAAGGTGTCATGATCTAATAGACTATTATTGGCTGTCCACTTCTAGGTTAGGATTTCCAGGTTGTCTTGATTCCTTATCGTCATTCAAAATGCCATGTCATGCTCCATGTGGACTATCATATTGAACGTCACATCATGCTCCATGTGAAATTCCATGTAGGATGCCACGTCATCTCCCTGTCGCTGCCATGTTATGTGCCACGTCATGCACCATGTCGGCTGCCATGTTGGTTGCCATGTCATGGTCCATGTAGGATGTAATGTTGGATGTCACATCATGCTCCATGTGGACTGCCATGTTGGACGACACGTCATGCTCCATGTAGCTTGTTATACTCCATGTCATGCTCCACATCACACTCCCATTGAGTGCTTCATCCATCCTCTTCTCTCTAACTCTTGTAATTTGGCCTCTTGGTACTTGACATAGATCCATCCTTTGAAGTTGTGCAACCGGATCCTCATCATTCCCTCCCGCTTGAGAAGGATTTGTCCTCAAATCATCACCTACATCAAATGGAAACGAGTTAGTTACATTAAATTTAGTACTTACATTGTATTCAGCAGGAGGATGAAGCTTGTAGGCATTGTCATTGATTCTTGCAAGGACATGGAATGATCCATCCCCTCTAGTCAACGATTTTGTTTTCCTTTGTGTAGAAAACCTTTCATTTCACATGTCCTTCCAAACCCAAACTTCAGGTTGTATAACAAACTTTGAACTCCCCTTATTGGCTTGCTCAGCATATTGTTTATTCTTACTTTCAATGTTAGCTCGGACCTTAGCATGTAAAACCCTTACTAGATCTTTCTGTTTCTTACCATGAAGATTAGCATGCTCATTAGTAGATAAATGTAAAATATGCATAGGAGTTGAAGGATTAAATCCATAAACAATCTCAAAAGAAGTAGAATGAAGAAACTTATTATATGTAAACTTAATATGTGGTAAACACTTCTCCCATTGCCTTAAATTCTTTTGAATTATAACTACCATAAATTTTTCCATGAACGAACACAAACCAGTCATGCAATCCATGTTTACTTTTAGATGTTTTTTTCCATTCATATCCCTCTTTCATGTTAAGTTGAGGATATCCACTTTTAAAATCAATTTTAGTAAACAAACAAGAACCATGCAATTCATCAAGCAAACCAACTAATCTAGGAATGAGATGGTGATACTTTACAGTGATGTTATATATGGCTCGGCGATCAATGCACATCGTCCATGTCCATTCCTTCTTAGTCATAAGAAGTACGAGAACCGCACCAGGGCTCATGCTTCTATGGGCATACCCCTTTCCATGAGCTTGTCTTTCCAACTCCTTTGTCTCATCCGGATATCTTCTATGAGCGGGTTTGTTTTGGATGAGACCTCTAGGTACAAAGTCAATTCGGTGCTCAATTCTCCTAATTGGTGGCAGCCCTTTTGGCCTATCCTTAGGGAATACTTCTTCGAAGTGCTGCAAAAGAAATACAAAAACACTAGGCAAATAGTGGTTAAGTTCGTTAGTAAAAAAATAAGCTTCTTTATACAAAAGTACAAGCAAATGCCAGTTGGAACTCAAAGCTCTCTTGATCTCACTCTCTCTTGCATCAAAACTCTCTTTTCTTCTCTCTCGATTTTTCTCACTCCTCTCACCCAACTCTCTATATATCACTCTTTTCTTTTGTTCAAACACTCCTTTTTTCAACTCCCACTCTCTTGATCTTCTTGACTCTCTCTTTTTTTTCATTCTCAATCTTTCTTTGTTTTTCATTCTCTCTTTTCAACTTCAATTGGTCTTCTTGAACTTGTTTTGAGGTGAGGGGTATAAGAGTTGGTTTCTTATCAATTACAAAAGTATATCTATTTTTGTAACCACTATGAGTGGCTTTTCTATCACATTTCCACGGTCTCCCCAAGAGAAGATGACTTGCTCGCATTGGGTCATCACTCAAAACTTCATCATTGTACTTGCCAATAGAGAAAGAAACTATTTCAGCATGTATGGGTTAGGATGTTTTGATATAGGCAAGTTTAGTTTTTCCACCATGTAAGTGTTAGTCACATTAATACAACTTTCCCCATCAATAATCATACTACACACTTTATCATTAACAAGTTATCTAGTATGAAAAATATTTTCTCGTTGTACCTTCTCATCTTCTTTGGCTAGGGCACTAAGAGCTCTTCTTTTTACTAAAAGTTCCTCATCGACCGGTTCTTTAATGTCACTTGCATCCTCTACTGGTGGCATGGACTCCTCTTTGGAATCACTTTTGATTTCCACATTCTTGCCTTGCAATGATGGTATCTTCATATTAATGCTACCCAAATTATTATCCACCCTCTCACCAAACCTATATTCTCTAGTTCCATGTCGGAATCCCCTATCTCCAACCCCATGGCCTAATTTGCCAATGTGAGAATATTCCTCTTCTTTTTTTTTTAAAATAAAAAATTGTATAAACCGAAGAAGAAACAAACAAATATACAAGGGGCATACCCCAGGAAAAAGACACAAATAAAAAGGAACCAGCCAACACACAAGCTGGAGGCACCCAAACACTAACAGAAGATTACAAGTGATAACATCCTAAAGAAACAGAAGAACCAAGCTTAATTGTCAAAAATAGAGGCATTCAATCCCCAGGCAAGATGAATGGTTTTGTTATCTTCAGTCTCTGAAAACCCTTTAAGACTAAAAAATCTACCTTTAATGACATTTCTAATGCAAGCCAATACCACTTTCTTGTCCCTCATTTTGCCCTCAAAGACTCGATTATTTCTCTCTCTCCAGATATGATAGACAAACGAGCTGAACATAAGCTTCAACATAAGGCTCAAGAAGTAACCTTTCCTAGCTTTCACAAGGAGCCAGGAGATAAGTTGATTCCAGTTCCTAGGAGAAGACACCAAGCCACACAAACCAACCGAATTCTGCCAAATAAAGCTAGAATAAGGGCAAGAAGCAAACAGGTGTTCAGAAGATTCTGAAGGATGCAAGCAAAGAACACAGCTACTAACATTGGAAAACCCAGGAGAGGAGGTCCAAGCAGCCAATCTATCCGCAGTTGCAAGCCTATTAAGAACAAGTTCTTCCTCATACTTAACCCTAGGTGATCGTCTTTCCCTTCGATGTCCTATAGGAGCTCTAGGTTGCTCTACCCATGTTTCAACCCGATCAATCCTCTTATGCAATCGTTCTAGGCCCTCTCCTAACATTCTCTTAAATTCACCCACTAACGCCTCCATTTGTAACTTCAGCATACCACCTTCCGCCATTCCTCCACTACCATTACTATTTGACATACTTGAAAGAGAATAAGATTGGTAGAAAAAAATGAATGACCTTACAATCTCTCCCTCACGTGTTTACACTCAAAGTTTGAGGTTCACTCAATTTCTCTCGTGTTTCACTCAAAATATTTGGCTTTTACCCTCTGATTTTCTCACACACACTTTCCTTTTACTACTCTTAGTTTTCTCTTTCGGTTCTTGTTAAAACTAATAAACGAATCTGAAATTTTCAAGCAACAACAAAAAGACCTAAACAAATCAAACACTATGATAAGATAAGGAAAGGAAATAACTAAGAGATACAATTTAGAGATAAGGAAACAAAAGGAGATCAACTTATACTATTTTTTTACAGAAGATAAGTTAGGACAAGATAAGGTAAGAATAAGATGAGATAAGATAAGATAAGATGAGATGAGATACGATAACATAATGATTAGATAAGATAAGATAAGAAAAAGATAAGATAAGATAAGATAAGATAAGATAAGAAAAAAATAAGATAAGTTATGCCAAGATAAGATAATATAAGATGAAATAAGAAAATATAAGATATTTATGACAAGATGAGATATGATCTGATGAGATAAGACAATGATAAGATAATATAAGATAAGATGAGAAAAGATAAGATATGATAAGATAAGACAAGGATAAGATAAGATAAAATGAGATAAGAAAAGATATGATAAGATAAAACAAGGATAAGATAAGATAAGAAAAGATAAGATAATTTATGATAAGATGAGATAAGATATGATATTACAAGATATGACAAGATATGATAAGATAAGACAAGGATAAGATAAGATAAAAAAGATAAGATAAGAAAAGAAAAGAGAAGATAATTTATGATAAGATGAGATAAGATATGATATGACAATATTTGACAAGATATGATGAGATAAGATAAGATGATAACTAAAAACAATGGAAATTCGAATTTGAAATTTGAAATTCTGTATTTTAGATGAAACTGCAAAGAAACATTAAACACCTCGTGAAGTGATCAAACCGATGAAATCAGGCTTCACAACGAACGTACAGATTGTAGATCTCAAAAATCCGTTTGATTTGATATGTAATAATGACTATTTCGACTCCCGAATCCAAAGTTATGATCTTTTTCCAGAACCACCGTCAAATCTGAAAAAAATCAGAATTGAATATGACTCTAGAGAACCAAAAACTCTGATACCAAATGATATGAACCTCACCGTCGCTTTACAATGAAACCTGATAACAATGATGGTTCAAGAACCCAAGGATGGATTTTTAAAGAAGAAGAAACCCCTACCCGTTTTCTATGACACAAAGAGAACCTTAGGTATAAGACCTAAGACCCAAATTGATACTTCGAAAAGAACCAAATGTATGATTTAGACGCCACACTCAAGAACAAGAAGGAAAAGTGAGTGATAAGTCTAAGTTTTAGATGCCACAAGAATATTCTTGATAAGTCTGAAAAGTTCTAAGAAGAATCAAGAGAAAACTCTCACAAAGAAATTATATTGATCAAAGTTTTTTTAATTCATTGTGAAACCATGCTTAAATAGAAAAACTAGAACCCTAAAGAGTCCTAAAGTGTTTAAATAACCTAAAATAAATATAAAAAGATAAATAAATATTAATTGCAATAAATATGAAAGTTGTAATCCACCTAAAAGACTCCTATTGGTTGTCCACTTCTAGGTTATGATTGCCAATGTGTCATGATCTAATAGACAATTATTGGCTCTCCACTTCTAGGTTAGGATTTCCAAGTTGTCTTGCTTCCTTATCATCATTCAAAATGCCATGTCATGTTCCATGTGGACTAACATATTGAACGCCATATCATGCTCCATGTGAAATTCCATGTAGGATGCCACGTCATGCATCATGCTGGCTGCCATGTTTGTCGCAATGTCATGGTCCATGTAGGATGTAATGTTGGATGTCACATCATGCTCCATGTGGACTGCCATGTTGGACGACACGTCATGCTCCATGTAGGTTGTTATACCCCATGTCCTGCTCCACATCACACTCCCATTGAGTGCTTCATCCATCCTCTGTTCTCTAGCTCTTGTGATTTGGCCTCTTGGTACTTGACATAGATCCATCCTTTGAGGTTGTGCAACCGGATCCTCATCAATACCATCTCCAATAGTTATAGAGCAAAAGGGCAGAAACTTGCTCCTGAGCTTGAGAAGCTTTCTCCAAACCCAAGATGGGTTGAAGGAATGGAAACCAAGAAAATGGAACTCTTTCTGATTAGGTATGTTTGACACCATTCTTTCCAAAGTTATCTTTTTAGAAGGGAGTAGCAAGAATCATAAGTGTTTTTGGCTATAGCAACTTCATTAGCTAGAACCAGATCCCTAAGGCCCAACCCACCTTGTACCTTGTCAAAACACAGGTCTGCCCAAGCTACCTTGGCCCTTAGATGTTTTAGTATCTTGGCCATTCCATAGAAAATTTCTTACCAAGCATTGGACTGTCTTCACCACTTTTTTAGGGAGAATGAAGAGACCACTCTAAAAGTTGACCATAGCCATAAGGACAGTCATGATAAGTTGGAGTCTTCATGCATAAGACAAATACTTTGATTCCAAAGACCTAATTCTCGTAGTGAGTCTGTCAACCAAACCTTGACAATCTGATTTGGTAATCTTGGTTGTAATTAGTGGGACACCAAGATATCTAACTGGAAGAGACCATTCTATAAAACCCAGTTCGACATGAATGATAGAAGACATCTCTGGGTTCACCGCTCATAAGAACAGTTGACTCTTTGAAATATTTGGTTGAATCCCTAATAGCTCTTGGAAAATGGCCAAAGCTTCCCTAAGCACATGCAAGCTGTTTCTCTCTCCTTTACAGAACATGATAGGTCATCAGAAAAGCACAGATTGACTAAGTTAAGCTCTTTTCACCTCCAATGGAACTGGAACTCTGAGTGTTTGGCTCCAAAGCTCAAGATCCCTATCAGGACCTCCATGATAATGACGAAGATGTAAGGAGAGATTGGATCCCCTTGTCTAATTCCTTTAGCACCCTTAAAGTAACCATGGAGCTCACCATTTATATTCATTGAGTATGAGGGAGAAGAAAGGCACTCCATGACCCAAGAAGTGAAAACATTTGGGAAGCCAAGGCATTGAAAAGATTTACCTATTAGTGACCAGTTCACACTATCATAGGCTTTCTTAAGGTCCACCTTGAGAGCACACCTTGGCAAACCAAGTGATCAATGGTAGCTTCTAAGCAATTCTAGGGAGAGAAAAATATTGTCAGCCATTCTCCTTCCTGGGATAAACGCACTTTGGTTCTGGCTTACGATGTTGGGTAATACAAGCTTGAGTCTTTCAGCAAGTATTTTTGTGATGCACTTGTAGACTACATTGCAGCAAGAGATAGGTCTAAAGTCCTCAATACTAGTGGGATTATGGACCTTTGGTATTAAGGTGATTACAGTAGAGTTAACCTCTTTTTGGAGGTTACATGTAGTAAAGAACTCCAAAACAGCTTTGGTTACATCCCCACCCACCACATGCCATGCTTTCATAAAGAACCCAGCTAAAAACCATCTAGTCCAGGAGCTTTGCCACTTCTCATACTCAAAATAGCTTGCTTGACCTCATTTTCTTCAATGGGAAGAGCCAAAGGTACAGCCTGATCAGGTCCAAGCTTTCTTGGCAAAGCACAATCAAGTATACTCAATTGACTCCCATTTCTTCACTTGGTGTACGCAAGAGATTTTTGTAGTAATCCAAGATATGATCCAGGATCTCCTCATGGGAATAAGTAGAGAGCCTTGGTTCTCCAGGTGTGTAATTGTTAAGGATAAACCTCCTACACACCAAGTTCAAAGGATTCAACATCGTAAAGATGAGAATGATCAAGAAGGCAATGAGCGAGTTCAAGAGGTTTCTAGTCCAATTAGCATGCCTCAAGAACTAATAACAAGGTCGCGGACTAAGAAGCTTTAATCCACCATTTGCGAGGCTTAGTCAATTCAGCTAGTTAAGTTCTACAAGGACATCAAAGCTTTGGGATAAGTGCAACACGAGTGCAGTACAACTTGGTTCAAGTCCAAGCTATTAATGAGATGGATTAAGTATGTAATGGGCCATTTTTGTGTTACCTTTTGGGCTGAACGAAATTTCACTTTATTTGGAGTCCATTAGTTTTACTTTGCTTAATATAGTCTATTCTTAATTATTGTTTAAAATATAATTAGGTTAGTTTCCTATTCTTGGGTTTTAGGATTTTAGGAAACCTTTGCAAAGACTATAAATATGCCTTGCTAGAATGTTTGAAGGGTCCAGAATTTTAATTTAAGAAAAACCAAAAGGTTGTTTTGCTTTTATTTTTGTGTTCTTAAGTAGAATACATGCTTTAAGAAACATTCAAGTAGATTGATCACCTTCTTGTGGAGTGTTTCGAAACTAGAATTAAGAAACAAATTTTCTTTATTCTAGTTCTTGATCATCTATCTAAGAAATCTATTTTTCTATGCTTTTCTTAGGGGTTGTTTCTGAATTGGTTATTGGGGTTTTCACGTTAATGCTTTGTGGGTTCCTATACATAAAAGGGTTCTCAAACTTATTCTTGGAGGTTCCGTAGCATTTGGTATGAGAGATTTGGCTCTAGATCAGGTTTTATCTCTTTAAAATTTCATTTCTTTAATTCTGATTTCTTGCATTTTTCTTGTTCTATTGAATTCAAATTTGGGTTTATAGTTGTAGTTCAAAAAAAAAGATAAAAAAAGAAGAAAATTTGTGCAAAAAAAGAGCATGTATCAAAAAAGAAGAAGAAGAAGAGAGAATTTCGTTCGAAAAAAAAGAAGGGAACGGAAATAGATACTTTCCGAATTCTAGGAAGATATTTGTTTCTAAATTTGTTACTTCCAAATTCATTACTTTCTAAATTGGTTACTTTCCTAATTTTTTTTACTTTCCTAAATTGTCTACTTTCTTAAATTCACTACTTTCCTAGATTAATCTATATCCTAAATTCATTTTTTTCCTAAATTAGTTACTTTCCTAAGTTTTTTACTTTCCTAATTTCATTACTTTCCTAAAATTTGTTAGTTTCCTAAATTCGTTACTTTCCTAAATTCATTACTTTCCTAAATGTGTTTCCTATTCAACTTGTTTTGAAAATTTGAGTTTTGAAATTCTACACATTACAAGCTATTTGAATTGTTTTAAAAGTGTGATTCATCTAAGAACATGAAAGAATAGAGTGATGTGAGGAAAACCATGAGTGAATTTTTGTTTTATTTTTGAGTTAAACATGAGTGACCCCCATCTTTTGAGTGTAAACACGTGAGGGAGTGCTTGTGAGGTCCTTGAATTATTTTTGTTTCTTACATTCTATAGCAGTAATGTCAAACCAAAGTGGAAATAATGATGTTGGTCATGTTCCTGATGCTATGCTACGTGAGGCTCAACGAGGAGAGTTTACACGTTTTAATCAAAATATCGATGCCATGAGGGATGCATTAGAACGTATGGATGTAAGGTTGCAGGCGGTTGAAAGAGCAACACCAAATCACAACGAGAGGTGACGAGGAGGCAGAAACCGAATATCTCAAGTTGATGATTTGGAAGATGAATATTTTGGTTATAATGAGGATGATGATGATACAATTGTTGGAAGGGTCATTCCTAGAGGAGGAAGAGAAGGTCGCGGTTTTGGTAGAGGTAGAGGGAGAATACGAGAAAGTCAATTCCATGGTCGAAACCGAGGCAATGACGATTTTGTAGATAGAAATTTGGGAAGCATTAAACTTAAAAATACCTCATTTTCAAGGTAGATTAGATCCGAAGGCGTATTTACAATGGGAAAAGAAGGTGGAACTCATATTTGATTGTCATCAATTTAGTGAGGAGAAGAAGGTCAAGTTGGCGGTCACCCAATTTTCAGATTATGCTATAGCTTGGTGGGACCAATTGGTGACAAGTAGAAGAAGAAATTTGGAGAATACAATTGAGACTTGGAATGATCTCAAGTCTACAATGAGGAAGAGATTTGTACCTAGGCATTTTCATAGGACTCTTGTGCAAAATCTTCAAGTTCTTAGACATGGCAGTAGGGGTGTGGATGACTACTACAAGGAGATGGAAATGCTCATGACTAGGGCTGATATAGAGGAGGATACGGAGACCACTATGGCATGTTTCTTGGCTGGTTTGAACAAGGAGAGAGCTGACCGAGTGGATTTGCAACCTTATGTGGAGTTAGAAGAGATGGTGCACATTGCCATCAAGGTGGAAAAGCAACTCCAAGGAAGAGGGGAAGCAAGGTATGTTTCCAAACCTTATTCCAACTCTAATTCTACTTGGAAAAAGGATGGGAGGAGTGATTTTAAGGGTGAAAATAAGGCTGTTATGATGGTTCAAAGGGAAAGACAGATTCGATTTACATAGAAAAATCCAAACTCGAAGAGCCAAAAGGGAGAAATAGTATGGGTAGTATGAGTGGCTTGTTATGCCATTTTTTTGGTAAACAAATTGTATAAACCAAAAGATACTTACACATGTACGAGGGGCATACCCCAGGAAATACAAAATTAGAGCCTAATTAGAGGCTTAAGATCTGCACGCAAATTAAACTGGTAATATGTAAAGTACTGAAATTAGATATCAATGCTTCATGAGACAACCAATGTTGACAAAATGCTTGCGTTAAGACCCCATCTATCCACTAAACGTAGATTAGTATCATTAGTGCCAAAACACTTCGAATCCCAAAGCCTTAATCTGACTAATTGTGAAATAGCTTTATTTAGGATCTTGGAATCTCTGATTTTGCCTTAAAAAATCCTTGTATTTCTTTCTCTCCATAAATAATAGATGAAGGAAGTAAAAGCTAGCTTAACTAGGACTCCTCTGAGTGACTTCCCTTTTGCATTAGCTAGCATCCAATCTACAAACTGATCCCAATCCCTAACCTAGCAGTGTAGATCACATTTGTTCACAAGTGTGGCCCATACTCTAGCTGAATAACAACAATTGACAAAAAGATGCTCATGTGTCTCCTGGTAGCCAACACAACACACACAATCAGAACAAAAACCTAGTGTTTGGTCCCATTGTGCAACCTTGTTATGCCATTAGGTGCAAAGAGTGTGAGTTTAGTTTCCAAGGCAAGTGAGGTTAGACATGCATTGTACTCCAATCAGCCTATATTTGTACTCTTGTACAAATGGGCTTATTTTGTAACTAATGAACTTAACCCCTCTTTACCTAGTGTGTTTGTTGATCTTTTACAGGAATTTAAAGACATGTTTCCTGAGGAGATGCCTAGTTGTTTACCACCAATTTGAGGCATAGAACATCAAATTGACTTCATTCCTGGAGCTGCCATACCCAATAGGCCAGCATATAGAACAAATCCAAGTGAGACAAAGGAGATCCAAAAACAAGTGGAGGAGTTGCTAGCTAAGGGGTATGTGAGGGAGAGTCTAAGTCCTTGCTCGGTTCCTGTTATTCTTGTGCCATAGAAGGATGGAACATGGAGGATGTGTGTGGACTGTCGAGCCATCAATAAAATCACTGTAAAGTATCGTCACCCTATTCCTCGGTTAGATGACATGCTTGATAAATTATATGGTTCTTTTTTGTTCACTAAGATAGATTTGAAATCTGGTTATTATCAAATTCAAATGAATGTTGGAGATGAATGGAAAACAGTATTTAAGACAAAGTATGGGTTGTATGAGTGGCTTGTTACGCCATTTGGTCTTACTAATGCACTTAGCACATTCATGAGATTGGTGAACCATGTGTTGCGTGAGTACTTGGGAAAGTTTGTTGTTATTTACTTTGATGATATTCTCATTTACTCTAAGTGCTTAGATGATCATATCATGCATGCGCGTCAAGTACTAGAAATACTTAGGCAAGAAAAGTTGTTTACTAACCTTAAGAAGTGTAGTTTTTGCATGGAGAGGGTTAATTTTCTTGGTTTTGTAGTGGCTAGTCAAGATATTGAGGTTGATGAGGATAAGGTAAGAGCCATTAAGGAATGGCCAAGACCTAAGAATGCTAGTGAGGTGAGGAGCTTTCATGGGCTTGCTGGTTTCTATAGGCGATTCATTAGGGATTTTAGCACAATAGCCGCACCTTTGAATGAGTTAGTTAAGAAAAATGTTGGTTTTATTTGGAGTGAGGCACAAGAATATGCATTTGATGAACTTAAGGATAAATTGTGTGCTGCACCTTTGCTTGCTTTACCTAACTTTGATAAAACTTTTGAGATTGAATGTGATGCTAGTGGCATAGGAATTGGAGGTGTTTTGATGCAGGACCAAAGACCACTAATGTACTTTAGTGTTAAGTGGGGTAGCCTTGAAGTATCTAACATATGACAAGGAATTATATGCTTTGGTTCGAGCTCTGCAGACATGGCAGCATTATTTACGGCCTAGGGAGTTTATGAAAGTCTAAAGCATTTAAAGGGTCAAGATAAGTTGAACAGTAGGCATGCTAAATGGGTGGAGTTCATTGAAACATTTCCATATGTGATTAAGTATAAGCAAGGTAAAGAGAATATAGTTGTGGATGCATTATCCAGAAGGTATACTCTACTTAATTCTCTTAGTGCTAAATTGTTGGGTTTTGAACATATTAAGGATTTATATCAATATGATGATGATTTTGGTGAAATATATGCATCTTGTGATCGTGGAGCTGTTACGGATGACTTTTACTTGTTTGATGGTTTCTTGTTTAAGAGAAATAGGTTGTGCATTCCCAAGTGTTCTATGAGGGAATTGTTGATTAAGGAAGCACATGGAGGAGGCTTAACATTTTAGGGCAAACAAGACCTATGAGATGCTGTTAGCATATTTCTTTTGGCCTGGTATGAAACATGATGTGCATAAGGTTTGTGAGCATTGCATTACATGTAGAGAAGCTAAGTCTAGGTTGAAACCGCATAGGTCGTATACACCACTACCTGTTCCTAGTGAACCTTGGACAGATTTGTCTATGGATTTTGTGCTTGGATTGCCTAGAACTAGGAAAGGTTATGATAGTATCTTTGTCGTGGTAGAAAGATTTAGTAAGATGGCTCATTTTATACCATGTCATAAAACTGATGATGCTAAGTTGATTGCTGATTTATTTTTCAAAGAAGTTGTGCGATTACATGACATACCTAAGTGCATTGTTAGTGATAGAGATGTTAAGTTTTTGAGTCACTTTTGGCTTGTGTTATGGGGAAAGTTAGGAACTAAGTTATTGTTTTCAACTACTTGTCACCCTTAAACTAATGGGGAAGCTGAGGTAGTTAATAGGACGTTGATTACTTTACTTAGGGCAATCATAGAAAAGAACATTAGGACATGGAGGGTTGTTTGCCATTTATGGAGTTTGCTTACAATAGGGCTGTTCATAGCACTACTCATGGTTCTCCATTTGAGATTGTTTGTGGATTTAATCCGCTCACTCCTATTGATTTATTAGAACCTAACAATTTTGTGAGTGTTGATGCTAATTCTAAGGCAGATTTGGTGAAGAAGTTAGATAAGCAAGTTAAAGAGAGGATTGAAAAGCAAAATGCTCAAGTCGCTTCACGTGTGAATAAGGGACGAAAACCAATGATTTTTCAGTTGGGAGATTGGGTTTGGGTGCATTTTCGTAAAGAGAGGCTTCCCCTTCAAAGAAAGTCCAAGCTGAGCCCAAGAGGCGATGGTCCTTTTCAAATTCTTGAAAGGATTAATGACAACACATACAAAGTTGACCTGTCAGGTGCGTATAATGTTAGTGCTTCTTTTAAGTGGCTGATTGAAGTCCTTTTGATGTAGGTAATGCATTAGATTCGAGGTCGAATCCTTTTGAGCAGAGGAAAAATGTTAAGGACCAACCTACACACCAAGTTCCAAGGATTCAACATCTTAAAGATGAGCATAATCAAGAAGACAAGGAGCAAGTTCAAGAGGTTTTTAGTCCAATTAGCATGCCTCAAGGACCAATAACAAGGTCGCGGTCTAAGAAGCTTCAACAAGCTTTTTAATCCACCATTTTCAAGGCTTAGTCAATTCAGCTAGTGAAGAAGGTCTACAAGGACATCAAAGCTTTGGGATTAGTGCAGCATGGGTCCAATAAAACTTGGTTCAAGTCAACGGTACTAATGGGTTGAATTAAGTATGTAATTGGCCATTTTTGTGTTACCTCTTGGGCTGAACGAAATTTGACTTTATTTAAAGTCCATTTGTTTTATTTAGCTTAATATAGTCTATTCTTAATTATTTTTTTAAAATATAATTAAGTTAGTTTCCTATTCTTGAGTTTTAGGATGTTAGGAAACCTTTGTAAAGGCTATAAATATGCCTTGCTAGGATGTTTTAAGGGTCGAGATTTTAATTTAAGAAAAACCAAAAGGTTGTTTTGCTTTTATCTTTGTGTTCTTGAGTAGAATACATGCTTTAAGAAACATTCAAGTAAATTGATCACCTTATTGTGGAGTGTTTCGAAACTGAAATTCAGAAACAAGTTTTCTTTATTCTAGTTCTTGATCATCTATCTAAGAAATCTATTTTTCTAGCCTTTTTAGGGGTTGTTGCCGAATTGGGTATTGGGGTTTTCACGTTAATGCTTCGTGGGTTCCTATACATAAAAGGTTTCTCAAGCTTATTCTTGGAGGTTCTGTCTCACATGCCCAAAAGACCCAAGTTTAGCCAAGTTCATCTAGTTTGGCCCTAAACACATCTAGTTGGGTATTTTTTACTCTGTGGCACAAGAAGCACCAAAAATGGCCGCAACACAGTAAATATTTAAGCCAAACATGTATTGGGTTTCAAAAGTTAGTTCGAGTTCATGCCATGCCCAAAAGAGCCAAGCTCATCTAGTTTGGGTCTAAACATGTCCCATTGGATCTTTTTGACTCCATATGGCACTAGAAGCATCTAAAACAACCACAACACTCCAAATTCTTATCCCAAACATGTATTGGTTGTCAAAAGACAGTTCGAGTGCACGCCATGCATAAAAGATCCATGTTTAGTCATTTCGAGTCCAAACTCATGATCCCAAATGTGTATTGGGTGTCAAAAGTCAGTTTGAGTGCACGCCATGTACAAAAGGTCCAAGTTTAGCCAAGTGCATCTATTTTGGCCTGAACACGTCCCATTGGGACTTTTTAACTCCGTGTGGCACTAGAAGCACAAAAAACGATCACAACACTTGAAATACTTATCCCATGTATTGGCTGTCAAAAGTCAGTTCGAGTTCATGCCATGCCCAAAATGAGAAGGTAGGAGGCAGGTTTGAATGGGACACTGGTGAGGGAGTTTGGAGAGTGCTTATTCAGAATCGAAGTGGTGGACCACCCTTATAGTGGCGGTCAATTCACTTGGAGTAATCGCCATGCTGATGGTACCTATATCATGAAAAAATTGGATAGAGCTTTAATCAACTCTTTGTGGTTAGATTTTTTCCCTTCTTCTACTTGCACTTTTCATTCTTCGGGATAATCTTGCTGTCGTGAGCAAGAACCAAGAGCTTTCCACCCTTTGTCCTTCTCTAAACACTTCCAGCTCAAGCAAAAGGGGAAAGAAGAAGAAGAAGAAGAAGAAGGTCAATGGCACACCACACCCTGTAAAAGGTAGAGATAAAGGAGTTGCAGCTAGTGGGGAAACCCACAACCCACCCATTCATGTTTAATCTTGCTACTTGGAACATAAGGGGGCTTAATGACTCCTTAAAACAAGCTGCTGTGAGGAAGCTTTGTAAGAATTCCAATCTTTCTCTTTGTTCTTTACTTGAAACTAAAGTGAAAAACTTTAAATTCACTAATCTTGCTAAGGCCATTTTTCATAATTGGGAGGTGGTAGCAAACTACAATTTTGCTGCAGGGGGTAGAATTTGGGTTGCTTGGGACCCAAAAGTACTTGATGTAATAGTTTTGGATACTACTGACCAAGTTTTATTTTGTAAGCTTACTATTAAGCATTCTAATGTTGTATCACATTTGCATATGCTTCAAATTCTAAAGTGATAAGGAAGAAGCTTTCGAAATCCTTGTGCTCCCTCCACTCACTCACTTCTCATGCCCCATGGCTTATCACCGGCGATTTCAATGTTATTGCCTCCCCTAGTGAGAAATCAGGAGGAGCTGAGGGATGGAATGAAGGTATTTTTGACTTCAACAAATGCACTTTCACTATTGAGGTTGAGGAACTTGCATACTCAGGTTGTCAATTCACAATTTTGTGAATTGTGAATGGCACACCATACTCTAAGTGTCCTTTGGGCCAGATTTGGGCAAAGACTTTTGTCAGGAACTTCTTGGACTATGGACTCTATGGTGAGTGTTGTCATTCAAGACAATCAATGGCATTGGCCAACTTCAAACACCTTTGAGTTTTTTGAGATTAGAAGTGTTCCAATTCCTCCTCCCCAAGCTCAACGACAAGATGTTTGGAAATGGAGTTCAAGTCAGAATGGAGATTTCTCCCTAAGTCTAACCTATAAGGCATTGTCCCCTACAAGACAACCAGTTAAGTGGGAAAATGTGATATGGTTCTCTAAACACAGCCCAAGGTGCAGCTTTATCTCTTGGTTGGCTTTGAAAAATAAACTTTCCACTAGAGATATGGTTGCACAATGGGACCAAACACCAGGGTTTTGTTCTGATTGTGTGTGTTGTGTTGGCTACCAGAAGACACATGAGCATCTTTTTATCAATTGTTGTTATACAGCCAGAGTATGGGCCACACTTGTGAACAAATATGATATACACTGCCAGGTTAGGGATTGGGATCAGTTTGTAGATTGGATGCTAGCTAATGCAAAAGGGAAGTCACTCAGAGGAGTCCTAGTTAAGCTAGCTTTTACTTCCTTCATCTATTATATATGGAGAGAAAGAAATGCAAGGATTTTTTAACGCAAAATCAGAGATTCCAAGATCCTAACTGAAGCTATTTCACAATTAGTCAGATTAAGGCTTTGGGATTCGAAGTGTTTTGGTATTAATGATACTAATCTACGTTTAGTGGATAGATGGGGTCTTAACCCAAGCATTTTGTAAACCTTGGCTATCTTATGAAGCATTGATATCCAATTTCAGTACTTTATATATTACCAGTTTAATTTTCGTGCAGATCTTAAGCCTCTAATCTGGCTCAAATTTTGTATTTCCTGGGGTATGCCCCTTGTACATGTGTAAGTATCTTTTGGTTTATACAATTTGTTTACCAAAAAAAAGGTTGTCAATTCACATGGTCGAACAAGCATAATGATGGAACCTTTATTATGTGTAAGTTGGATAGAGCCATGGAAAATATTCACTAAATGGACTCGTTCCCCGACACAAAGTGTCTCTTTGCTCCTCCTGGCATCTCTGATCACAGTCCAATTGTCTTACAAATGGAGAAGGACTCCTACAAACCAAGAGTAAGCTTCATGATTTTTGAGTTTTGGTTTGAAAGAGAAGGGTTTTGGCAGCTTTTGGACAGAGTTTGGGGATCTGAGATTTCAGGGACAATAATGTTTAGGCTCTGTATGAAGCTTAAGGCACTCAAAGGTGAACTGAAGAGGTTTAACTAAAGATTTTGCAGTGAGTCCTTCTAGAGTTAAATTGGCTGAAGCACACATGAAATCAATTCAAAACTTGTTGGGAAATGATCCTTTAAATGCATTGTTACAGGCTCAGGAGAGAGATGCATGCTCCAAATTCTTTGAGCTTAGACATGCTGAAGAGAGCTTCTACAGGCAGAAGTCAAGAGTACAGTGGCTTCAGTTGGGTGACCAGACCACGTCTTTCTTTTTTCAAAGTATGAAAAAGAATAGATTCAAAACCAGGATTACACACCTGGACAACCAAGGCTCTCTACTTACTTCCCATGAGGAGATCCAGGATCATATATTAGATTACTACAAAAATCTCTTGGGTACACCAAATGAAGAAATGGGAGTCAATTGGAGTATACTTGATTGTGCTTTGCCAAGAAAGCTTGGACCTGATCAGGCTGTACCTTTGGCTCTTCCAATTGAAGAAAATGAGGTAAAGCAAGCTACTTTCAGTATGGGAAGTGGCAAAGCTCCTGGACCAGATGGTTTTTCAGCTGGGTTCTTTAAGAAAGCATGAAATGTGGTGGGTGGGGATGTAACCAAAGCTGTATTGGAGTTTTTTACTACAGGTAACCTCCTAAAAGAGGTTAACTCAACTGCAATCACCTTAATACCAAATGTCCCTAATCCCACTAGTATTTGGGACTTTAGACCTATCTCTTGCTGCAATGTAGTCTACAAGTGCATCACAAAAATACTTGCTGAAAGACTCAAGCTTGTATTACCCAACATCGTAAGTCAGAACCAAAGTGCTTTTATCCCAGGAAGGAGAATGGCTGACAATATTTTTCTCTCCCAAGAATTACTTAGAAGCTACCGTAGATCACCTGGGTTTCCAAGGTGTGCTCTCAAGGTGGACCTTAAGAAAGCCTAAGATAGTGTGAACTGGTCACTAATAGGTAAAGCTTTTCAATGCCTTGGCTTCCCAAATGTTTTCATTTCTTGGGTCATGAAGTGCCTTTCTTCTCCCTCATACTCAGTGAATATAAATGGTGAGCAGCATTGTTACTTTAGGGGTGCTAAAGGAATTAGACAAGGGGATCCAATCTCTCCTTACATCTTTGTCATCATCATGGAGGTCTTGACAGGGATCTTGAGCTTTGGAGCCAAACACTCAATGTTCCAGTTCCATTGGAGGTGCAAAGAACTTAACTTAGTCAATATGTGCTTTGCTGATGACCTACTCTTATTCTGTAAAGGAGACAAAAACAGCGTGCATGTGCTCAAGGAAGCTTTGGCCATTTTTCAAGAGCTATCAGGGCTTCAACCAAATATTTCAAAGAGTCAATTGTTCTTATCAGGGGTGAGCCCAGAGATGTCTTCTATCATTCTTACTGAACTGCGTTTTACAGAAGGGTCTCTTCCAGTTAGATATCTTGGTGTCCCACTCATTACAACCAAGCTTACCAAATCAAATTGTCAAGGTTTGGTTGACAGACTCACTATGAGAATCAGCTCTTAGGAATCAAAATATTTGTCTTATGCAGGAAGACTCCAACTTATCAAGACTGTCCTTATGGCTATGGTCAACTTTGGGAGTGGTCTCTTCATTCTCCCTAAAAAAGTGGTGAAGACAGTCCAATGCTTGGTAAAAAAATTTCTATGGAATGGCCAAGATACTAACGCTTCTGGGGCCAAGGTAGCTAGGGCAGACCTATGTTTTGAGAAGGTACAAGGTGGGTTGGGCCTTGGGGATTTGGTTCTAGCTAATGAAGTTGCTATAGCCAAACACTTATGGTTCTTGCTACTCCCTTCTAAAAGATCACTTTGGAAAGATTGGTGTCAAACATACCTAATCAGAAAGAGTTCAATTTTCTTGGTTTCCATTCCTTCTAACCCATCTTGGGTTTGGAGAAAGCTTCTCAAGCTCAGGAGCAAGTTTCTGCCCTTTTGCTCTATAACTATTGGAAATGGTACTACTGTGAAGCTTCTTACAGATAATTGGCATCCTCTAGGTGTCCTTTGGGCCAGATTTGGGCAAAGACTTTTGTCAGGAACTTCTTGGACTATGGACTCTATGGTGAGTGTTGTCATTCAAGACAATCAATGGCATTGGCCAACTTCAAACACCTTTGAGTTTCTTGAGATTAGAAGTGTTCCAATTCCTCTTCCCCAAGCTCAACGACAAGATGTTTGGAAATGGAGTTCAATTCAGAATGGAGATTTCTCCCTAAGTCTAACCTATAAGGCACTGTCCCCTACAAGACAACCGGTTAACTGGGAAAATGTGATATGGTTCTCTAAATACATCCCAAGGTGTAGCTTTATCTCTTGGTTGGCTTTGAGAAACAAACTTTCCACTAGAGATAGGGTTGCACAATAGGACCAAACACCAGTGTTTTGTTCTGATTGTGTGTGTTGTGTTGGCTACCAGGAGACAAATGAGCATCTTTTTGTCAATTGTTGTTATTCAGCTAGAGTATGGGCCACACTTATGAACAAATGTGATCTACACAGCCAGGTTAGGGATTGGGATCAGTTTGTAGATTGGATGCTAGCTAATGCAAAAGGAAAGTCACTCAGAGGAGTCCTAGTTAAGCTAGCTTTTACTTCCTTCATCTATTATATATGGAGAGAAAGAAATGCAAGGAATTTTGAAGGCAAAATCAGAGATTCCAAGATCCAAACTGAAGCTATTTCACAATTAGTCAGATTAAGGCTTTGAGATTCGAAGTGTTTTGGCACTAATGATACTAATCTACGTTTAGTGGATAGATGGGGTCTTAACCCAAGCATTTTGTAAACCTTGGCTGTCTTATGAAGCATTGATATCTAATTTCAGTACTTTACATATTACCAGTTTAATTTGCATGCAGATATTAAGCCTCTAATTAGACTCTAGTTTTGTATTTCCTGGGGTATGCAGTACATGTTTAAGTATCTTTTGGTTTATACAATTTTTTTACCAAAAAAAAAAACTTTTCATTCTTCGGGTGCTTCTGATCATAGCCCCATTATTATTGAGGGGGGTGGAAGCAATGCCAGACCTAAGACTTGTTCAGATTCTTTGATTTTTGGATTGATAGAGAGGGTTTTTGGCCGGTGGTCGAAAAAGCATGGGGAGTTGAAGTGACGGGTTCAGCTCAGTTAAGAAAGCTCTCAGGAGCTTTAATCAGGCCTCTTGCAATGGTATTTCAGCTAGGGCTCAGCTAGCAAGGAGTAAATTGAGTGCTATCCAAGGTGCTCTTGCTTCTAACCCTTCTAAAGGTTCTCTCCAAACCGAGGAAAAATTAGCTTATAATGAATTAATTGAGCTTAGAAACGCCAAGGAGAGCTTCTTGAGGCAAAAATCTAGAGTGCAATGGCAGAGTTTACATATTGCCTAAAAAGCTTAGTTTACATCAAATTGAGCTCCTCAACCAGCCTATCACCAGAGAGGAGATAAAACAGGTGATGTTTAGCTTTAATAGCTCTAAAGCTCCGGGTCCAGATGGTTTTTCAGCTGGCTTCTATAAAAAAGCGTGGTATATCATTGGATAGGAGGTTATTGAGGCTGTTTTGGAGTTCTTTGGCTCCCAATCTTTATTAAAGCAGGTCAACACTACTACTTTTTCCCTTATCCTTAAGGTCCCTAACCCCTCTAGGGTTAGTGATTTTAGGCCTATTTCTTGTTGTAGTGTTATCTATAAATGTATTACTAAGCTTTTGGCAGACAAGTTGAAGCTGGTTCTCCCAGATCTAATCAGCCCGAACCAAAATGCATTTGTTCTTGGGAGAAGAATTGCTGATAACATTTTCTTATCCCAAGATCTTGTTAGAAACTACCATAGAAAGGGTAATAGCCCAAGGTGTGCCCTAAAAATTGATTTGAAGAAGGCCTATGATTCTGTGAATTGACATCTTATTGGCAGAATCCTTGATTGCTTAGGGTTCCCATAAAATTTCACGAAGTGTGTTATGGAGTGTATTTCTACCCCTCTTTCTCTATCAATATCGATGGTGAGCTGAAAGGGTTCCTTAAAGGGGCCAAGGGGATCCGACAAGAAGACCCTATTTCTCCTTATTTATTTGTTTTGGTAATGGAGGTTCTTTCTGGCATTCTTCATTTTGCTGCCCAAGACCCTAACTTTGAGTTCCATTGGAGGTGCAAAGAGCTCAATATAGTTAATATTTGCTTTGCAGATGATCTCTTAATTTTTTGCAAAGGAAATGTGAAACCAGTCCAATTTATTAAGGAGGGTCTCCTTCTCTTTGAAGCTTCATCTGGGCTTCAGCCTAATTTTCTTAAGAGCCAGATCTTCTCCTAGGAGAAGACACCAAGCCACACAAACCAACCAAATTCTGCCAAATAAAGCTAGAATAAGGGCAAGAAACAAACAGGTGTTAAGAAGATTCTGAAGGATGCAAGCAAAGTACACAACTACTAACATTGGAGGACCCAGGAGAGGAGGTCCAAGCAGCCAGTCTATCCGCAGTTGCAAGCCTATTAAGAACAGCAAGCCAAGTAATAAAGCTATATCTGGGAATATGCTTCTTAAACCAAATAAGAGGAGCCCATCTCACTTTTTCACCAGCTGGAACTAGTTTCCTATTAGTGTGCCCCACAGAGAAAAGACCAGAGGGAGAAAGAGTCCAAATCCAAGAGTCCAAAGAGGACTCTTTAGGAGGGGGAAGATGGACCTCTCTAATTGTGATAAGCTCATGGGAGTTAGAAATAGGCCAGTTCCAAGCCGCATTCTAGATCACTGAGCTGACCTTGGTAGTCCAATCCCAACCAGTACCAAAATGAAACCTAGGTCCAAACCTTTGAGAAAGAGCCCCCAAAGGGTGCCAAGGGTCCAATAGAAGAGAGATCTGCTCACCATTTCCCATAAGAGCTTTGCAATACCCAGCAAACTTGTCTCTGATTTTCAGAATTTTCCTCCAAATCCAAGAAGGATTAGTGGCAAGCTTAACCAAGAAGATAGAGCTCTTCTTGATCAAAAACTTGCATCAACCCTTCCAAAGGGAAGTTTTATCCAAAGAGACCAGGAACCAGAAATGCTTAGCCATATCCACTTCATTAGCTAGAGAGAGATCTCTAAGGTCCAAACCTCCTTGGGACTTATCAAGGCACAAGTCACTCCCCAATGCTGAAATTGCACAAGTCCAGAATTGCTTGAGAAGTGGATGGATGGACCCCAGACATGAAAATTTGACTTTTTTGTAGATTAGGTTGAAGACCAGACATGGCCTCAAACAAGTTTAAGCTATCCATAATAAGTTGAACATAAGTAATATCACCCTTACAGAAGATAAAGAGATCATCAGCAAAGCACAAGTTAACAATACCAAGCTCCTTACACCTCCAGTGATAGCCAAAGTCCGCGTTCTGAGAAGCATGCTTGAGAATACCAGATAGAACCTCCATAACCAACACAAACAGATAGGGGGAGATAGGATCACCCTGTCTAAGCCCTTTAGCTCTAGAGAAGTAGCCAGTCAACTCACCATTGACCACAATAGAGAAAGAAGGAGAGGAGATACACTCCATCACACAGTTAGAGAAATGATCAGGAAACCCCAAGCAGTCAAAGATTCTCCCGATACTCTCCCAATTCAAGCTATCATAAGCCTTTTTGATATCAACCTTGAAAGCACATCTGTGACTATTAGAAGGCCTATGGTAACCTCTAACCAGCTCTTGAGATAAGAGGATGTTGTCAGCAATTCTCTTCCCTGGCACAAAAGCAGTCTGGTTGCTACTAATAAGATCAGGGAGTACCCTTTTAAGTCTATCAGCAAGCATTTTAGAAATGCATTTATAAACAACATTACAACAAGATATAGGCCTAAAGTCACTAACCTTAGAAGGATTGGGGACCTCAGGTATAAGAGCAATGGCAGTAGAGTTAACCTGTTTCAATAATGATTTGGAGCTAAACAACTCCAAAACAGCCTTAGTAACATCTTTGCCCACAATATGCCAACATCTTTTGAAGAAACCAGCAAAGAAGCCATCTGGACCAGGGGCTTTACTACTCCCCAAACTAAACATAGTTGTGTGAACGTCTTGCTCTGTATAAGGGTGGTTGAGGATAGCTAAGTGAGCTTGAGAGAGCTTATTAGGGAGAATCTGAGAGAGAACACTCCAATCCACCTCCTGATCAATGTGAGAAGTCCCAAGAAGATTCTCATAATAAGAAAGAATTTGATCTTTGATAGCCTGGTCATCAGTAATAAGGTCACCCTCCTCATTAACCAACTGATTAATTCTTGATCTGACTCTATTCTTCTTTAGTTTCTGAAAAAAGAAAGAGGAATTCTGATCACCCAAGGCAAGCCAATCAACTCTGCTTTTTTGCCTCAGAAAATCTTCTTCTGCATTCCTGAGCTTAGTGAAATCAGCTAATCTAATTTTATCCTCCTCTTGAAGAGAGACAACACTAGGAGAGGCAATAAGGTCAGCTTGCACTTTAGAGAGGGCTTCTCTAGCCATAAGAGCCCTTTTAGAAATATCTGAGCAAAAAGAGGCATTAAATTTATGAAGAGCAAATTTAACAGATTTAAGCTTCTTATAAAGACAAAACATGGTTGTCCCAAACATCTCAATCTCCCACGCATCCTTAAGAGCAGCCCAGAAGCCTTCAAAATGCATCCAAAAATCAAAGAACTTAAAAGAAGGCTTAGGTCTAGCTGAGTTAGCCCTAAGCTGAATAATAATAGGAGAATGATCAGAGATACCCTGGGTGTGAAAATGGCAAGAAGTAGCCGGAAAAAACATAGCCCAATCACCGTTAACCAGAGCTCTATCGAGCTTGCGCATCTTGCTACCCTCACCAACTTGACCATCCCACCAGGTGAATTGATAGCCACTATAAGGGAGGTCGAGAACCTCCAAATGATCAAGACAAGAAGCAAAGTCAATTGAGCTATCATTCCACTTGAAATCACCACCACAATGATCAAGACAAGAAGCAAAGCCAAGGCAAGGCTTCCCCTGACTTAATATCTTATGAGAGCCAAGTTTTTCCCACAAAGGCTTCCTGGGATAGCATGATTGGCTGCATACACCACAGAGACAAAGAAATCTGTCTTTTCATGGAGAATGGTTAGCTTACAAAACATAGCTTGATCAAAGGCATCAATTAGAAGAACATCCAAAATCTTGGGATCCCAAACTAAAACAATTCTACCTTTGCTAGTAGGACAATGGTTCGCAAAGGTGCCCAATTGGGAAAAACAGATCTAGAAAGTCCAGCAAAATTATTACACTTGATCTTAGTCTCAACTAAAGAACAAAAAGATAATTTAAAGTCTTTACAAAGTTTCCTAACTTCAGCTTGCTTTAGAAGGCCATTAAGCCCTCTTATATTCCAAGAAGCTAAATTAATCATAAAAAGGGGGAGAGAGAGTCACCATTCTCAGGGGGAGCCTGAGTAACTTGATCAGCCAATAAGAAA
>QANY01008556.1:0-88340 GCA_003255025.1 Datisca glomerata
TTTACAATCCATACTTTTTAAAACAATTTTTTTAAAATTGAAACATATTATATACGTTTAATAATTCATATTTAAATTATTACGTATGACATATTATTGATCGAGACCGTTTAATATCCATATTATACTTGTCGAATAATACTCCGTATTTTGTCATCCCTAAATTAACTAACTATGGGCTAAATATAATATTAGTGATTGACTGCATATCTCATTATTAAAAAATATAGAGATAATTAATGTTGAAAAAATAAAAAAAATTGAATTTTGAATTTTTCAAAAGAAAATTGCTAAACCACCTTAATATAGATTCCTATTTTGCTAGCTTTCTATTTTCGGCTATATAAGCTTGTAAATCCAATGACTTTGGATTTAGTTTTGCAACATAATAATATTATCGAAAGGTTTTCTCTTTGATTCTTCAAAAAATATTTTCGAACTTATCAAGAATTCTTCTTGCTCTGTTCAAATTCAACTTATCACTCACAATTCCTTCCTTTATTCTTGAGTGTGGAGTCTTCAAACCTCTATACCTCAAATAGATAATGGGTCAAGGTCTTTGTTTTATTTCAATTCGTTTATGAACCTGAAATTAGAACAATCCTAACTAAAACCCTAAATCAATTTCAGGACTCACTTTTCTTTGTAAGGTTAACGTCATTTCGTATCAATGCAAGGTTCTAAATCAGGTTTGATTAATCATTATTTTTCATTGGTCGATATGTATTTTGTTGTCCTTTAGTTCTTAAATTCCTTCTCGGCCAAATTGCATCTCCAATTTTGGTCAATCTCGTTTAAGGTTTCTTTTCTAATAATACCAATAAAAAAAGAAAAGATGTGAGCTTCCGTTAAAAAATAAAAATAGGAAATAAATCAGATTAAATTTAAAATCTGTTGAACCATTGAGTTAGTTGAACTTTCGTTCAATGTTTGTTTGCATCTTTCAACTTCATGCAATTCACCCCAAATATGAAAAAATAATCGTAATTGTGTTTACCTTCTTTGTTTCCTATTTCATGGGTTTATTCTAAACTTTATTCTCTAGATCCATTCTAAACTCTGTTCTCTTGATCCTTAAAATCTACTATTACATAATTCTTTGCGTTCTATTTGTTCGGATAGTTTTCCTTCCTATTTCTTGGTGAAATGGTTTGTTGAGATTGTAATGTTGCAAGGAACTTTTGGCTATGATTGATTATGTTCAATAAAGAACTGAAAGAGTAAACAGAAGAGTAGAAAAGCGCAAGAGAGTGTGAGCTCATAAGAGGGTAAAAGTAAAATTTGAGTGAAACACGATTGTGAGTGCTATCAATCATAAGGGAAACATGTGAGGGAGTGTTTATGAGGTTTACTGATGTTTTCTTGGTTATTAAACATTTAAAGCGAAAAACAAAGGCCATCCGAGGATGTACGACAAACGATAGATTACAAACTTTTATTCATGGCCTTGGAACAAAAGTTTGATAAATTGGAATTCAAGATTGATGGACATGATAGAATAGATAAATTTGAGTCTAGTACAAAAAGGAGCAGCCACCTAGAGCTCCTAACGTCTAACAAAGATAAAGGAATCCACCGATCTCTCTCTCTCTCTCTCTCTCTCTCTCTCTCACAAACACACACACACACNCCATCTCTCCCTCTCTCTCTCCCTCTCTCTCTCTCCCTCTCTCTTCCTCTATGCCTCACTTTCTCCCTCTTCTCTCTCTCCCTCCCTCTCCCTCTCTCCATCTCCCTCTCTCTCTCCCTCCCTCCATCTTTCTCTCTCTCTCTCTCTCTCTCTCTCTCTCGCTCTCTCTCGCTCGCTCTCTCTCGCTCGCTCTCTCTCGCTCGCTCTCTCTCGCTCGCTCTCTCTCGCTCGCTCTCTTTCTCCCTCTAGCTCTCTCTCTCCCTCCCTCTTTCCCTCTCTCTCCCCCTCCTTTTCTCTCTTCCCCTTTCTATCCCTCGCTCTCTCTCCCCCTCTCTCTCCCTCCTTCCCTCTCTCTGTCTCTCTCTCTCCCTCACTCTCTCGCTATCTATCTCTCTCTCTCTCCTTCTCTCACACACTCCCTCTCTCCCCACTCTCTTTATATATCTCTCTCTCCCTGCCTCTCTCTCTCCTCTCTCAATCTCCCTCAATCTAGCTCCTCTCTCTCTCTCGTCTCTCTCTCTGCCCCTCGCTCTCTCCCTCCCTCTCTCTTTACCTTTCTCTCTCGCTCTCTCTCTTCCACCCTCGTTTCTCTCTTTCACTCTCTCCCTATCTTTCTCTCCCCTCTCTCTATCCTTTTCTATATCTCTCTCCCCCTCCTTATCTCTCTCTCCCCTCCCCCCTCTCTCTCCCCACTCTATTTTTATCGCTCTCTCTTCCACTCTCTCCCTCCCCCTCTCTCTTTCTCGCTCTCTCCCTCCCTCTCTCTCTCTCACTCTCTCTCCACCTCTCTCCCCCCCTCTCTCTCTTTTTCTTTTTCTCTCTCCCTCTCTCTTTCTTTCTCTCTTTCTCTGTCACTCTCTCCCTCTCTCACACACACACTCTCTCTCCCTCCCTCTAACTTTACCTTTCTCTCACTCTCCCTCCCTCCTAACTTTCTCTCTCTCCCCTCCCTCTGTCCTTCTCTCTATCTCTCTCTCCCCTCTCTCCCTCTCTCCCTCTCTTTCTTTCTCTTGCTCTCCCTCTCTCCCCACTCTTTTTTTATATCTCTCTCTTCCCATTACTCCCTCTCTTGCTCTCTCCTTCCCTCTCTCTATCTCCCCCTCTCGCTCTCTCCATCCCTCTCGCTTTCTTGCTCTCTCTCCCCCTCTCTATCCTTCCCTCCCTCTCTCACTCTCGCTCTCTGTACTTCTCTCTATCTCTCTCTCCCTCTCTCCATCTCTCTCTATCTTATTCCTCTCTCCCCCTCCCCATGTCTCTCTTTCCCCCTCTCTCTCCCTCCCTCCCTCTCTCTGTCTCTCTATACACCCTCTCTCTCCCTCTCTCTTTCTCTCGCTTTGTCTCTCCCTCCCTCCCTATCCCTCGCTCTCTCTCTCTCTTTCTCCATCCCTCCCTCTCTCCCTCTTCCTCGCTCTCTCTCTCACTCTTTCCCTATCTCTCTCTCCCCCCCTCTCTCTCTATCCTTCTCTCCTCCCAACTTTCTTTATCTTTCTCACTCACTCTCTCTCTCTCGCTCTCTCCCTCCCTCCCTCTCTCATTTTCTCTCTCTCACTATCTCTCTCTCCCTCCCTCTTTTTCTCTCTCCCTCTCTCTCCCTCTCTCTCCCCCCTCTCTCCTTGTCTCTCTTTCTCTCACACACTCTCTCTCCCCACTCTTTTTTATCTCTCTCTCTGCCTATTACTCGCTATCTTTTCCTCTCTCCCCTTCTCTCTATCTCTCCCTCTCTCCCTCTCTTCCTCCCTTTCTCTATCTCGCTCTCTCTCTCCCTTTCTCTCTCCCCCTCTCTTTCTCGCCCTCTCTCCATCTCTCTCCCCCTTTCTCTTTATCTCTCCCTCTCTCTCTCTTCCCCCCTCTCTCTCTGTTTGTCTCTCCCCTTCGCTCTATCTCTCTCTCATGCTCTCTATCTCTCCGTATCTTATTACTCTCCCCCTCCCTCTCTCTCTTTCTCTCTTTCCCCCTCTCTCTCCCTCTCTCTCCCTCCCTCCCTCTCTCCGTCTCTCTACCCCTGTCTCCCTCTCTCTTTCTCTCGCTCTCTCCATCCCTCCCTCTCTCCCTCACACACTCTCTCTCTCCTTCCCTCTCTCTCCCCCTTTCTCTCTATCTCTCTCTCTCTCTTCCCCCTCTCTCCGCCTGTCTCTCCCCCTCTCTATCTCTCTATCTCTCCCTCTCTTTCCCTCCCTGTCTTTCCCTCCTCTCTCTCCTTCTCTCTATCTCTCTCTATCTTATTCCTCTCTCCCTCCCCCCTCTCTCTCTTTCCCCCTCTCACTCTCTCTCCCTCCCTCCCTCTCTCCATCCCTCTCTCCCCCGCTCTCTCTCTCTTTCTCTCGCTCTGTCTCTCCGTCCCTCTCTCCCTCTCACTCTCTCTCTCTCTCACTCTCCCTATCTCTCTCTCCCCACCCTCTCCCTCTCTCTATATCTTTCTATCTCATTCCTTTCTCTCTCCCCCTTTTTTTTCTCTCCCCATCCCTCTCTTTCTCTCTCTCGCTCTCTCCCTCCCTTCCTCTCTTTTTCTCTCTCTCACTTTCTCTCTCTTCCTCCCATCTTTTCTTCTCTCTCCCCCCACTCTCTCTCCTTTTCTCTCTTTGCCTCTCTCACTCTCTCGCTCTCTCTGCCTCCCCCCCACTCTCTCTCCTTTCTCTCTCCCCCCTCTCCCCCCATCTTTCTCTCTCTTTCTCGCGCTTATTCCCTCCCTCTCCCTCTCTCTCTGTCCATCACTGTCTCTCTCTCTCCCTCCCTCTCTCCCTCCACCTTCCATCTCTCCTTCCATCTTTATATCTCTCTATTTCTCCCCCTCTATCTCTCTCTCCCCCACCATTTCGCCCTCCCTCTCTCTGTCTCTGTCTCTCTCTCCCCTTCTCTTTCTCTCCCCTTTCTGCCTCTACTTCTCTCTCACTCTCTCATCGCCCCTCTCTCATCTCTCCCTCCATCAGTCTCTCTTTCTCTTGCATTCTCTCTCCCTCCCACTCTCTCTCTCCCTCTCTCTCTCTTTCTCTCCCTCCATATATGTGTCTGTCTTTCTCTCTCTCCAACTCTCTCTATCCTTCTCACTTTCTCTCTCTCCCTCTCCCTCTCTATCTCTATCTCCCTCGCTCTCTCAATCTCCCTCTCCCCCCTCCCTCTCTCTATCTCTTCTATCTCAGTCATCTCTCTCTCTCCCTCTCACTCTTTATCTCTCTCTATCTCGTTCCTCTCTATCTCCCTGTCTCCCCCTCTCCCTCCCTCTCTCTCACCCCCTCTCTCTCCCCCCTCTCTCTCATTCACCTTTTCTCTCTCTCTCACCCTTTCTTTCTCGTTCTCTCTCTGTCACTCTCTCGCTCTCTCTACCTCCCCCTCTCTCCCTATCCTTCTCTCTCTCTCTCTCACTTATTCCCCTATCTCTCCCACTCCCACTCTCTCTCCCCCTCGCTCTCTCCCTCCTACTCTCTCCCCTCTCTTTCCCCCCCCTCTCTCCCCTCTCCATCTCTCTGTCTCTCTCTCTCCCCCACCATCTCTCCCTCCATCTCTCTGTCTTTGTTTCTCTTGCTCTCTCACTCTCTCTGTCTTCGTCTCTCTCTTTCTCTCACTCTCTCTGTCTCTTTCCCTCTCCCCCTCTCTCTCCCTCCATCTCTCCCTCCATCTATCTCTCTCCCTCTCTCTTACTCTCTCTCCCTCTCTCTATCTCCCCCTCTCTCCCTCTCTCTCCCTCTCTCTCCCTCCCCGCATCTCTCTCTCACTTTCTCTCTGTCTCTCCCTCTCTCTCCCCTTCATCTCTCCCCCTTCATCTCTCCCTCTATGTATCTCTCTCTCTCTCTCTCTCTCTCTCTCTCTTTATCTCTCTATCTCCCTCTTTATCCCTCTCTCTCTCCCCGTCCCCCTCTCCCTCCATTTCTCTCTTTGTCTTGCTCTCATTCTTTCTCTCTCTCCTTATTTATCTCTATCTCCCCCTCTCTCCCTCTATTTCTCTCTATCTCCCTTTCTCCCCGTCCATCTCTCTATCAATCTCTATCTCATTCCTCGCTCTTTCACTCCCCCTATCTCTCTCACCCTCTCCCTTCCATCTCTCTCTCTTTCTCTCTCTGTGTCCCCCTCTCTCCCTCTCTCTTTCTCACTCTCTTCCTCCCTCTCCCCCCTCCCTCTCTCTCATTCTCTCTCTCCCCACTCTCTTTATGTCTCTCTCGCTCTCTTTCTCTTCCCACTCTCTTTCTGTCTCTCTTGCTCTCTCTCACTCTCACTCTCTCTCTCTCTCTCTCTCTCTCTTATTCCCACTTTCTCCTCCTCCCTCTCTATGTCCATCTTTTTCTCCCCCCACTTTCTATCCCTCTCTATAAATCTCTCTCTCTCTCTCGGTCTAACTCTCTGCCTCCCTCCCTCCCCCCCGCTCTCTCTCTTTCTTTATTTCTCTCTCTCTCCCTCCCCCCGCTCTCTCTCCCTCTCTCTCTCTTCCACTTTCTCTCTCTCCTTCTCTCCACGTCTCTCTCTCTCCCCTCCCTATCCCTATCTCTCTCACTCTCTATCATCTTCCTCTCTCTCTCACCCTCCCTCTCTCGCCCTCTCTTTCTATCGCTCTCCCATCTTTTTCTCTCCCCCTTCACCCTCCACTTCTCTCTCTCTCTCTAATCGCCTCTCTCTCATCTCCCCCTCCATCTGTCTCTGTTTCTCTACATTCTTTCTCTCTCTCTCTCGCCCTCTCTCTCTATCTCCCTCTCTCTCCCTCTCTCTCCCCCTCTCTGTCTGTCTGTCTCTCTCCCTCTCCCACTCTCTCCTCTTGCCCTCTCACTCTTTCTTTCTATCCCTCTCTCCCTATCTCTCTCCCCCTCTCTATCTCTCTCCCCCTCTATCTTAATCTCCCTCTCTCACCCTGCCTCTCCCTATCTCTCTCTATATCATTCCTCTCTCTCTCCCTCTCTCTCTTTATCTCTCTCTCTCGTTCCTTTCTCTCTCTCTCTCTAACCCTCTCTCCCTCCCTCTCTATCCCCCTCCCTCTCTCCCCTTCTCTCTCCCCCTCTCTCTCATTCAACCTCTCTCTCTCTCTCCCTCTCTCTCCCTCTCTCTCCCGTTCTCTCATTGCATCTCTCTCTCGCTCTCTCTGCCTCCCCCCGCTCTCTCTCTTTTCTCTCTCTCCCCTATCTTTCTCTCTTTCGCTTATTCTCCGCCCTCTCCCTCTCTCTCTCCGCCCATCTCTCCCTCTCTCTCTCTTTCTCTCTCTCTACCCCCACTCTCTCTCCCCCTCTTTCTCCCCTCTTTCTCCCCTATTTCTCCCACCCTCAATCTCTCTATCTCTCTCTCTCCCCCACCATCTCGCACTCCATCTTTCTGTCTCTCTCTCTCTCTCTCTCTCGTGCCTTCTCCCCCTCTCTTTCTCTCCGCCTTCTCCCTCCACTTCTCTTCTCTCTCTCTCATCGCCTCAATCTCATCCCTCCCTCCATCTGTCTCTCTATCTCACACATTCTCTCTCTCCCTCCCTCTTTCTCACGCTATCTCCGTCTCTCTTTCCCACGATCTCTCCCCCTCTCTCACCCTCTCTCTGTCTCCCTCCATCTCGGTCTCCCTCTCTCTCTACCCCTCTCTCCCTCTCTCTCCCTCTCTCCCCCCTCTCACTCTTTATCTCTCTCTATGTCATTCCTCTCTATCTCCCTCTCTAACACTCCTTCCCTCCCTCTCTCTCATCCCCTCTCTCTCCATCTCTCTCCAATTCTCTCTTTGTCCCTCGCTCCCGGTCTCCCTCTCTCCCCCTCTCCCCCATCCTTCTCTCTCTCTCTCTCGCTTATTCCCCTCTCTCGCTCTCTCTCTCCATCCACCTCTCTCTCTCTCTTGCTCTCTTTCTCTCTCCCCCCTCCCTCCCCCTCTCTCTTCCCCCTCTCGCTCCCCCACTCCATCTCTCTGTCTCTCTCTGACCCCTCTCTCTCCCCCACCATCTCTCCCTCCATCTCTCTGTCTTTGTCTCTCTCACTCTCTCGCTCTCTCTCCCCCCTCTCTCGTCCACTCTCTCTCTATCTCTTTTTCTCGCTCCCCCTTCTCTCTCTCTCTACCCCTTCATCTCACCCTCCATATCTCTTTCACGCTCTCTCTATTTCTTTCTTTCTTTGTATCTCCCTCTCTCTCTCTTTATCTCCATCTCTCTCCCCCTCTCACCCTCTGTCTCTCCATCTCTCTCACCCTCTCTCCCCTTCTTTCTCTTTCTCCCCCCTCTCTGTCCCTCTCTCTCTCTTTATCTTCCTTTCTCCTTTCTCTCCCTCTGTCTCTCTCTCCCTCACTTTCTCAGTCTCCCTCTCCCTCTCTCCCTCTCCCCCCCTCTTTCTCTTTCTCTCTCGCTCTCTCTCTCACTCTTCCACTCTCTCCCACACTCTCTCTCCCACTCTCACCCTGTTTCTCTCTCCCCCTGCATCTCTCTCTCCATATCTCTCTCTCTAACTCAATCTCTCTCTGTCTCTCTTAATCTCTCTCCCTCCCTCTCTCACTCCCCCTACCATTTTTCTTACTCCCCCTTCTCTCTCTCTCTCTCTCCCTTTCCCTCTCTCTCTTTCCCTCTCTCTTTTTATCTCCAACTCTCTCCCCTCTCTCCTGCTCTCTCTCTGTCTCTCTCTCCGTCTCTCTCACCCTCTCTCCCTCGCTTTCTCTTTCTCCCCCTCCCCCTCCCTCTCTCTTTGTCTCCCTCTCTCTTTGTCTCCCTCTCTCCCCTCTCTCCCTCTCTCCCTCTCTCCCTCACTCTCTCAGTCTCCCTCTCCCTCTCTCTCCCCCTCTCCCTATCTCTCTCTCTCGCCCTCTCTCACTCTTCCACTCTCTCCCTCTCTCTCTCCAACTCTCACCATGTTTCTCTCTCGCCTAGAATCTCTCTCTCCATATCTTTCTCTCTCACTCAAACTCTCTCTCTGTCACTCTCGATCTCTCTCTGTTACTCTCAATCTCTCTCTCTCCCTCTCTCTCACTCCCCTACCGTTTCTCTTACTCCCTCTTCCATCTCTCTCTCTCTCTTATTCTCAATCTCCGTCTCTCTTCCTTTCACTCTCTCCCTCTCTCTCTCCCTCTCTCCCCTTGCATCTCTCCCTCCACATCTCTTTCTCTCACCCACACTCTCACTCTGTGTCTCTCTCTCTCCATCTCCCTCTCCATCTCAATCTCCATGTCTCTCTCTACCTATTTCTCCCTCTTTCTCTCCCCCTCTCTCTCTCTCCCATTCTCTCTTTGCCTCCCTCTCTCTCTCTGACTCTCCCCTCTCTCTTCCTCCTCCCTCTCTCCCTCGTCTCTCTTTCATATTCCCACCACTCTCTCTTTCCCCTCCATCTCTCCTTCCATCTCTCTCTCTATTTCTCTTTGTCTTTCTCCCTCTCCCTCTCTCTCCCCCCACAGTCTCTCTCTCCCACTCTCTCCATCCCTCCTCCGTCTCTTCCTCCATCTCTTTGTCACTCTCTCTCGCTCTCTCCTTCTCTCACTCTCTCTCTCCCTCCATCTCTCTATCTCTCTCTAGCTCTCCCTCTCCCCCTCTCCCTCTCGTGTCTGTCTTTCTCTCTCACCCTCTCTCAATTTGTCTCTATTTCTCTCTCTCCCTCCCCCTCTCTCTCACTACTCTATCTCTCCCTCTCTCTGTCTCCCTCTATCTCCCTATTTCTCTCTCTATCTCTCCCACACTCTCTCCCTCCCTCTCTCCCTCCATCTCTCTCTGTCCCTCTCTATCTCTATCTCCCCCTCTCTCCCTCTCTTTCTCTCTATCTCTCTTTATCTCGTTCCTCTCTCTCTCCCTCTCTCTCTCCTCTCTCTCTCCTCATCCATCTCTCTCTCTCAATCTCTCTCTCCCCCTCTCTATCTCGCTCTCCTCCTCCCTCTCTCCCTCTCTCTCTCCACTTTCTTTCTCTCTCCCGCTCTCTATCTCATTCCCCCCTCTCTCTCTCTATCGCTCTCTCTCTAGGTCTCACTCTATGCCTCCCTCCCTCCCTCTCTCTCTGACTGTCTCTCTCCCTCTCCCTCTCTCTCCCTTTCTCACTCTCTATCTCTATCTCCCTCTCTCTCTCTCCCCCTCTTTGCCTCTCTCTCCCCCTCCCTCTCTCTATCTTGCTCTATCTCGCTCCTTTCTGTCTCCCCTCTCACTCTTTATCTCTCTCTATCACATTCCTCTCAATCTCCCTCTGTATTCCTCTCTCTCCCCCTCTCTCTCATTCCCCCTTTCTCTCTCCCTGTGTTTTGCTCTCTACGTCCCCCTCTCTCTCCTCCTTCTCTCCCCCCGTCTTTCTCTCTCTGGCTCTAACTCTCTCTCTAATTACCCTCTTCCTCCCTGTCCCTCTCTCTCCCTCTTTCTCTCCCTCTCTCTCCCCCACCATCTCTCCCTCAATCTCTCTTTCTCTCTCTCTGTCTCTCTTTCCTCTCTCTCTCTAGCCCACCACATCTCCTTCCATCTCTCTGTCTTTGTCTCTCTCTCGCTCTTCTTCTCCCTCTCTCTCTCACTATCTCCATCTCTCTCCCTCTCCCCCTCTCACTGTCTCTCTCTCCCCCTCCCACTCTTATTTTCCCTCTCTCTAACCCCCTCCATTTTTCTCTCTCTCTCTCTCTTACTCACTTTGTCTCTCTATCTCCCGCTCCCTCCCTCTTTCACCCCCACACTCACTGTCTCTCTCTCTCCCCCTCTCCATCTCTCCCTCCATTTATCCCTCTCCCTCCCTCTCTCTCGTTCTCTCTCTCTCTCCCCCTCAATATCTCCCTCTTTCTCCCTCCATCTATCTCTCTCGCTCTCTCTCTCTCTCCCCTTTCTCTATCTCCCTCTCTCCCTCTCTTTGCCTCTCTCTCCCTCCCTCCGTCTCTCTCTCTCTCCCCCTCTCTCTGTCTCTCTCTCTCCCTCTATCTCTCCTCTATCTATCTCTTTGTCTCTCTCTCTTTATCTCCTCTCTATCGCTCTCTCTCCTACTCCATCTCTCCCTCCATCTCTCTTTCTCTCGCATTTTCTATCTCTCTCCCTCTTTCTGTATCTCCCATTCTCTCTATCTCCCTCCCTTTCTCTCTCCTTCTTTCTGTATCCCCCTCCATCTCTCTGTCTCTCTCTCTCTCTTGCACCCTCTCCTACACTATCTCTCTCCCTCCATCTCTCCCTCCATCTATCTATCTCTCTCTTGCTCTCACTCTCTCTTTCTTTCTCTCCCCTTATCTATCTCTATCTCCCTCTCTCTCTCAATCTCCTTTTCTCCCCGTCTCACTCTTTATCTCTCTCTATCATATTCCTCTCAATCTCCCTCTGTTTCCCTCTCTCTCTCCTTTTATCCCCACTCTCTCTCTCATTCCCCCATTTCTCTCTCTCTCTCTGTCTCACTCTCTCTACCTCCCCCTCCTCTCTCTCTCCCCTCTCTCCCCCCATCTTTCTCTCTCTCGCTCGCACTGTCTCCCCCTCTATTTCTTATTACTCTCTCTCTCCCTCTCTCTCTTTCTCTCTCTCCCCTATCTCACCCCCTCTCTCTCCCCCTCCATCTCTCCCTACATCTCTCTCTCTCCCTCTCTCTCTCCCCCATCTCTCCTTCAATCTATCTGTCTCTCTCTCTTTCTCACCCTCTCTCTCTCCCCCACCACCTCTCCCACCATCTCTCTATCTTTGTCTCTCTCTCTCGCTCTCTCTCCCTCTCTCTGACTATCTCCCTCTCTCCCCCTCTCCTCCTCTCTTTGTCTCTCTCTCTCCCTCCCTCTCTCGTTTTCCCTCTCTTTCTAACCCCCTCCATCTCTCTCTCTCTTGCACTCTCTCTCTTTCTCACTCTCTCACTCTCTATCTCCCTCACTCTCCCTCTTTCACCCTCCATTTCACTGTCTCTCTCTCTCCATCACTCCCTCCATTTATCCCTCTCCCTCCCTCTCTCTCGCTCTCCCTCTCTATATCTCCCTCTCCCTCCCTCCATCTATCTCTCTCTCACTCTCTCTCTCTCTCTCTCTCCCCTCTCTCTATCTCCCTCTCTCCCTCTCTTTGCCTCTCTCTCCCTCCCTCCGTTTCTCTCTCTCTCCCTCTCTCTCTGTCTCTCTCTCCCTCTATCTCTCCGCTATCTATCTCTCTGTCTCTCTCTCTTTATCTCCTCTCTCCTTCTCCATCTCTCCCTCCATCTCTCTTTCTGTCGCATTCTCTATATCTCTCTCTCCCTCTCTCTCTCTCCCTCTTTCTGTATCTCCCATTCTCTCTATCTCTCTCCCACTCTCTCCCTCTTTCTGTATCCCCCTCCATCTCTCTGTCTCTCTGTCTCTCTCGCACCCTCTCCTACACTATCTCTCTCCCTCCATCTCTCCCTCAATCTCTCTCTCTCTTGCTCTCACTCACGCTTTCTCTCTCCCTCCCAATCTATCTCTATCTCCCTCTCTCTCTCAATCTCCCTTTCTCCCCCTCTCATTCTTTATCTCTCTCTATCACAATCCTCTCAATCTCCCTCTGTTTCCCTCTCTCTCCCCTTCTATCCCCGCTCTCTCTCATTCCCCCATTTCTCTCTCTCTCTCTCTCTGTCTCACTCTCTCTACCTCCCCCCCCCCTCTCTCTCCCCTCTCTCCCCCCATCTTTCTCTCTCTCGCTCGCACTGTCTCCCCCTCTCTTTCTTATTACTCTCTCTTTCCCTCTCTCTTTCTCTTTCTCTCCCCCTCCCACTCTCTCCCCTATCTCTCCCCCTCCCTCTCCCCCATCCATTTATCCCTACATCTCTCTCTCCCCCTCTCTCTCTCCCCCACCATCTCTCCATCAATTTCTCTGTCTCTCTCTCTCACCCTCTCTCTCCCCCACCACCTCTCCCACCATCTCTCTGTCTTTGTCTCTCTCTCTCTCTCTCTCTCTCCCTCTCTCTCACCATCTCCCTGTCTCTCCCTCTACCCCTCTATTTGTCTCTCTCTCTCCCTCCCTCTCTCATTTTCCCTCTCTTTCTAACCCCCTCCATCTCTCTCTCTATCTCTCGCACTCTCTCTGTTTCTCACTCTCTCACTCTCTATCTCCCTCTCTCTCCCTCTTTCACCCTCCATTTCACTGTCTCTCTCTCACTCTCTCTCTTTCCCTCTCCCTCTCTCTCTCCCTCCATCTCTCCCTCCATCTATCCTTCTCCCTCTCTCTCTTGCTCTCCCCCTCTCTCCCTCTCTCTATCTCCCTCTCTCTCCCTCCATCTATCTCTCTCTCTCTCGCTCTCTCTCCTCCCCCTCTCTATCTCTCCCTCCGTCACTCTCTCTCCCCCTCTCTTTCCCTCATTCTCTATCTCTGTCTCTCTCCCTCTATCTCTCCCTTATCTCTCTCTCTCTCCCTCCATCTCTCTGTCTCTCTCTCTCGCTCCCTCCCTCTCGCTCTCCCCCTCTCTCTTCCCCCCTCTCTCTCTATCTCTCAATCTCTCTCTCGCTCCCCCTCTCTCCCCCCCTCTCTCCCTCTCTCTCCCTCTCTCCCCCTCCATCTCTCCCTCCATTTATCCCTCTCCCTCTCTCTCCCTCTCTCTCTCCCTTTCTCTATCTCCCTCACTCTCCCTCCCTTTCTCACTCTCCCTCCATCTATCTCTCTCTCACTCTCTCACTTTCTCTCTCCCCCTCTCTCTATCTCCCTCTCTCCCTTTCTTTGCCTCTCTCTCCCTCCCTCTGTCCCTCTCTCTTCCTCTCTGTCTCTCTCTCTTCCTCTCTGCCTCTCTCTGTCTCTCTCTCCCCCTCTATCTCTCCCCTATCTATCTCTCTGTCTCTGTCTCTCTCTCTTTATCTCCCTCTCTATCTCTCTCTTTCTCCTGCTCCATCTCTCCCTCCATCTCTCTTTCTCTCGCATTTTCTCTATTTCTCTCCCTCTCTCTCTCCTTTTTTCTGTATCTCCCATTCTCTCTCTTTCTCCCCCTCCATCTCCCTGTCTCTCTCTCTCTTGCACTCTAGGGTTGCGAGATGCCACATTTGTTGTAGGGCAAGTGTGAGATTGTTGGGTATAGTGCCCTCAAAGCATGTGTAAATACAATTTATTTAGAAATGAATACAAGTGCATTTTTCTTATAACTGTATTCTCTGAATTATTATTGAATAATTATTATAAATATCAGAAAATTTTATATTCATTAATGAGACTATGATCTTGTATTACTAAAAGAGGATTAAGATCATAGATAATGAATAAAATAGTCTGCAACATATTAAAGTATGGAATCTTTAATGAATTGTTACTAGTACGGTTTGCTAAGCATTTTGAATGCATGTGATCTAGATCCGGATCGTTGATGTGGATAGATATCTTAGTGAAGGTGATTTATATGATTAGATTATATAGGACATGACTGATTTGAACTAATATCTTTATTAACTTACCACTTATCATATAGATTTAATAAACACCAATCAGATGATCATATATAGATCAGTCTATATCCTGAGTAGTCATGAACTCCTATACATGTCTACCAAATCTTTTGATTTCACTCGCTAAGGTTTGTTTGTAAAATAGGCTAGTGAATTATTTTTGGAGATTTAGTGACATGAATGGCTGGGAACATGATCTTACAAGATTTTAAATCCAAACTTTCCTAATGGATCGTGTATTGGTTCCTTTAAGTGTTAGTTCTGAGACTGAATGGTTATTGAGCTCAAAATTATAATATAGTTATAAATTAATGGTTATCTAGTGAATTAGTGGTACTTGAGGATCAAGAGATAATTAGAAGGGTAAATTGATAATTTTGATCAGCTCTAATTTACGAATCAATAATTAGAGGACAAAACTACATGAAGTGATTATATCAATGGACTACATAAGATTACTCTATAATTGAAGCTCTGTAAATTCTCTAATTCTTCGTCAGAGTTTTGTCTCAAAAGTCCTTCTCCAAATATCTAGATCTCATTTATTGAGTACATCTAGAGATAGAAAATTATTCTTGTTCATTCTACGTGCCCACACACGTTCTAGTGTGTTTGAGAATTGGTATGAAAGATCTTGGTGTGAATCTCATAAGTCTGATCTTCATGGAATTGGACATTCGTTGTTTTATACTAGAAGATAGCAATGATGCTTATTAGACTTCAAGAGGTACAGATCTTTACTTTGAATATCTATCGATTTAATGTATAGATATATAATGGATCCATGTGAAATTTTTTTTTTCACAAAATTACTTTCTTTTGAGACCTGTGGTCTTGTATCAAACCTTTCAATTATTAAAAATCCTTCCGCTACGCATCTGATGTGCCGCCATTATCAACAGATAGTTCCTAAGAACTGGACAATTTTGACTAAGTAGCCAGAGCTGTGTTTCCTTTCTATTCTCTTTCTCTGTCTTTTTTTTTTAACGTGTCTCCGTTCACTAATACATCTTTCTTTTGATAATGCAGATAAAAAGGTGAATAAAAAAGGTCTTACATTCCAAATGCGGTTAGTGAACGGGTATCTGTAGCTTACCGTTGCCTGGAAAGAAGGTGGGTTTGAGCTTCTTGATCCAAGAAGGGAGGTCAATGTTGCACTTGCCCCAACAGTAGTTCCCGTCGCTTCAATGTCTTCCCTGTCATAAACTTCTCTAGTTCTAAGAGGAATTCATGTTCCTTCCTTTCATTCAATTTCTGGAAATTCTGATTCGCACTCTTCCAGGTCATGGAGTACGGGAGAAGAATAAGTTTTGTTTGATAGAGTCACAACAAGTATCGAAATATCAAAGCGGTTGCGCAGCACTATCGTTAGCAACATTGAGAGAAATGTTTGCTTGAGGATGGGCACGTCAAGTTCCTCCGGAGTGAGTCCTCCTCCTGCACCTTCTGCTCTGGATGCCCAAAATGAGGGGCCATCCGTACGTTCTGAGACTCCACCCTCTCCTGCACCTGTTGTTCAAAGACTCCTCCCACTTATGCTCATCCCGTTTCGGCTACAGTCAGCTTCCTCGATGACACCTTGTTTTCTCACATTGTCTTGTGCGACATTCAGTCTAGCGGGGATACAACCACTACTCATAGCATTAGCATTAGTGAGCTCATCAGTTCTTTGAGCCACAGCCTAATGAGAGTAAGTTTCATTTTCCTCATTTTCTTCTTTTTGAAAATCCCTTTTATCTCTTCACCCGTACTAATATATTTATATATATTACTTGTTTTCCCTTTTTAGGATATTATCCATCATAACGCTCTTCAGGAGTATCACATCACTCAGGATAAGGCTCTGGTGGGTTTTTGTAGGGAAGTGATTGAATGCCACGTTGTTCTTAACCGTCTTCAAGTTGAAAAATAACACTTAAAGAAGAGTGAGGCTAACCTTAAGGGTGTTCTGATAAAGATGGCTTAGGATGTTGCGCCAGTGGCGATTGAGCATTAGAAGTTGACTAAAGCCTTAGAAGCGATTAAGGAGTCCCTGGCTTTGACTAAACAGGCCAAGACTGAGGCAGAAGAGAGGGAGAAGCTAATTGGAGATGAATATCAGGCTTTGTTCGAACAGGTCGAGCAGATGGTCTATAGCATGGGCTATAGAGATGGCTTAACAAAAGTCCCTCCCAAGAAGCGTCTCGTTGACACTACTCCGGAGACCCAGATGACGTGAATGCCTCAACAGAGGACATCGTAGCCAACCTTTCTAAAGCCATTACTAAGGCTACCACTGTTAAACCAAATAAAGATGTCGCTGCTAAAGATGACACAATCACCATTTCGTAGTTTTGTTCTTTTCTTTTGTAATTGTAGCTTCCTTGTACTCTATTCTTTCCTTGTATTCTTTACTTTCCTTGTACTTCTTTTCCTTTCCTTCGTTCTAATTTATAATATTATTGTCAATGAAGTGACATTTGGTTTTTAACCTTCTCAACTTATAATCTTTTTCGTTGTCGTGTACTTAGTGGTTTTTTGCATTTATAGATCTTCATACACATTGTACTGAAATTTGCTGATGTACTTAAGCCTTATGCTTCTTTAGTTCTTTTGAATTGTGCTTGTTGCCAATACTTTTGAATGGACACATTTTTTATTTCATGTTTTCCTTTTGAGAACAGCGTTTGTTGATTATTGATTCCCAAGGACTTGAACTTTTCACAAAGCTCAGGGGCCCCCAAATTTTCGTCAGAGAACGGTGCTCGTAGGCATCCATCCCAATGACTTAAGTTTCTCACGAAGCTTAGGGTCCCTTTTCCTTCTAATAATGGTACATGTAGGTATCCGTTCACAAGGAATTAAGCTTCTCACAAATCTTAGGGGCCCTATTATTTACTTCTGAGAACGGTAATTGTAGGCATTTGTTCCCAAGGACCTAAGGCGCCTTATAATATTCTTCTGAGAATGGTGCGCGTCGACATCTGTTCCTAAGGACTTATGCTCCTCATGAAGCTTAGGGCCCTATAATTTCCTTTTGAGAATGGTGCCTGTCAACATTCATTCCCAAAGACTGAAGCTCCTCACGAAGCTCAGAGGCCCTATAATTTCCTTCTGAGAATGGTGTCCGGAGACATCCGTGTTGGAATTATGTCAATAAAGTAGGGTGTAATAACTATTTATGAGTATTTAATTATTTCTCAAATATTTTATATTACTGAATTTTATTAATGAATGAATTTTTTCTATTAATGAATGTGTATTCATAATTTACTCAAGTTCTGGAACTATTGTCAACGTAAAAAGAGTAAAGACAGAGGGGTCTTCTAGATAAACTCTTCTAAAATAGTTCAGAACGTTGATTCGTAGTCATAGGATCGACTGGGTAATGGAGTTCGATTATGACTATTAGGTTGAATAAAAAATGCATGGGAGTGGAGACTCTGCCGGTTGACCTAGAAATATTGTGGAACATGTTAAATAGACTAGTAACAAATTAGTTTATAGGAAAACCGTTTATCGAGCTCTAAATCAAATTGTTACACCTTAAGGGTATTTTCATAATTACCTTAATCCTGAGGTGAATATGAAGCTTGACTTAGTTACTTACGGTCTTTGATACACCAAAGGAGTGAGTTCGAATTGCTGGATAATACATCGACTGTTAGGATCGTGAATTCAACTATGTTGGAATTGCGTGATTCACAAATATGGAATTTTGTGGTTAGATTGCATCAACAACAATATAAACTTATGCTTTATTGATGGGTGTGTGAATAAATAAACCGGCCTGGTACTCGATGCCATGAGTCATTAAATAAGATATTGTGAACTGTATGAGACACTTCACTGATATGTCTTTCTAATTCACAGTCAATGAAGGAGCTGAGTAACTAATAACTTGAGGGGTAAAATAGTAATTTTACATCTCGTTATTGTTACTGATATTCACGAAGGGTATATGTTAAAATATCCTATGGACCATGAAATAAACGAGTTTATTTGCATTAATAAAAAATGTAGTGCGTATGAATGGAGAGTTGATTTGACATCGGACTTATAGTGGAGTCGTACGATGTCAGGATTAAATAGGTCAGGAATTTATGGAGATAAATTTATCAGGTATTTGAATCCTATAGCTTTATTCATGTGAGTTCATTCACTCTCAGGAGTAGCTAATGAAGATAAGAATAGGAAAACAACATCAGTTGGACCAAAATGTGTTTTGGACAAAGGTGTATTTCTCGAACCCATATGTGGTGGGTGTTGTCACTTAATTAGTGAAGAGCATGTAATTAATTTTCAAATTAGTTGATTTGTTATTTTTATAATTATTGGATAATTAGTAAGTAAAAAATTAACTAATTGATGGAGATCAATTTAATTTATAAATTAAGATTGATGAATTTGGATACAAAATTAACTCTAAGGAAATATGCAAAATTTCGGCAATTGTAAAGTATGGGGGTAAATTTTTGGTCATTTGTCATATAGAGGTATATGTACAAATTTCGTAAATTATTATATAAGGAATGGAATTAGGGTTGCATCTCTAACCCTACATAGTATGTGATTATACAAAGCAGAGAAAATATAGTTTCTCTCCCCCTGTGTTGTGCCAAAATTAATTGTAGAGGAAGAAATTTTTCTTCCTCAGTTGTTTTGAGAGCCCACACTCAGTTCCTGATTGATATCCAATTGAGACATACATCTGAATCCCACGAGTGGTTGTTGGTGAAAGGCTGATTCAAGTGCAACAAAGATTAAAGAACGTAGAGACAATTAAAAGGATTCCACCAAGTCAGAAAGTCTCTAATACAACAATATGATATAAAATAGTTTCTACCTTTATTGCATACGTTTAATTAAATATATATGATTTGTTGTGTGGTTTTCATATTTAATTTGTTTTAATTGGTTTTAGAATTTTTTTTATATTCCGCTCACGAACCATTCATGGTTCAACGGTTTTTCTTCAAATTTTTAAAACCTGATCCAACAATTGGTATCATAGCCTTGGGTTCTAGATTATGTATATTTAGATTAACACATATGTATTGTTGGATGTTGAGATATTAGCATATAATTATGTATGGTAGATTCAAAATAGTTTTGAATGTGTTTTATGAATGGATCTCGCTCTATTAGCTCTAAGCTCTTTGTTTTTCAATTTTAGAATTGATGTACACCAAAATTGAGGTATAGGATTTTATGTAATTTATTTTGTCACAAAATTTGTATTTTTTTAATAAACTCCATGTAAATCGTCGCCACCATGAAAACCGTCGCACGTCGCCGTTCGTCGTTCACCGTGCACCGTCGCCAGCCGCCGCCCGCTATTGTTTCATCGCCTTTCGTCGCCGCTGCATGTCACCCACGCCGTCCATTGCTGTGCCTTGCATGATTGGTTACCTAATTGGGTGTTTAGAAACCTAGTGTGTTTAGAAACTTGGGGATTTAGGAAACCATAGGGTTTTGGAAACTTTAGAATTTTAGAAACCCTAGTGTGCACCTAGTGCGCATTGGGCCATTTGTCTAGCATGGACCTACTAAGCCTATTGAGGTACTGGACTAAGTAAGGGTTGCTTGGCCCAAATAACTTGTAGAAATTTTGGATTTGATTCCAAACTCAATCTAGTCCCTAAAAATTAATTTTATTTAATTTGATAATTTTATTTTATAAATTATTTTTGAAAATAAATCAATTGATTAAATTACTTGGTAATTTATGTATCAAAGTAAAAATTGGTGAAAAATTAAATTTTAAATTAAAATTTGAATTTTAAAATGGGACTCAACTTTTGTAAAGAGTTATAAAGTGATGGTATTTCCTGAAGGAGAAGGAGCAAATCATAGATGCCATGAAGATTAGGTTATAAATTAGTTGTAATTTATTTATTATTCTTTTATGGATTGCAATTAGAAATGAGCCAATAGGGAGGTTAATTTTGAATGGATGATTTATTATTAATCTCGTATCATCAAATAACATGAAATATAGTACTAGAGATATGTCAATATCAAAATGTCATGTAGCATGTTACATCATTGTAGTTTAATTTATAATGGGTTATAGTTTAAATACAATGCGAATTTTATAAAAGTTATAAATTTTAAATTGGGATTTAAATTTATAAAAGTTTATAATTTTTTAAACATGTTTTTTCAAATTAATAAAGAGTTATAATTTTGAAAAAACAACCAAAATTTCAATTTTTTCAAAAACTAAGTTGGAGGGTCGTTTATGTTGAAACGTTCCCAATGCCCCCAACGCAAACTTGGTCATGGCACGAGGAATCGTTTAGAGCTGCTCTCGCGGTCCTCTCTTCAGTGGAGAAACTTAGGAATCGTTTCGCTTTGGGTCATCAAGTTGCATGAAAAGCTATGACTTGTAAATGAAGTTGTGAGACAAGATCGTTCTTAGGCAGATTGTTAGTTCACAACAACTTTTAAATTCGATGCCTTGGTTAAACACTTAGACCAAAGCACATTGGAATCCTCATAGGGGCTAGTCAATGGGGCTAAGGTGACCGCGCTAGATGTAGTGACATCTTGATAAGAATTAACCAAACGAAAGGAGTCTTGATACGATAGGAGGTATAGCTGGGGCGTTGTCTTTATATGAGACAAGCTATCGCTGTTAATCGTAAGATCATGAAAGAAATATTTTTTATTGGATTTTTAAATATTTAAGTAATTGCATCATGCATCATACTTTTCTAAGTAATTGAGTATTTATTTATACCACTTTATTTATTATTTTCGGTAATCATGTCGTTATCCCTACTCTCAACTATCTTAAACGCGAACAATCTTACTGGTGACAATTATGTGGATTAGAAATAAAATCTTGATAACGTGGTGACGGTAGAAAAGCACAAGTTTATGCTCACCACCCATTGTCCCTTTGAGCCTATTGTTGAATTGACTCCAAGGGAAAAGGATGCTTATGCTTCTTGGTTGCGTTCTGATGAGATCGGCAACTGTTACATCTTAGCTTCTAATATTAATGTGTTACAACAACATCATCAAAACATGGAAACCGTTTCTGATATGATGTTGAACATCACCGAAATGTTCAGATATCATGGTCGTCAAGCAAAATAGGCAGCAGTGTGAAACTCCATGAACTGTAGGATGAAACCTAGAACTCTTGTTAAAGAACTTATGATATTGATCATTAGTAATTTGAATGAGATGAAGAACATGGATGATGAGGTAGATGGCGAGATACAAGTTGATATGATCCTTGAGACTCTACTTGGTACTTTTGAGAACTTTAAACTTAATTATTCAATGAATAAGTTGAGTTACTCACTTCATGAGCTTATGAAGGAGTTGCAAGCTGCTGAGACTCTATTTCTGAAGGGCAAGAGGAAGACTGAAGAGGAAAACTTTATTGAAAGCAAGCCTTCCACCTCTACACTAAAAAGAAACACAAGTGAGGTTCTAAGAAGGCTAAGAAGCAAAATTTGAAAGTTGCGAAATGCAAGGGAACTGCAAAAGTGGACAAGTCGAAAGAAAAGTCTCATCATTGTGGAGCCGCTGGCCATTGGAAATGCAACTGCCCAAACTATCTTAGCGAGTTGGGATCTAAGTATAGTACTTGTTATCGAGGCCTGTTCTGTGGTTGACTCTACTTTTCATGGATTGTAGACTCTACAACCACTAACCATATATGTTGTTCCCTACAAGGGTTCAGGGAAATCAGAACGCTTGACGAGAGCGAGTTCAGCTTCCGTTGGGAAATGGAACACTAGTATCAGCCGTATATGTTGGAACTGTTAAATTGTCATTTGATAACAGTTTGATGGTTTTGTGTGACATTTATTCTATCCCAATTTTTAGGAAGAACCTTATTCCAGTAGGTATTTTAATTGAGCAAGGATTCAGTTTGAATTTCATTGATAAAGATATTTGTTTTTTTAGAAATGATTGCTTAATTACTATTGCACATTTGATAAATATATTGTTTTACGTAAAACCAATGGTTCTAATGATATGTGACACTGAACTAAATGTTGATTCACAAAGGGATAGTAAATGTTGAAGTCTCACTCAATCAATCTGACCGCTTTGTGGCACTTACGTCTTGGGCATATTAGCCTGGACAGGATTAAAAGACTTGCGAAGGATGGTCTTTAGCCAACTTTAAGTGTGAGATCACTACCCACATGTGAATCCTGTATAGAAGGTAAAATGACCAATAGACTTTTTTTAGCAAAGGGTGAAAGAGCCACTCAATGCCTAGAACTCTTACATAGTGATGTATTTGGGCCATTGAATATCAAAACAAAGGAAGTTATGAATACTTCATAACCTCCATTGATGACTACTCACGTTTTGATCATGTTTATCTAATGCGCTAAAAGTCTGAAACCTTTGAAAAGTTCAAAGAGTAGGAGCTACGATTGAGAAGCAATTAGAGAAACAAATCAAAACACTATGATCTGATCATGGGGGAGAGTACTTGCTAGGAGAGTTTGAAGAAATTCTTAAGGAAGCAGGTATTCTTTCTGAGCTTACAACACTTAACACTCCAGAACAGAAATGGTGTGTTAGAGAGAAGGAATCGAACTCTAATGGATATGGGTTTATTCATAATGAGTTACTCATCCCTCCCAGATTCATTCCGGGGATATGCCTTGGAAACAACAACATACATTCTGAACCAAGTTCCGTCAAAGACGGTGCGTGGCACGCTATATGAAAGACGGAATGGAAAAAAGTCATCCGTTAACCACCTTATAATATGGGGTGGCCAGCACATGTTTTGAAACCAAAGACAGACAAGTTGGCCAGTCGATCTGAATTATGCATGATTGTAGGATATATCAAAGGAACTAAGGGGTATGTCTTTTATAGTCCGACTGATAAGAAAACATTAGTTAGCATGAATGCACATTTTCTTGAATAATATTATATAAAAAGTGTGAAGCCAAGAAGCGCTCTTGTGTTAGAGGAATTATTGATTGGGAGGACACCGACTCCCCAATTAGGAATTGTTCCTAATTCAATAATGGAAAAACCATAGCAGGAGCCAGAGCCTATGGAGCCTCAACGTAGTGGGAGGGTTGTGCGATAGCCTGACAGTAGTCTCAGATAAGGATCATGATGAACCTGTCTCCTACTCATAGGCCATGACTGGTCGTGAAGCAAACCTGTGGTAAGAAGCCATGAACGTTGAGATACAATCGATGTACTTGAAAAGAGTCTGGAAACATATAGATCCTCCTGAAGGGGTAAAACCTGTAGGGTGTAAAAGGATCTATAAGAAAAAGAGAGGTCCATATGGGAATGTGGAGACATTCAAAGCTAGGCTAGTAGCCAAGGGCTACACCCGAAAGGAAGGTATAGACTATGAGGATACCTTCTTCTCAATAGCCATGCTTAAATCCATTCGAATCCTCCTGTCCATTGTTGCTGCCCTAGATTATGAAATCTAGCAGATGGATGTCAAGACTGCTTTTCTGAATGGCAATCTTGAAGAGCGCATTTTATGGCTCAACTAGATGGGTTCATGGAGAAAGGCCAAGAGGATAAGGTTTGTGAACTGCTGAAGTCCATTTATGGACTTTAAGCAAACATCATGCTCGTGGAATATTAGATTTGATGAAACTATCAAAAATTTGATTTTGAACAGTTAGTGGATGAACCGAATGTGTATAAGCTGAAACATGAAAGGAAAGTGGTTTTTCTAATCTTGTACGTAGATGATATTCTACTCATTAGGAATGATGTAGGAAAATTATTTGCTGTCAAGATTTGGCTTGCAAAGCAATTTGATATGAAAGTTCTTAGAGTAGCTACCATTGTCTTGCGTATTCAAATCTTCCGAGATAGGAAGAATAAGCAATTGGCAATTTCTCATGCATCTTATATTGATAAGGTATTGGATCGCTTCAATACACAAGACTCCAAAAAGGGATATCTTCCTTTCAAGCATGGAGTGGGCATCTCAAAAGAGCACTCTCCCAAGACTCCTCAAGAAGAGAAAGACATGAAAAAGATTTCATATGCCTCAGCCATAGGAAGTCTCATGTATGTGATGCTTTGAACTAGGCCAGATATTTGTTATGCCATGCGTGTAGTAAACCGTTTCCAATCTAATCCTGGAAATAAGCATTGGAATGTCATCAAGCATATCCTTAAGTATCATAGGAGGACACGGAACTGCATGATTGTGTATTCAGGTACTGACCTGAATACACAATCTTGCAGTTCCGTGTCCTCCTATGATAATGATGGGGTATACTGATTCTGATTTCCAAGCAGACAAGAATTCTAAGAGGTCTACTTCATGACCGGTGTTCATCCCGAATAGTGGAGCAGTTGTATGGAGAAGTATCAAGCAACCTTACATTGCTTATTCTACCATGAAAGTTGAATATGTGGCGACTTGTGAAACTACAAAGGAGGTTGTATGACTTAGAAAGTTTTTGAAGACTCTAGAAGTTGTTCCAGAAGTTGACAAGCCATGACACTTTATTGTGAAATTTGTGGTGCTGTAGTGAATTTGAAGGAACCAAGGAGCCACAAAAGATCCAAGCACATAGAGCGTAAGTATAACCTGATAAGAGAGATTGTTCAGCGTCGAGATGTTGTAGTAACACACATATCAACGGTTAACAATTTGGCAAATCCATTCACAAAGACTTTAAGCTGTAAAGTCTTTGATGGTCATTTGGAAGGCATGGGGATACAAGATTGTACACGCCTACTTTAGTCCAAGTGGAAGATTGTTGGAATTATGTCCATAAAGTTGGGTGTAATAACTATTTATGTGTATTTTGTTATTTCTCAAATATTTTGTGTTACTGAATTTTATGAATGAATGAAAATTTTCTAATAATTAAACTGTATTTGTAATTTACTCAATTCCTGAAACTATTTTCAATGTAAGAAGAGTAAAGACATATGAGTCTTCTAGACAAACCCTTCTAAAATAGTTCAGAACGTTATTCACAGTCTTAGGATCAAATGGGTAATCGAGTACGATTATAAATGTTAGGTTGAACAAAAGGATACAGGTCTTGGGGCATTGGAGTGAAAACTCTGACGGTTGACCTAGACATGTTGTGGAACATGTTAAATAGACAACTAACAAATTATTTTAGAACAAAACAGTTTATCGAGCTCTAAATCTAATTGTTACACCTGAAGGTTATTTCATAATTACTTTAATCCAGATGTGAATACGAAGCTTGACTTAGTTACTTGCGATCTTTGATACACCAAAAGAGTGAGTTCAAATTTTCGGACAATACCTCAGCTGTTGGGATTGTGATTCAACTATGTTGGAGTTCCGTGATTCACAAATATGAAATTTTGTGGTTAGATTGGACAACAACAATATCACCTTATATTTTATTGATTGGTGTGCGAATAAATAAACCGAGCATGGTACTCGATTACATGAGTCATTGAATAAGATATCACCTTATTGTGAACTGTACGAGACACTTCACTTATATGTCTTTCTTATTCACAGTCAATAAATGAGTTAAGAAAATAATAACTTGAGTGGTAAAATGGTAATTTTATATCTCAGTCTTGTTACTGATATTCACGAAAGGCAACATGTTAAAATATCCTTTGGACCGTGAAATAAAAGAGTTTATTTGCACCAACAGAAAATGTAGCACACATGAATGGAAAGTTGATTCGGCATCAGACCTATAGTGGATTCGTACGATGTTAGGATTAAATAGGTTAGGAATTTATAGAGATAAATTCACCCGGTATTTGAATCCTATAGCTTTATTTATGTGAGTTCATTTGGTCTCAGGAGTAGCTCATTAGGACAGGAATAGAAAAACAACATCAGTTGGACCAAAACGTGTTTTGGACCAAGGTGTATTTCCCAAACCCATATGTGGTGGGTATTCTCACTTAATTAGTTAAGGGCATGTAATTAATGTTCAAATTAATGGATTTGTTATTTTTCTAATTATTAGATATTTAGTAAATAAGAGAAATCAATTAATTAATTGATGGTGATCAATTTAATTTATCAATTGAGATTTATGTTGACACAATATTAACTCTAAGGAAATATGCAAAATTTCGGCAATTGTAAAATATGGGGTTGAATTTTTTGTAATTTGACATATAAAGGTATACGTGCAAATTTTATAAAATTATTATATAAGGGATGAAAATAGGGTTGCATCCCTAATCATGCACAGTGTGTGATTACATAAAATAGAGAAAACACAATCCCACCACCCCCCTCCCCCGTTTTGCCGCTGAAATTCATTGTAGAGGAAGAAAATTTTATGTTTTTCTTTCTCAGTTGTTTTGAGATCCCACACTCAGTTCCTGATTGATACCCAATTGAGACATACCTCTGAATCCCACGAGTGGTTGTTGGTGCGAAGACTAATTCGAGTTCAACAAAGATTGAAAAACGCAGAGACAATTAAAATGATTTCACCAAGTCAAAAATTCTCCAATACAACAATACGGTATAAAATAGTTTCTACCTTTTTTGAATAAGTTTAATTAAATATGCATGATCTATTGTGTGGTTTTAATATTTAATTTGATTAAATTGGTTTTAGAAATATTTTTGATATTCCGCCCACAAACTGTTCGTGGTTCTACAATTTTCTTCAAATTTTTAAAACTCGATCTAATAATTTGTTACCAAGGACTTAAGCATCTAACGAAGCTCAAGGGCCCTATAATTATTTATAAGAAGGTGTCTATAGGCATCCATTCCCGAGGACTTAAGCTTTTTGCGAAACTCAAGGGCCCAATAATTTCCTTCTGAGAAGGTGCTCGTAGGCATCCGTTCCATGGACTTAAGCATCTTGAAAAACTCAGGGGCCCTATAATTTCCTTCTAAGAAGGTCCTCATAGGCATCCATTCCCAAGGACTTAAGCTTCTTGCGAAACTAGGGGCCCTATAATTTCCTTCTAAGAAGGTGCCCGTAGGCATCCATTCCCAAAAACTTAAGCTTCTTGTAAAGCTTAGGGGCCCTATAATTTCCTTATGAGGAGGTGACCATAGGCATCCGTTCCTAAGGACTTAAGCTTCTTATGAAGCTCAGGGGCTCTATCCGTTCATTCCAACCTAAAAAGAAAAACTCTCACCAGATTTTATGTGGAAAACTCTTCACGGGAAAAAATCATGGGATAATGTAATTTTCATTAAACAAAAGAAAAGAAGATAAATCATTCCCTTTGTTAGTCATCAAATGATAAGACCCGGTTCCTCCAACTGTTTTGACGATGAATGGTCCTTCCCAGTTTGGCCCTAGCTTGCCTTTCATTCGCTTGGAATATCCTTTTGAGCACAAGGTCCCCAACATGATACTAACGTTTCTTCACCCTTCTTTGGAAATATTTTCTTCTCTTTTGGTTGTAGGTGGCCAATCTGATTAGAGTTGCCTCCCGTTTCTCTTCCAACAGATCAAGGCTCTCTGACATCCTTTCTACATTTGTATTTTCATCAATGGTAGATCTGATCGAGGGGAACCCGATCTCAACTGGTATAATAGGTTCTACCCCATAAGCAAGGGCAACAGGCGCTTCACCTGTAGGCTTCTGAGGTGTTGTCCTGTAAGCCCAAAGTATAGAGGGTAGTTTTTCAACCCATTTTCCCATGGCAGACTCCAGACGCTTCTTCAAGTTATCAAGAAATGTTCTATTTGATTTTTCTTCTTATCCATTTCCTTGTGGATAATATTGTATTTATAATCTATTTGTTATATGGAGTCCCTCATAAAAATTCTTTACTTGACTCCTGGTGAATTGAAGTCTGTTGTCAAAGACTAGTGTTTTTGGAACTCCCTATCTACAGACAATATTCTTCCATTAAAACGGTCTCACCTCTTCTTCCCTTACTCTTGCCAAAGCTTCTGCTTCTATCTAGTTCATGAAGTAGTCGGTTGCGACAAGCATAAATCTCTTTTCAGTGGGAGCCATTGGAAGTAGCCCTACTACATCAATCCCCCATTGCATGAATGGCCACAAACTTATTAATGTCTGTAACTCTTCGGGAACCAGATTCAGAATGGAAGCATATCGTTGACATTTCTCATACCTTTTCATGAAGGACACTGCTTCCTCATGCATCTTTGGCCAGTAGTACCCTTCATTCAATAGCTTCTTCGACAAAGACCTCCTACCTGAATGATTTCCATAAATTCCTTCACGCACCTCTACCATTGTGTACTTCGCCTCCATTGTTGAGAGACAACTGAGATACAGTCCTGAAAAAGATCTTCTATACAATTTCTCATCAATTAAAGTTTACCTTGCACTCTATTGTTGAAGCTTTCGGGTTTTCATTTTGTTGGTCGAAAGATCCCATTGAGAAGATAATGAACAATATCTTCTCGCCAATCATGTCCACCATCTCCTGTTGTGATTTTAGCTTCCACCTACGGGTATTTTTGTGTTAGGCTCGCTCAAGTATTTTACAGAAACATTCCTTTTGAAGGGGAGTATTATTGAAGGTCTTAAACCAGCAAGTGCATCCGCTCTAGCATTTTCTGTTCTCGATATCTGGGTGATTTCATAACTCTTGAACAACTGCAACATCTCCTTGGTGTATTGTAAATACTCTGCCATTATTCTATCTTTGGCATTGTATTTTCTTGAAACTTGATTAGCGAATAACGTTGAATCACAAAAAAAAAATTATGTTAGTTACCTTAAATTCATTTATGAGGTGGAGCCTGGCTAAATGCGCTTCAGATTCTGCCTCATTGTTGGATGCTTGAAAACCAAAGAATGATGCTAGCTCAAAGGTCTCATCATGTGGAGTTTGGAAAATGACTCCCTGTCTCACTCCTTGATTATTGGAGGCTCTGTCTACGAATCAGGTCCAGGTCTCCTCTCTTGGCTCCACTTTTAGTGGATCATGCTACCCGCCTTAATAGGTGAATTCGGCAATGAAATCTACTAGAACTTGTGCCTTAATCATCGTCTGTGGCACGTATTAGATGTCATATCCTCCGAGCTCAACCGCCCACTTTACAAATCTTCCAGTCATCTCTAGAGAATGTGGAAGGCTCCTTAAGGAGAATTTTGTTACCGCATTGATCGTATGGACTTGGAAGTAATGTCTTAATTTCCTTGGGGCAACAATCAATGCTAACACCAGTTTCTCCATTATTAGGTACCTTGTTTCCACAACCACAAGGCTTTTACTAAAGAAATAGATAAGCTTCTGCTATCCTCCTTCTGTCCTAACCAACCCGCACTGACAATGGTTTAGCCAGCAGTGGGGGGAGGCCAGGTACTACTTAAGTGTTTGCAGCGCTTCCTCACATTATTCGTCCCATTGGTGTTCTGAATTCTTCTACGATTCGGTGAAAAATGGCCTACACTTAACAATTTTCCCGTTATGCTTTGAATCTCCCTCTTAGTCCACCATGACTTGATTTCCATGATTTCCTTGATTTGATTAGGATTTACATCAATTCATCGGTAATTAACTCGGTGCCCAAGAAACTTCCCCCCTGCCACTCTAAAAGTACACTTTTCTAGATTCAACTTCATGTTACTCGTTCTGAGAGCGAAGAATGCTTCTTTTAAATTATGGATGAGATTTGTTCTCTTCTCTACCTTGACAAGCATATATCATCAACATCGACCTCCATTGTCTTTGTAATCTGTTTTCCAAAAAAAATTTAACTAGCCGCTGATACGTTGCCCCTATGAGTTTGTTAACCAAACGACATCGCAGTGTAGCAAAATGTTCCAAAATCAGTAATAAAATATGTCTTTTCTTAATCAGATTGGAACATTATCACCTGGTTATAATCGGAGTATGCGCCCATGAAGCTTAAGAGACCGTGTCCAGATTTTGTGTCCACAATCTAGTCAATTCTCCGCAGCGGGTAATCATCCTTCCCGCAGGCCTTATTTAAATCTGGGAAGTCTACGCAGATTCTCCACTTTCTGTTCTTCTTCTTTACCATGACAACCACTCCAGGTAGCTGACTTCTCTGATGAACTTGGACTCGAGCAATTTTTCTGCCTTCTCTTTTATGGCTACTTTTTTTTGTGCAAAATACCATTCTTTCTAATTCACAGGTTTCACAGAAGGATCTACATTTAATTTATGAAAAATTAATTCTTCATCAATACCTGGCATCTCAGATGCCGTAGTCGCAAAAATGTCAACGTTCTCATTGAGAAACTATATGAGTTCAGCTTGCTCTACTTTGGTTAATTTTGCACCTATCTTGGTTGTTTTTCTATTTCCAATGCCAATGAATTATGTTCCACTTGCAGCCGCATACCTCGGAATTCTATCACCCGGCTCATATTTTTTTAGTTGTTATTTCTTAGCTATTCCTATCCCATTGCCGTGAACGAGAATATGTTTCTTCCCTGCGGGATCAAGAGCCATTTACTACGGGATGTGACCTGATCTCCATCATTCGTACTTCTTGTCGTGATAGATACTTCAGCGTTTGATAAGGATAGCTTTTATTTTATGAATACAAATTCTTCCTAGTATCGCGTTTTAAGGTGACGGCGTGTCAATAACTATGAACTTCGTGATATGGTTAAATGGATCTGCATGCACATGAAGTGATAAGATTCCCTCAGAATAAGTTATGGTCCCATTAAAACCAATGAGTGTTTGTCCAGCATTACAGAGCCTTGGAGCATCTGTCGCCATCTTTTCGAGTGTTGATCGATGGAGGATATTCATAGCACTCCCATCATCAATCAGGACCCTTCATAATAAAAATATCCTGATCAGAATGGTAATCACCAGAGCATCATTGTGTTTGTCATATCGTCAGTTGTCTTCATAAAAAATGATGGGGACACCATCACCGTTCACTTTTTCAGGCCCGTCATTCACCTCAAGAGTTGGTTTTTTAAAATAAATATTTCTTGATTTTCTCGAGGTGCCTTTGTGTTTCGTGAGAGATGAAGGATCGATATGGCACCCCGTTAAAGGAAAAATAGTTTAAAAGAAATATTTTAATGTTTTAAATATAAATTGCTTGAAATAAATTAATTGATAAAAGATGAACAATCAAGCAATAAAAATACACAATTAAATAAATGTATGGAAGCTTAAATGTGTAGATTCAAAAATGATTATCTTAGTGTCTAATTTCCCTAATTTCAACCTCAACTACATACAGCCCATCTCTCATAATGACAAAGAACATCAAATGTGAGAGTTAGATCTAAACATTCCCTTCATTCCCTCTTCTTTCTCTCAGGTCCTCTTTCTCCCTCATTTCTTTCAAGCAGCCTAAAAACCATAAATATCTCACACATCCCATATAAGAGAAATCAAATACACTATCGATAAAATTTGTTTAATAAACTCAAAAGAAAGGAAGAACAACACCAACAAAAATAGTAAAAATCAAAGAAATCGATAAGTAGAAGACAAATTAGACAAGCAAAAACCTAGCTATAGGTGGTTCCATCTTCACGCAACCAACTTCATCATCACAAAGAGCAAAGAGCATCATCACTGAGAAGAAATTTTTTTTAGAGAAATGGAGTCATCATCGATGAGCGTTGTTGTCTCTCTCTAGACTTCTCTAGTTCTTTATCTTAATGAAAAAAATGAGAGATGGTTTTATAAAAACCTTGGGTTATGTGGTTCCATCTTCATGCAATCAGCTTCATCATCGCTAAAAAGTAGAGAGCGTCGTCCTTGAGAAGAAAAAAAGTTTCACAGAAAGGCTAACGTCATCATCACGAGCGTCTTTGTTGTATTTCTGGAGGGAAAAAATGAGAGAGGGTTTTATTGTGCATTTAAAAGTTCCAGTGGTGCGGATAAAAATTCCAGTCCCGCTATTTTACAGTTTCAACAGCGGTTATTTTACAGGATTCTTTTAAAACATTGTAGGTTTACTTATTTTACAGGATAAAAGTTAAAACCCTCTTCTTAAATCCTATCAAATCCCTTATTTCTTGTAGTGTCTTATCACTCTACCATATCCGTAGAATTCTTTGGGATCTCAGATTCTGTTTCAATCTGATGTTAAAACAATTGAGATGAAAACAAGTTCTCAAGCTGGCAGCTATGAAAGAAGAAATGAACTCATTAGATAAGAATCACACATGGATTCTTGTAAACAAACGAGGACATAAAATTAAAAGTAGAAAATGGATTTTCCAACTAAAACAGGGAATTCTAGGATTTGAAAAACCTAGATTCAAAGCCATAATGGTGGCCAAGGTTTTTAGCCAAAGGGAAGGAATTGATTACTCTGAAATATAGTCTCCAGTGGTCAAGCACACATCAATTAGATTGCTTCTAGCCTTAGTCACTCAATTTGGGCTAGAACTAGAACAAATAGATGTTAAAATGACTTTTCTAAATGGGAACCTAGAGGAAAGAATATTCATATCTTAGCCTGATGGTTTTATTAAGAAAGGAGATGAAAACAAAGTATGCCTACTTAAGAAATCACTCGATGGGTTAAAAGAAAGTCCTAGACTGTGGTATCTCAAATTTGATGAGTTTATAATGAGGTTCATAGGAAGCATGTATGATAGCTGTGTCTATTGCAAGAGTACAAAAAATAGATCCAGATTGTATATGTTATTATATGTAGATGACATGCTCATTACATCAGCTGATATGACTAAAATCAGAAGGCTAAAGTCACAACTCAGCTCTGATTTGAGATGAAGGATTTGGGAGAAGCTAGAAGAATTCTGGGAATGGACATATTCAGAAACAAGAGGAAAAATAGATCTTTTATTCATCATGAAGAATACATACACAAAGTCTTAAAAAGATTTGCAATGTCAAATTGTAAACCTGTTAAGACTCCTCTTGCTCCACATTTTAGGCTTTTATCAAATCAACCCCTAAAGACAAAGGAAGAGCAAGACTATATGGATAAAATTCCATATGCTAGTGCAGTTGGAAGCTTGATGTACACTACAAGACCAGACTTGGCTTATGCAGCAAGCCTTGTGAGTAGATTCATGGCAAAACCATGAAAAGAGCATTGGGGAGCAGTAAAGTGGACTATGAGGTACTTAAAAGGAACTTATAGGCATGGTTTGATGTTTGAAAATGACAATTCAGAACAAGACACCATCCTAGGTTATGTTGATTCAGATTTTGCAGGAGACTTAGACAAAAGAAAGTCTCTAATTGCGTACGTGTTTACTGTCTCTGGGTGCACAGTAAGTTAGAAAGCATCTCTCCAACCAGTGGTGGCTTTATCTACGATAGAGGCTGAATATATTGTAGCCACTGAAGTAGTAAAGGAAGCTTTATGGTTAAGAGGTATTGTAGAAGAATTAGGCTTCAAACAGAATAACATTACAGTGTTCTATGATAATCAAAGTTGAATCCATTTAACCAAGAATCATATGCACCATGAAAGAACAAAACACATAGACATCGAGTTGCATTTCATGGAGGTGATCTCAACAGAAAAGGTGAAAGTGGAGAAAATCCACAGAGGACAATTCTGCTAATTTGATCACCAAACCAATCACATTTGTCAAGTTTGATCACTGCCTAAACTTGATAAATGTCAGGACACGTCCAGACTAATGTTTGAAGAACAACTGGAGAAATCTAGAAGTTTTGTGGGAGGACCTAACTGAAGTTTATTCAAGGTGGAGATTTTGTTAAAGTGAATTAAACTTAAGTTAGCTATTAGCTTAAGAGTTCTTTGACAGTTACTAAAACAATATCAACTATAAAGGACCTATAGTAACTAACACCTCAACATGCATTCACGGAATACAAACATATATATACATATATCCACTTGAAAACATAATGATGCATGCGATTGTGATTCTGTTCTTGATTTTAGCAAGAAAGTGAGAAGTAAGAAGAAGAGAATATTTAAAGACTACACAACAGAAATGCTTCGAAGAAGAAAGTTGGATCTTACCTGAGTTCCTTCGATGTAGTGTGAGAGTGAGAGAGTCTGATATCTGTAATCATTGTTTTTTTTTCTTTGAGAAGATTTTTTTTATCTTTATACTTGTTCTTCATGGCCTCTAAATAAGTTCTAGGTTTAGATTCATCTAGTGTTTCTGCTACTATCAAGGCAAAGGCAATGAGATCTGCATATCCATACCTGACAGGTGCCTTGTGTTGCCTCTCATTTCTGTCTTTTGCTAGTTGGTACTCAGCTAGGACTTCTTGATCTTCATAAGTTTCATCCTGCACTTGGTAGCTATTTTCTAGTTCTGACTCAAGGGCAACATGATCTATGCTGGTTGGATGTGTTGGAATATGTCCATAAAGTAGCGTATAATAACTATTTATTTGTATTTAGTTATTTCTCAGACATTTGTGTTACATTTTTTATGAATAAATAGAAAGTTCTATTTTAAATTAAAGCGTGTTCATAAATTACTCAAGTTCTGAAACTATTGTCAACAAAAGAAGAGTGAAGACAGAAGCGTCTCCAGACGAACTACTCTGAAATAGTTCAGAACGATATTCGTAGTCTTAAGATCGACTAGCCAATCAAATCTGATTACGACTATTAAGTTAAACTGTTGGATATCAGTCTTGCGGCATAAGAGTGGAGACTCAAATGGTTAACCTAGACATGTTATGAACATGTTGAATAGACTGGTAAAAAATTAGTTTAGAGCCCAAAATCGTTTACCTTACTCTAAATCTAATTGTTACACCTTAAGGATATTTTTATAATTACTCTAATCCTAAGATGAATATGTAACTTGACTTGGTTAGTTGCAATATTTGATATGTCAAATGAGTGAGTTCAAATTGGCGGGCAATACCTCGGCTGTAGGGATTGCAATTTAATTAAATAGGCGTTACGTGATTCACAGATATGGAAATTAATGGTTGGATTGTGAAAGAAACAATATCACCTTATGCTTTATTGATGGGTGTGTGAATAAATTAACTTGACCATGTATTCGGTAAAATGAGTCATTGACTAGGACTTGTGAATTATACGAGACAACTCATTATAATGTCTTTCTTATTTACAGTCAATAAAAAAGTTATGGATATAATAACAAGAGAGGTAAAATGGTAATTTTACATTCTACTCTTGTTACTGATATTCACGACGGGTATTAAGTTAAAATATTCTGCGGACCATGAAAATAAATAGAGTTTATTTACAGCAATAGAAAATGTAGAACGCATGAATCGAGAGTTGATTCGGCATCGAACCTATAATGGAGTCATACGATGTCAGGATTAAATAGGTCACAGGGTATTTAAATCCTAAGATTTGTTCATGCAGGCCATCGGTCTCTTATTTTGGACGAAAATATGTTTTGGTGCCAAGACATATTTCCTACACCTATATGTGATAGGTGATGTCACTTATTTTTTTAAGTTTAATTATTGTATTGAATTATTGAATTTATTATTTTCTAATTATTTTCTAATTAGTTAAATAAAATAAATTAATTAATTAATTAATTGATAATGATCAATTATATTTTGAATTTCGATACAATTAAAATTCTACGAGGTCATGTGATTTTCAGTAATAATAGATAATTAGGGGAGTTTTTGGACATTCTATAATATATGGAATATTTATAAATATGAAAAATTACCTTTTTTATAAATATCTAATAGCAATTTGATTGCAAATAGATAACCAGTATTAGATACAGTTGTTGTTATCAACACAAAGAGAGAGAAACGTTTTCTCCTCTCACTACCATTGCTGCCGAAGTTAAACTGAAGGAGGGAAGATTTGATTTTTCTTCTCCAATCGTTTTGAGAACCCACACTCAAATTCCTACGTAAAATTATTTTGAGATATATTTATGAAATTACTGGGTTGTTGTTGGTGAACTAATTTAGAAATCGTACGTGGAAAATACAAAATCGTGATTTGATCTTAAAGCTTGAAGAGCACGAAGAACGCTCGAGGGAGTTCCAGCAGTTCAGAAATTCTCTAATCAAAGTAAAGGTGAAAATGCGTTTTCCTATAATTTATTCGTTTTAATATCGTATATGCATGATCAAACTAAAATCGATTTTAAATGATTTAATATGATTAAATACTTTAAATCTAATTTTTTTTTATATTCCGTCCACGAACCATTCGTGGTTCAAATCTAATTTTCTTTAATTTTAATATTGATCGATCCTAGCAATTGTATCAAAGCAAAGGTTTAAGATTATGCATATAGATAATTTAAATGAACGTATCGTAAATTTTATGGATATTGGCATATGTTTGTATGGTAGATTCAAAATTGTTTTGAATATCTTTTGTGATTGGATCCCGAACTATTAGCTCTAGATGTTTTTTATTTTGAATTAATATACGTCGAATTTGAGGCATATGAATCTATGTAATTTAATTATTGCAATTGTTGTAAAATATAAATTCATTGTAAATTCATCGTCGCCTCGCTTGAAACTGCCACCGAGAAGTTACCGAACAGCCACCGAGAAGACGTCAGAGAACGCCAATGTTCACGCTGGTGCTGTTCACTGGCGGTACTTTTCACACCGGTACTATTCACTGATGGTACTGTTCACCGATGATACTGTTTACCGCTAGCCGCCGCTTGCCACTGCTGCCATGTGTTATCCCTTGCATGGTAGAGTCCTATTCAGGTTAGGAAACCTACAAGTTTTGGAAACCCATGGTTTTAGGAAGCCTTGGGTTTATGAAATTCAAAATTTGAAATATGATTTCAAAATCAATTTTAATCCCTTATTTAATTTTAATTTAATTTGGTTAATTTTTCAACACTTGTATAATTGTGCATTTTCTAAATTGTTTTAAAATAAATCGATTTACTAATTACTTGGTAATTTGTTTATGAAAGTAAAAATATGTTGGAAAATTAAAATTTTTAAATTGAAAATTATTTTTAAAAATGGGACTAATATTTTGTAAAGTGTTACATGATGGTGGGATAACAAGGAGATGAAGGAGGAAATTGCAGATGCCATGAAGATTAGTTCATAAAATAATTTGTAATTTATATATTATTCTTTTATGGATTGTAATTAAAAATAGCTAATAGGGAAGTTAAATTTAAATGTATGATTTAATTTTAATCGTACATCATCATATATCATGCCATATAGATTAGGGATATGCCAATATCAAATTGCCATGGAGCATGTACATGCATCATTGTAGATTAATTGATAATGGTTATTATTCAATTACAATGCGAAATTATAATGGTTATGATTTTAAATCGGGATTTAAAATTAATAAAAGATTTATAAATTTAATCACGTTTTTCAAATTAATAAAAGTTATGTTTTTTGAAAAACAACTAAAAATCCAATTTTTTTTTTCAAAAACTAAGTGGGAGGGTTGTTGAAACGTTCTCAAGGTCTCCAAAGCAAACTTGATCGTGCCACGAGTAAGGGTTAGAACCGCCCATAGCGGTCCTCACTTGAATGTGAGAAACTTTGGAATCGTGTCGATTTGAGTCATCGAGTTGCTTCAGAAGCTAAGACTTCTAAAGGGAGTGGTTGGACAGGGCCGTCCCGTAGACGGACTGTTAGTCCATAGTAACCTTTAAGAGTCGATGCGTTGGTTAAACACTTATACTGAAGCACATTGAAATCCCCCCATAGGGGCTAACAGTGGGGCCAAGGTGACCAAAACCATTGGGGATTGGTTAAGCTATATGTGGAGACATTTGAGCGTTAACCAAATGAGAGGAGTCTCGATACGATAGGAGATAGTTTAAACTTCATCCCTCAATGAGACAAGATATCATTTTTATCGTAACATCATGGAGGAAATATTTTTTAATGGATTTTAAAATATTTAGTAGTTGTATCATGCATCATACTTTTCTAAATAATTTAGCATTTATTTACACCATTTTATTTATTCTTTTCACTAATCATGTCGCTATCCCCTCTCCCAACTATTCTTAAAGTGAACAAATTCAATGGTGAAAATTATGTGGATTGGAAACGAAATCTTGATATCGTATTGATGATAGAAAAGCATAAATTCGTGCTCACTACCCCTTGTCCTCTTGAGCCTGTTGCTGAATCGACTCAAGAGGAAAATGATGCTTATGCTTCTTGGTTGCGTTCTGATGAGATCGTCAGATATTACATCTTGGCATCTATGAGCAATGTGTTTCAACAGCAACATCATAACTTTGAGACCGTCGCTGATATTTAGAACTTCAAGCTGAATTATTCGATGAATAAGTTGAACTACTCACTTCGGAGCTCATAAAGGAGTTGCAAGCTGCTGAGACCCTGTTCTAAAGGGTAAGAGGAAATCTGGAGAGGCTAACTTTACTGATAGTAGGCCTTCCACCTCTAGCTCTAAGAAGAAACGGAGAAGGGATCCAAGGAAAGTGAAGAAGCAGATGTTGAGAGCTGCCACGGGCAAGAGCATCGCGAGAGTAGACAAGTCGAAAGACAAGTTTCATCACTAGAAAGTTGCTGGTCATTGGAAATGCAACAGCCCAAAATATCTCAAAGGGTTAAGATCTAAAAAGTATAGTAATGATTACTGAGGCCTGTTATGTAGCTGACTCTACTTTTTCTTGGAATGTAGACTCTGTAGCTACTAACCACATATGTTACTCCCTACAGAGGTTCAGGGAAATCAGAAGGCTTGACGAGGGCGAGTTCAGCTTCCGCTGAAAGAATGAAACACTAGTATCTACCGCTAAGTGGCAACTTTTAAATTACGTTTTAAGAAATATTTATTATTTTGTGTGATGTTTATTATGTCCTGAGTTTTAGGAAGAATTTGATTTCTATTGCTGCATTAATTGAGCAAGGATTTGTTCCAAAATTCATTGATAAAGACGATATTTGTATTTTTAGAAATTAATGCTTATTTACTATTAACCAAATGCTTAATAAATTGTATCACGTAAAACCTGTAGTACCCGTGATTTGTGACACTGAAGTGAATATCGATTCACATATGGATAGTAAAAGGTTGAACTACAACTCAATTGATCTAACCTATCTATGGCACTTACGTCTTGGACATATTAGCCTAGATAGGATTAAAGACTTATGAAGGATGGTCCTTTGCAATCTTTATAGAAGGCAAAATGACCAAGAGACATTTTTCATCGAAAGGGGAAAGATCTACTCAATGCCTTGAACTCAAACATATTGATTTATGTGGGCCATTGAATATCCAAATAAGATGAGGTTATGAATACTTCGTAACCTTCATTGACGAGTACTCACGTTTTGGTCATGTTTATCTATTGCATCAAAAGTCTTAAAACCTTTGAAAAGTTCAAAGAATATAAGGCCTTGGTTGAAAAATAATTAGAAAATAAATCAAAACACTACGATCTGATAGTAGTGGAGAGTACTTGGTAGGAGAGTTCAAAGACTTTCTTAAGAAAGAAGGTATTCTTTCTAAACTTACAACACCTGGTACGCGACAGCAAAATGGTGTGTCAGAGAGATAAAATCAAACCCTGATAGATATGATTAGATCAATGTTGAGTTACTCATCCCTCCCAGATTCGTTATGGGGATATGCCTTACTAACAGCGGCATATATTCTGAACCTAGTTCCATCAAACACGGTGCTTGGTACACCATATGAAAGATGGTATGGGCGAAAGTAATCCGTTTACCATTTTACAATATGGGGTTGCCCAGCACATGTTCTAAGATTGAAGACAGGCAAGTGGGCTAGTCGTTTAGAATTGTACATGTTTGTAGGATATCCTATGGGAACAAAGGGGTACATCTTCTATAGTACGACTGATAAGAAAACATTCATTGGCACGAATGCTCGTTTTCTTGAAGAAGATTATATTAAAAGTGTACAGCTAAGAAGCACAATCGTGTTAGAGGAATTATTGAGTGGGAGAACATCGACTCCCCAATCAGAAATGGTTTTTGATTCAATAATGGAAGAACCACGACAGGAGCCAGAGACTATGGAGCATCGGCCTAGTGGGAGAGTTGTGAGACAACCTGAAATGTACATGTCCTATGGAGAAGCTTTGATAGTTATCTCAGACAATGACCTAGATGAACCAATCTCTTACTCGGAGGCCGTGGCTGGACTTGAAGCAAACTTATGGCTTGAAGCAAACTTTTGGCAGAATCTAGAAACTTGTAGATCCTCCTGAAGGGATAAAACCCGTAGGATGCAAATGGATATATAAGAAGGAACCTAGAAGCCATAAGAGATCCAAACACATAGAACGTAGGTATCATCTTATTAGAGAGATTGTTCAGCGTGTAGATGTTGTGGTTACACATATTTCGACGGTCAACAATCTGGCAGATCCATTCAAAAATACTTTAAGCAGTAAAGTTTTTTATGGTCATTTAGAGGGTTTGGGGATAAAAGATTGTACACGCCTACTTTAGTCCAAGTGGGAGATTGTTGGAATTTGTCCATAAAGTAGCATGTAATAACTATTTATTTATATTTAGTTATATTATCAGACATTTGTATTATTAAATTTTTTAATGAATAAAGTGAAATTGTTATTTTAAATTAAAGCATGTTTATAAATTACTCAAGTCCTGGAACTATTGTCAATAAAATAAGAGTGAAGGCAGTAGCATCTCCAAACGAACTCTTTTGAAATAGTTCATAACGATATTCACAATCTTAGGATCGACTGGACAATCGAATCTGATTACGACTGTAAGGTTGAACCGTTGGGAGTCAGTCTTGGGGCATAAGAGTGGAGACTCCAATGTTTAACCTAGAAATATTATGAACATGTTGAATAGACCGGTAACAAATTACTTTAGAGCCCAAAACCGTTTACCTAGCTATAAATCTAGTTGTTACACCTTAAGGGTATTTTTGTAATTACCATAATCTTGAGGTAAATACGTAACTTGACTTGATAAGTTGCAGTCTTTGATATGTCAAATGGGTGAGTTTGAATTGGCGGGCAATACCTCGGTTGTTGGGATTGTAATTTAATTAAGTAGGAGTTGCATGATTCACAGATATGTAAATTCGTTGTTGGATTGCGAAAGCACAATATCAACTTATGTTTTATTGATGGGTGCGTGAATAAATTAACTTGGCCAAGTATTCGATAAAATAAGTCATTGAATACGACTTGTGAATTGTACGAGACAATCACTATAATGTCTTTCTTATTTACAGTCAATAAACGAGTTAAAAAAATAATAACAAGAGGGGTGAGATGATAATTTTACATTATGCTCTTGTTACTGATATTCACGATGGTATTCTTTGACTAGGACGTAATTTGCCTCCTTTGTGGTAAGGCACTTCAGGTATGGGCCCATGAAGGATCTTCTATATACCCAGTCGTTTATCAAGGAGTGTCCGACCACTTCTTGGTGCAGTTTCCCCGCCTCTAGTTTGTTTTCTGGTAGTGTCCCAACTTTCAAGTGAAGTACTATCGAGTCTTGCCAGCTAGGTTTCGTTTCTTCAATGTAAAGCACAGGCGTTTGGTCCTCTATACTTGGGTTTTCCAAGAATCCCACCAAAATACTTCTCATTCTTTGAGTTTATGTAGACGACCTTAGAGTTGCAAGATCATCTGCATAGGAATTATCTCCCCTTGGAATTTGTGTAATTTGGTATTCTTTAACATTTGCCAATTATTCCTTCCTTTGCTGCAAGTATTTGGCCATCCTTTCGTCTTCGTCACATAGTTCTTATAATTTGGTTAGATACAAGTTGGGAATAAAAAATATTAATCTTTTTTACCCCAAATTCTAGTATGAGACAGAATCTTGGCAGTAGGGCCGTATATTCAGCCTCGTTATTGGAAGAATCAAAGCCAAATGATAAAGCATGCTCAATGATTTCCCCATATGACGCTTAAATCATAATGCCTGCTCCCGTGCCTCTCTGGTTGGATACTCCATCTATGTGTTGGACATCGAGGCGTGCAGCGGAGGCTGTTTATATAAAAAATTATTGACTGAAAAATAATTTTTCTCAACGGATCCATTATATATCTATACATTAAATTAAAAATATTCAAAGAATGTAATAATATCTCTCGAAATCTATCAAGCGTCATCGCTGTCTTCTAGTAAAACAAAGAGCGTAAGATTCAATGAAGAACGAACTGTGAGATCAACACCAAGATCTTCCAAACCAATCTTCAAACATACTTGGACGTGAGTAGCTACATAGAATAAATCAAGAACACTTTTCTGTCTCTAGATGTACTCAACACATGAGGTCTAGAGATTTGGAGAAGGACTTTTGAGACAGAATTCTGAGAGAGAATTAGAGAATTCACAGAGCTTTGATTAACAAATTAATCACACCTGTGATTGCTTAATGAGGCCAAAAAATATTATTTATATATATTCTAGGTCAAGGCTCATTAGATTTTTAGGGTTTCCATAAAATAATAAATTATTTATAAATGTGCCACTTTAGTGGGACCCACTACAGTCTGCGCCACACTGCAATGCCGTGTGGTACTGCAGTGCGTCGTGCACTACCCTAGTGTCGTGAGGGACTACAAAGTCCCACGCATCACTGTAGTTCCGTGCGGCACTACAGTGTCACGTGCCACTATAGTTCCATGTGGCACTACAGTGTGCCATGCCAATCCCTGATTCAAAAATCATTGGTTGGCATGTAGCAGTCTGACATATCACGTGGTAATTTTTTTAATTTTTTTTATTTTAACATATAAATATCTAGATATCAGTTAATTCAAAATTAACTTATCTGATCACACCTATCAACTAACTTATTTGTTAGTTCAAAAATAACATATTAGTTCATAAATCAAATATATTGTCTCACTTATCGATTAATTAAAAACTAATAGATATAAATAATTAATTATAAGTTTTAGTTAATTAATTTCACATAATTATCTTATAATTATATACTTTCCCTAGAAACTTAATTCCTTTTACAAGCTAGTCCTTTTTTCTGTCCTGAAACATTCACACCCTAAACTGTGTAGTATAAATGTGGTTTGGGGACCTTGGACTCATAATTCTAAGCTCCAATAAATCAGATTATTAATTAAACTCTTTAATTAAATAATCTTATTTATTAATTTCATTATTACTCCCCTATAAATATAAAATTGCACTCTTAGTAATTACAGAATATATTTATAGAGTAAACTCGTGTAGTCCATTGCTATAATCAATTCATGTAGTTTTGTCATCCAATTATTGATTCATAAATTAGAACTGATCAAAATTACTATTTTATCCTTCTAATTACCTCTTGATCCTTAAGTACCACTAATTCACTAGTGAATGGTCAATTTATAATCGTATTATAAATTTGAGTTCAATAACCATTCAGTTTCAGAGTTAACACTTAAGGGAGCAAATATACGATCCTTTAGAAAAACTTAGATTTCAAATCTTGTAAAATCATGTTTTCAGTCATCCATGCCACTGAATTTTTAAAACACAAACAAACCTTAACAAGTGAATTTAAAGATTTAGTAGACATGTATAAGAGTTCATGACTAGTCAAGATTTAGATTGATCTACATATGATCATCTAATTTATGTGTATTAAATCTTTGCTAAAATACAAAACACACCCCTGCACTTTGACTAAAATGCAAACTATACCCTTATACTTTTTTTCATATTTTTATATCCTTGTATTTTGACCAAACTGCACAGCATACCCACTTTTTTGGTTAAATCTAACAGAAAGTTAAATTACTTTTTTCTCATCTTTTTATGGGTTTGGTTTCTTACAATGTAAAATTTCTGCTACTATAGAAATTGAAAGCTATCTATAAAATTTCGGCTACTATGAAATTGAAATCTCTTTACAAAATTTCTGCTATGCAAAAAAGAATAAAACAGTCCCTAGTCATGGAGAAATTCTTGAAAGTTATGATGAAAACCTCCATGGAGAAAAATTCAGTCTCTAGTCATGGAAAATTTTCCAGCAACTTAAATTTCATCCAATATACATCCAAAATTCGGTAGCTTCAATTCCAAATTCCATCCAAACCAATAGTAAAAATGTTCACAAAATAAGGTGATTAAGAAATAGTATAAACGATAAATTTAGCAATACGTACCGATAGGCCATAATTAGGTAGCAACCTAAATAAAACAAATTGGGCAGCACCATAGCAGAGGTGTAAGCAGATCAAATTCAGCAACACCATTGTCTCCCCACAGTAGAAATTTCTTCTTATTTTCCGTACACATTACAGGGACACACAATTCATAGCAAAATAAAATCAAGTTTTTTCCGCGGTATAGACGCGGGAAAGTCCCGATACAGTTGAAACTGAAAACGAAAAAGAATTCAGTGGTGTAATTCAACAGCTGAACTTTCTCCACGCGTTGCTCGTCTTCGTCACTGTCATGCCGGCATCCTAAACTCTCTTTCTCTTCTATTTTCTTTTGTCAAGGACTTCCTTCCTTTACATTCAATTTCAAGTAACCTCAAAATCCCAATAACCTTTTTCTCATGGGTTCTCTCACTCTGTGTTGTCTTTGTAACTCACCCATTAAAAATGGCTTCCTAGAACCCGTAGAAATTAAGGAGATTAAGGAGATTTCGAACATACCCGAAGAAAATAGGGATATTCCGGGAAAACCCAAAGAAATTAAGGAGATGAGTCCCCCTCCCCTGCAATTTCACGAAGCTTCTTCGTAGGGCAGAAAATAAGGAAGTTTACTCATCTTCCACTAACAAAGTTAACGCGACATTTGGCACGTGCCACGGCACATTCCTTCTAAAGTTAGTTTTGATGGAAATTATAATGGATGAGTATGTTTTACAGTTTGGTTAAAGTATATGGATATAAAAATATAAAAAAATTATAAGGGTGTAGTTTGCATTTTGATCAAAGTATAGGGGTATATTTTATATTTTAACCTAAAATTTTTATGATAAATAGTAAACTAATAAAGATATTAATTCACATATGTCTTATCCTATATAATCTAATTATATATAGTACATTCACTAAGATATCTATCCACATCACTGATCCCGATCTAAATCACATGCATTTAAAACATTTAGTGAACTGTACTAACAACCATTCGTTAAAAATTTAAATATTTATATAAATTATTCAATAATAATTCAGAGAAGACAATTATAAGAAAAATATATTTTTATCGATTTTAAATTAAAATGTCTTGACATATGCTTTGAGGGTACTATGCCAAACAATCTCTCACTTACCCTAAAGTAAATGTGAAATATCTCTCAATCTCCTATTTCACACACTACCCTCAAATGACTTCGCAGGAAGTGACTTGGTAAAATGATAAGCCAGGTTCTGATCTAACGCTATCTTCATAACAGTCACATCTCATCGGTGTAGGATCTCTCTTAGAAGATGGTATTTCCTCTCAATGTGCTTGCCCTCTTGTGACTCATTGGTTCTTATGAATTAGCTATTGCCCCACTGCTGAGACAGTACAAGCACTATAAGAAAAATTGATAATAGTGTCGGTTTTATTCATCTTTTGCGGCGGTTAAAACTGTCGCCATAAAGTTTTGTGGCGGTTCCAAAACCGCCACCTTATTCACCGCCGCAAAGTTTTTTGGCGGCGATTATTCCAACCGTCGGAGGCTCGCCGGCAAAGGGGTGTCATTGTCGGCAGTTTTAATTCTCTTTTGCGGCTGTGAAAAATCACCGGTAAAGATAAGTTAGTGGCAGTTCAAACTGCCGCCAAATGCCCAAACACGGGAAGAAAATAAATTTCTCGAGTTTCTTTCAGGCGGGTTCTTTTCTCTTTACCGGCGGTTTAAAACCGTCGGTAAAGATAATTTAGCGGTGGTTCAAACCACCGTAAAATGCCCAGAAACTGGAGAAAAGTCTTGAATTTTTCCGGCGGTTTGTTTTCTCATTACCGGCGGTTTTACAACCGTCGTCAAATACCCAGAAACAGAAAAAAAAAATATGTACCGGCAGTTTTATAATGTCTCTATAAGCTCCAAAACTGCTGCTATAAATTGAAATTTTGGCCATAATTTTTCTGTTTTTTAAACATCCCATAATTTTCAAAAATACCTCTTTCAGAAAATATTCTATATCACAAATTTCAGAATCTATCAATACAAAAATTCTAACAGTTCAGAGTCCATCAATTCAAATATTTAAAAATTCTTTCATTTTAAACATTCACAAATTCAGACATTCACAAAATTTAAAGATTCAAAATCAATTAATTGAAACATTCACAAATTCTAAAGAGAAAGAAATATAAGTTCAAACTTAAGAAAATATAGTATTTTCCATCCTCACTGAACTTTATGCGATCATGAAGTTGAGGGAAGATCTCCAAAATCTTATAACACATAAAAATGAACAAAATTAGTATTAGTGTTGGAATAAACATAATTTATAATTACGTAAAGTACATATTCCTTTGAAATCTTACATGATCACCGCTGGAGAATGAGAACGAAGGATTTTGTGCTTGCATCATTTTCATAAGGTACACCATTTGGGATTGAAGTTGAATTTGACCATCTTGAAGTTCATGGACCTATGACTTAACTCTCTCATGTTCTGTACGTGGAATGAATGCCTTTACAGAAAACTGGCGGCTGCTCTGCGTTTAAAATACACTGGTGGTAGTTGGACCTAGTCTATTCCACGGACTCGTCGAGGATGCTCTGGACCCATAACTTCATAAAATACATCTCTAGGGGTGATATTATTCCCATCCTACGTGTGGGTTGCCAGAAGCTCTGGCATTTTCTCCTACAACACAAATAAATAATTTGATTGCATATGTGACAAATATAGTTGAAAACTTAAAAATATTGACAAATATAGACTTAAAATAAGTCTTACAGCTCCAGAAGCAGATTCTTGATCTAACCAATTCTCATATTTACGTTTACGCATTTTTATGAACAGTTCGACTGCATTCTCTCTCCCATCCATCATTATGTTTAAAAAAAATTATATTCTGATCACAATACTAAAAAAAATACTAATAATAAAAAAGATTTACGTACCATTTCATCTTAATTTTTAGCATAGCTTTTCCTTCTTCAATAATGATGTATACTTTGTTTTGCTCGTACCGCAGTGTTTGTTTCACTACGAGCCTGTTATTTTTTAGAAACAAAATTAGTATTTGTTCTACGTAATAAACAAAATTCAATGTCAAGATAAAATATTGTAATATCATTCCTTCAAAAGAGAAAAAAATGGACAATAGCATTCCACTGATCTCGTGGAACTTCCTCAGGTTTATGTCTTAGGAATTCTTCTTCACTCGGATATTTTGCCGTATTCATTGTTCACAATTTACATTTGTTGTCCTTCTAACTCTTATTAATTGAAGACAATGCAAACTTTCAGTTGACGTCGGTAACTTCCCATTTACTTTGAAAATTACAAATGTATTGCTAATAAATACATATGGAAGAAACAATTACAAATAAGTATTTATACCTTCAGAATATCCCATATTGCGTTCTTGTACATTTCTGGCACTTTTTTTACAATTTTCATGGGTGATCGGCAATAGATCGTAGGTGCGTCCTAGTGAAGCCAAAAAGCTCATGTACATAGATGCTTGATCCTTGATCGGTTGTCCTACTGTATTGAAGTCAACTTTCACTTTCTTCCCTTCAGGTTGATTCCATATATGAGCTAATCGTGTTCGACCACAAACATTTCACCTAAAAGAGGAGGATTCACCTACGTATAAAACATTATTTTTGTATGTTTGACATTATATGAATAAGAACAATGGTTTGTATGAAATATAAAATAAATGTTATACCTGCTAATTTAGTGGGAGCGTCGCATGGTCGATCTTGATCACCAACGGACTCGTCCTCATTCATGCGCAAACGTCTACCACAGACCATGATGGTTATACTTGCACAATAAAATAGATAATAACATTATCAAAAAGTGACATAGCTTATCAAAATTAAATACTAACACTATCAAATAAAGACATACCTAATTCAAATAGTAGCGCGATCAAATTGAGTCATCACTATTCTGATCAAAATCAACATTCATATGAATTGTATCTTCTATGATTACCACAACAACATATGTCCTAACTAAATTGGCACATCTTCATTCTCATGTAAGACTTCTTCTAATTGAGAATGATCATGTATCTCACTTTCAAAAGCCTTGTTTTTCCTGACTATTTAAAGTATTGGTCAATAAAAGCCTTGTCTTTAGCGACCAATTCAATTGTCGCTAAAAGCCTTTCACTTTTTCTAGATCAGTATAGAACTTTCTTCGCCAAACCGCTTCTTTTGAAAATTCACAAGCCACTATACATTCTTCTTCCATTGTGGAATCTATAATACTAGATTGTTTAACACTTCTCCTAACTACAGCTCCTCTACCTAGGGTGAATACTGATCCAGACATCAACTTTCGACTGTCCCTTTCTGATTGAAAATCAGAATCAGTATATCCAATAGGGTTTAGGTCTCCTCCTGAATAAACAGGCATATAATTTCTTATTCTCCGAAGATACTTGAGAATGTGTTTTACTGCAATCCAGTGTTCAAAACTAGTATTTGATTGATAAAGACTGACAATTCCTACTACAAAACAGATGTCATGTCTTTACACAACATGACAAGCCTAAGGAACCTTTCTAATCTCCTCTTCCTCCTGAGGTGTCTTAGGACACTACTCTTTGGAAAGGACAATTCCATGTCTAGTCGATAATTGGCCATTCTTGGAATTTTCCATTGAGAATCTTTCCAGCACCTTATCAATATAAAATGCTTGAGAAAATGTCAAGAGCTCATTCTTCCTATCCCTTAGGATTTGGATACCCAGAACATAGCTCGCCTCTCCCAAGTCCTTTATTTGGAATTTCTCAGCTCACCACTTCTTTACTTTTGACAAAGTTTTCACATCATTCCCAATGAGCAGAATATTGTCTACATAAAGAACTAAGAAAACCACTATCTTATCATTGATCAATTTATAAACACAAGCTTCGTCAACATTTTGTTCGAAGCCATATGATTTAATAATTTCATCAAAAGTAAGATTCCAAGATCTTGATGCTTGCTTTATCTATAAATGGATTTAAGCAGCTTGCATGCTCTCCAATCTTGCCCCTTTTTCACGAAACCTTTTGGTTGCATCATATAGATGCTTTCCTCAAGAGAGCCATTCAGAAAGGCTATATTGACATCTATTTACCATATTTCATATTCTAAACTATCGGTTATGGATAAGAGAATGTGAAAGCATTTTAGCATGGCAATGGAAGAGAATGTCTCTTCGTAATTGACTCATTCCCTTTAAGTATAGCCTTTGGCTACTAGTCGTACCTTGAAAGTCTCTACTTTTCCATCTGCACCTCTTTTCTTCTTGAACATCCATTTACATCAAACGGGCTTGCCTTCTAAGGTGGATCCTCAAGTTCCCAGACATAATTGGAATACATCGATTCCATTTCTTGGTTCATAGCATCTTGCCATTTCTTCTTTTCAGGATCATCCATTGTCTCTTTAAGGGTTAATGGATCGTCCTTATTAGTGTTTGACACTATCACATGTGCCTCAAGTTCAGAACAAATAGGTTGTCCTGCAACCCACCCACTATGACGTTGCACTAGGGTTTCCTGACCCGGAAAAGTGGTTTCTATGATTTGTGGTTTATCAGTTTCTCCGAGAACTAATTTTCTCTGAGGTTTGTAGCTTATCATATAGTCATGTTCGAGGAAAGTAGCATTTATCGATACAAACACCTTTTGATTATTGTGACTATAAAAGTACCCACCTCTTGTTTCTGGAGCATAGAAAAAAATTACAAACTTCAGACCTTGAGTCTAACTTTCCAGTCTTAGGTCTAAGAACGTGAGTTGGACACCCCCATATACAGAAATGACGCAAACTAGATTTGAAGCCATTTCATAACTCTAGAGGTGTCTTGCTTACAGACTTAGAAGGAACTACATTCAAAATGTAGGTTTCTGTTTGAAGTGTATATCCCTAGAATGTGAGTAGTAGTGATGAGTAGCTTAACATCGATCTAATCATGTCCAATATGGTTCGGATTCTCCTTTCTGAAATAGAATTTTGTCGTGGTGTTTCAAGTGCTGTGATTTGAGATAGAATGTCATAATCCAATAGGTAATCCTTGAATTTTAAATCCAAGTATTCACCACATCGATATGAACAAAGTATTTTCAAAAATTTACTTAATTACTTTTCAGCTTCAGCTTTGAAGACTTTAAACTTTCTAAAAGTTTCAGACTTTCTGTGCATTAGGTAAGTATAACCATATCTAGAGTAGCCATCAATAAAAGTGACAAAATACTCATACCCATCTCTTATGATGAAATACTCATACACACCTCTAGCTTGTACATTGATCAGTCCACAGACATTTATATGTACTAGCTCAAGTAGTTTTTTCGGCTCTTTGGCCCTTTCTAGAGAAAGTACTCTTAGTCATTTTATCCTCTTGACAAGGTTCACAAACCGGAAGAGTTCCAACTTTTAGTTCTCTCAAAGCACGATGCTTTGTTAATGGGTTTATTCTTTCTAGATTAATATGTCCCAACCTAAGATGCCATAGATACATATCATCATTTTAAGAAACCTTTTGTCATTTGTTACCTTTTGGATTTGCTACAATAAATAATTCTAAATTATTTAATGCTCGTTCAGTTGGTTTAAGTATATACAGTGCATTGAAACTTTTGCATGACAAATATCGAATCCATTCTTAGAAATAATAAACATATTATTATTAAAAGAAAATTCAAAATTTTGTTAATGCAACAAGGATAAAGAAATCAAATTTCTAAAGAATCAAGGAATAAAATAAACATTGTTCAAAATAAGATAATTATTTCTAAAATTTAAACGGAGTGTCCCCAATGCTTTCGTTGAAACGTGCGCACCACTACTAACTCTCATTATCACCTCGCCATCAGCAAGCTATCTTGAAGAATCAAGCATCTGCAAAGAAGAACATACATGGTTAGTGGCTCGTGAATCAAATCCAGGATGACAAATCATATTCCACTAAACAAGTTTCAAGTGTAAGTAAATAAAATTTACCTTTCTTTTTCAGCTCGAGAGATACTAGTTACAGTTTCTTTTCCAGTGACCTTCAATTCCACGATGGAAACATTTTCCCCTAGTTCTTTCTTCTTGGAGTTGTTGTCTTTCTTGTTCTTCTTGGCCTTTAGGTGTCTTCATAGCTTTCTTTCTTTTCTTATTCTTACTTTTATCCTTACAATTGTTCTTCTTCCTTTTGTTACTATTAACAATAGTGGAAGAAGGCTTTTGCTCAGCAACATTTACCTCGCCCTATTGGGTCATAGTCTTGTTGAGTGACCCAAAAGTCTACAATTCATTCAACAATGGGATTTTTTTAATTGTAACGTGTTCATAACATAGTTGGTAGGGAATGCAGAAAAAACACGTGTGAGTGATTCAAGTATAATTCTAACCTGACTTCGCATATCAATGGTAGCCCCTGAATCTAATAATGGAGACCATAGGCCATATTGACATGTCAACATTCTCTCGCTCACTATTTTGCAATAATGTGTTTCTAATTAACTAATTAATTAATTCAAAATTAATTACTAGTAACAATCAATGTAAAATTTATTATTAATCTAAACTAATTGGCCTAAGTTCATTTAATCTTCCAAAGAGCTTAAGACTAATTTAGGTGAACTTAGAATAATTAGCCAATTACATTCATCTAAATATAATAAAACACTTTTAGTTAAAGTCGGTTATTTTAAAGGCCTAGCTAAACGCATGCTTTTAGAGTGGTGTGATTACCAAGTTTAACTAATTAAAACTTAGCAGTTTACATGTAATTGATTTCACAAAGTAATCCATATAAACATATTACAACAATTCTAATAAATCATGTTTCTATAAATGAGATCGTGATTAAATAAAATTGTGTGGGGTTTCAGGTATGACATGTGATCGGCTAATGCATAGTCATGTTATTAATCAAATCAACAAACATTTATTTAAGCAAATGATAAACTGAGTGACTATTGGGTATTTCTAAATTTACAATCCTCCGCATCTGTCTTGTGTGTTCTTCGTCTTCTCGCATACGGAATTTTACAACATCATATTCAAAATAAAATTACAAAAATTCTTATTCCCAAATAGCTTATACAAGATCTAAAGGAAAATTAAAAAAACAAAGCCTACCAATAAATCATATTATTAATTAAACTCTTTAATTAAATAATCTTATTTATTAATTATATTATTACCCCACTATAAATATGAAATTGTAATCTTAGAATTATAGAATATATTTATAGAGGAATCTCGTGTAGTCCATTGATATAATCAATTCATGTAGTTTTGTCCTCCAATTCTTGGTTCGTAAATTAGAGCTGGTCAAAATTGTCGTTTTACACTTCTAGCTACGTCTTGATCCTTAAGTACCATTAATTCACTAGTTGAACAATCAATTTATAATCGTATTATAAATTTGAGCTCAATAACCATTCAGTTTCAGAATTAACATTTAATGGAACAAATATATGATTCGTTAGGAAAACTTGGATTTCAAATCTGTAAGATCATGTTCTCAGCCATCCATGTCACTGAATCTCCAAAACAATAGTTACTGGCCTTTTTTGTAAGAAAACCTAACGAGTGAATCAAAAGATTCAGTAGATATGTATAGGAGTTCATGACTACTCAGGATTTAGAATGGTCTACATATGATCATCTGATTGATGTGTATTAAATATTTATGATAAACGGTAAGTTAATAAAGATATTAATTCACATCAGTCATGTCTTATATAATCTAATTATATAAAGTACATTCACTAAGATGTCTATCCATATCGGTGATCTGGATCTAGATCATATACATTCAAAATGCTTAGCGAACTGTACTAGCAACTATTCATTAAAGATTCCATACTTTAATGTGTTACGGACTATTTTATTCATTATCTATGATCTTAATCCTCTCGTACTAATACAAGATCATAGTCTTATTAATGAATATGGAATTTTCAGATATTTATACATATTATTCAATAATAGCTCAGAAAAGACAATTATATGAAAAATATATTTTTATTAACTTCAAATTAAAATATCTTTACACGTTCTTTGAGGACACTATGCCCAACACTATGAAGAATTTACATTCTCTCGTTGTTGCATCCGCGCTACCGCTTGGCATGGATTGGTCTCAGGTGAATTCTGCAATATAGTCCATTAAGGCTTGCCCCTTGATGGATGTTCTACGAACATAGCGAATCTCATACTATCCCAAGTCTAACATTATTTGGATATTCTACTAGCAATATCTAGTTAGTGCAAAATGCTTCAGATTCAAAATTTCGTAGGTACTATTATTGTATATGTTTGGAAGTAAGGCTTGAGCTCGCGCGATGCTATCACTCAGTCTAGTACAATTTTCTCCATTTTCCAATATTGAGTCTCTGCTCCCTTGAGGCATTTACTAGTGAAGTAAATAATCTTTTGCTGTTTATCTTCTCTTCTGACCAGCCCAACACTGACGGTTGTTTCCAAAACTGCCAGATATGGGTAGAGATCTTCATTTGGACGTGGTTTTAAACGTAAAGGTGGTGAAGCTAAATATTTCTAGATTACTCGAAAAGCAGCTTCGCATTTTTCATCCCATCATTGCAATGAGTTCTTTTTCATCTTTGAAAAGACTACACTTGTTTGTTGATCTCACTGAAAATCTTCCAATTGTCGCTAACTTCCCTGTTAAACTTTGTAAGTCTTTTAGAGTTTTAGGTGGCTTGATTTCCATGATTGCCTTGACTTGATTGAGGTTGATTTCAATTCCTCTCTATATGACCATGTTCCCCCATAACTTCCCTACTGTTACTCTGAATGCCAATTTGTATGGATTCAGCTTCATTTAATGTTTTCCTAGTTCGGTAAAAGCCACTTCTAAATGGTAGATATGGTATTTTCTATGCATCAACTTAAAAAAATATCATCCAGATAGGCTTCCATCGTTTGTCCTATAAGCTTTTAAATGATGTGGTTTTCCAATCTTGGATAAGTCACTCCATCATTTTTAATTGCAGTTTGGCAAAAGCCTCTTCTATTTCAACAAAAGCCTCTTTTCATGAGTCGCTCTAGCATTTTTAAGTCTACAAGGCATTGCCCTGTAACAATAAGTACCTTAATCCTCTATAAAAGATGTTTTTTTCTAAATTAGGGGGATAAATTTTCACTTGGTTGTAATCGGAGAAGGCATCCATGAAGCTCAGCACCTCATGTCTAGATGTTGCATTGATCAGCTAGTTAATTCAGGGGAATGGGTAGTCTTCCTTCAGGAATACCTTGTTTAGGTCCATGAAATCCACACAAACCCTTAATTTTTTGCTTTTCTTTTTCACCAACACAACATTTAACAGTCATTCTGGGTACATAATTGTTGAAATTATGTCCATAAAGTAGGGTGTAATAATTATTTATGAGTGAACAATTATTTATTTGACATTTATGAATTACTGAATTTCATGAACAAATTGAAAGTTTTCGTTAATTAAAGTGTGTTTGTAATTTACTTAAGTCCCGGGACTGTTATCAACGTAAAAGATAACCGCCTTCCTCTTTGACCGCTTGCATTCTCTCTAGCGCAAATGTCCACTTCTTGTGCTTGACTGGTTTGGCTTGTCGGTCTACTTTTAAGTGATGACATATGAGAATTTCACTTATTCTAGGCATATTCGTTGTTCTCCACACGAATATGCTATATTTTCTCTAAGGAAGGCGGTTATCTCTTTCTTCTTAGCCTCATACAACATTGCTCCTCGTTTGGTGGTTTATCCGCTTCCATCAAGCGGCACTATCTCCAACTCATTCGCTGGTTCATATCGGGGGACTACAATTCGATGAAATTGCTATCCTTTTTAGATTGCTATTGGCATGGGTCAACGATCATTTTTCTGTCATGATGGTGACTTTTCTCGTGACATTGATTTTCATGATGATGCAACGTCTTGTTAATGCTTGTTCTCCTTAATTCATTTTTATGTCGTCTAGACTTGAATACTTTAAGGTTTGTTGATAAGTGGATGGGATGAAGTTCATTTTATGAATCCAAGACCTTCCTAGTATTATATTGTATGGCGTAGACGTATTCATGACTGAAAATTCCATTAGATAATTGTATGGTTCAGCATATACAAGGAGAAAATGTGTACATTCTGAGTATGTTAATTCTTCCTTAAATCTAATTAGCAGTTGTCCCAGATTTTACAGATTCCTGGCATCTACTAACATATTCTCCATGGTCGAGCGACAATTGAGGCACTTCCATTATCCACTAGAACTCTTCTTAATAAGTATTTTCATATTCAGATAGTGATCACCAACGTATCATTGTGGTATCCTCCAGTTTGGTTGGCATCCCAACCATTGAATATGATATGGGTGTTGTTGAGGTCCTCTTTCTTCGTCTCATAACTAATTGTGGCTGATTTTTTGTAGCAAACCTTCTGTTCCTTTTTGGTCAATCCTTCAAGCTCCGTTAGGGTCATTATATTATCTACAATGCATAACGACTCCATCACTTTCCCTTGCTCAGCTTTTTTCTCATCTTATCTGGCCACATATTGCTTTAGATACCCTATGCTGATTATTTCCTCTATGCAGCTTTTGAGCTGATAATAATCATTGGTCATGTGCCCATTTTTTTTATGGAATGAGCAATACTTATCTTTGTCTCTTCAGCGAGCCCCCTTCTACTGGGTGGTGGCCTCTTCAGCTAAGGTGTGTCCTTAATGGCCCATAGAATGTAGTTGACGGGCATAGTGAGCAGAGTACAAGTATTATCCCTCTTACTTGGCCTCCCAGATCCTCGTTGTCTCTTATCTCGTCTGCCTCTGTTGTGATCATGCATGTTACTCGATGCTTCAGTTCTGTTATCTACATAAGTGGACTACATGGTCTATTTTCCCAATGTAGTACTTGAACTTTGGTACCACAAACATTTTAGGGAACGGTGCGGATAGGATTATTGGGGTTAACATGTCTGTTATGGCGACAATCCCCAGCTTCCTAACTTCGATCATTTTCCTTTCCAGCATCTTTTCTACGTCTTGTTCTGCCAGGATTTCTTTGGTTTTATTTTCCCCTGCTACACCGTCTTTGATGTGTTTGGACTACACGTCACCTTCATCTTGTAGCAGTGACTCCCTATTTGGATTTGGATTTTTTCGCTCCATGTCATCATGGTTCTCTTTTTCAACCGTGAGATCCTTCTGATTCTCCTGTTTGCCTCCATGAAAATGCTGACTAAGTTCGATACGATTGTGTATTAGCCCACGTTGTAGCATGGCAACTTGCTCTTGTACGATCTACAAGGTTGTGAGAAGAGCTTTATTATTTTGGTTCTCCACTTTTGCTACTACTGCTAAGGCGACATCTAGTGCTTTTTGGATCTTCGGGTATTTTCGCTCAGGTTGACCCAATGATTCAACTCTGTTCTCAGTATTTTGAGCATCGTTGGACCTTGTTCCAGGCATTTTCTACTGAGATTTTGAAGCGGTTTGCTTTCCATGAGTGTAATTCGTCTATCTAGGAGAGCACCAATCTGTAAAAAAATCATCTTCCTCTACTCGTGAATTAACTATGATTGCGAGAAGACAATAATTTATGAAGATTATGAACAACTAAGAATGTAAAACGATGGATCAAAGAATGTGGAATAAATTCTCAAAGTAGAGTGTTTTGTATTTCTGTGTTTTGATTGGTACATTTGATGATTTTTATTGGCTCTTCTTTACTATCCATTTAACAAAATGAAATATAAATCTAACAAACATATCCTATTGATAATAGAAACATGGCCGTTGTCGTAACGACTTTGACCGAATTAATCTTTCTTTCTGTTACTTGGACTGCCACTTCATTTCAGCACTCCAAATATCTACATATGCCATTGGGTACAGGTGTCACTTTCTTGTTTATTAATGGTTGCCTACTTGTTTGATAGCTCATCAATTCCCGCACAGGTGTTAACCCATCTATGCTTGTAACTCCTTCATTCACAGAAACAATACTTCTTTTACTGACTTTTTCATCATTTATTGTAAAGGGGTTAACTTTATAGAAAAAAAATTTAGCTTACCCATCGAGGGACGGATAGAGAGGTAAAATATGATAGGAGAACCAATAGATTCTGAGTTAAAGAGTTTGTTGGCAAAAATAGAGAACTACCCTCAAAAGATGAAACATACACATTCTCAACGTCTTTGAGTAAGACGACATCTGTCGAACTAATATTTCAATTCAATTATATGCTCGAGGCTTTGGTCATTGTAGAAGAATCTGAACTTGCCTTGAAGTAATTTTAAATATGTAGAGTCTTGTGAATGAAAATGAGAAAGTGAAAATAAATCATGTGAAGGAATCAACACAGCGGAAAATACTATATCTTGAAGTATCTGGACAAACAACCTACACAATTATGGATTAGAAAACATACCTTTTGAAGTGTGAAAATTAAAAATCAAAATCTCATACTCTTCCTTACTATTACTCGAACCGCTAACCAAAATCACTGGCTGGTGGCCACTCGAATAAAAATTCAAAAATCAAAATGTTCGGTCATAGCATATGTAAAGGATTTTTTCTCCCTTACATGAAGAATATTGGAGTGCTTGAGAGAATAAAGACGATGAACAATGGAATTACGTAGTTTGCATTTGATTTCAATGATTGAATGAATGTTACAATTGACCTTTATTTATAGACTTTTACATAATTTGGTATCACATCTTTAATAATGGAATTACTAAGAAAATCATGGGGAATATTTCCATATCTAAGTATTTTGGCTTGATATTGGGAGATATTCCCGTTTTAGGAAAGATTCAGCTTCGCTTTTGGGATAGCTCAATATTCCTAAAATTGTGTGAATTTGTTTCAGTTTTTGGAGTAAATATGTCTGTCGGATGATCTTGATTAACATTCCTCCGGCTTGTTATATTGGCTTGCCACGTGTCCTGATTAATTCCTTCTCGCAATTGCCTAAACTTATCTCACGACCTTGGTATGTTGTTCTTTTTAATTTGAACGTACGGTTCAGATCATACCACGCGTACTGTGATATTTAATCCTGTTCATTTCCCCCCATTACACTCAACAAAATTCAATTTGTTGAGGTGTAATGATTATTGCTTGTTTCTCAAGATGATATGATGTGATTTTCACTACTTTTTTGGCACCATTTTTCGAGACCTACTCTTATTAACGCCACAAAAGTAACAATAAAATAAGCAAAAAGGAACAGACACGTGTGAGCCTCGACGCTTCGTTCCCTATTCTCACTGACATTTATCTGTGATCTTCCACTTTTATCCCCCATGCCTCATCTATTCAGAACTTTAGATTATGTCTTACCGTCGTTATGTCTTCCCGTTGTCAACTTCCCTTTCTTGAAATGGAGAGTTTAGAGGATATCCTTTATCCTTATTGCCAATTGCCATTTCCTCGTTCTTATCAATCATGATTGTCTTTTCACCTCTTCTTTTTAGAATTAGGCATTTTTGACATCTGTTTGGAGTCCGCTAGCTATTAAAGGAGGACTATTCCATTTCATTCTTTTTCTTACTTTTAACCTTTATTCTTGTAAGTGTTTTTCTTCCTCCCTTTTCTACTTCTTCTTCGATCCCTCTTTTTCATTCTTCTCCTTCTGTTATGGAAGAAGAAACTATTTTTAGGCCTAGTGTCCCCCTAGTCTTATCCAAAGAGGAACTCGACCATTTCATAGCCTCTCACCGGGATGCTTTTACCCAGAATGTCCTTTGCGGGTTAGGAGAGAGTAACGCCACTGGAATACCCTGTTCTCCTCCTTATCATATAACCCTTAGCCCAATGTGCATAGCCTTAGGTCTCAAACTTCCCTTCTCCCCCTTGTTACAGGAATTTTTCCATACCGTAGTAGGTATAGGATTCTCTTAGGTTTTGAAGCCTTGAGTAGGAGGCATAATTTAGACTTTGGAGTAGATGAACTCTGTCACTATTTATATGCTTTTTCTTACAAAATATACTAGTTTTTGTCTTCTTTCCTCTTCTCTGATCAAAACAGCGATGACAACTGTCTAGGACACAACTACATATAAGAACAATGGTTCTCCAGGTTTTGGTTTTGACAAAAATAATGGTGGAGTCGTCAAATATTCATTGATCTTATTAAGTGCTTCTTCACATTCTTCATCCCATCCGTCTATGGAGTTCTTTCTTAGTTTCACAAAGAATGGTTTGCATTTGTCAGTTGATCTTGAAAGGAATATGTTTAGTGTGGCTAATCTCTCGTTCAAACCTTGTATTTCTTTACGATTTTGAGTGGATCTCATATCCTTTATGGCTTTCACCTGGTCACGGTGGACTTTAATTCCTCATTGCATGACCTAGTGTCCTAAGATTTTTCCCGCTGCTACTCCGAAGGTGCATTTCTCAGGATTCAATTTCATGGAGCTTTTCCTCAGGATTGAGAAAGCTTCATTGAGGTCTTTGATGTGATCTTCCTGTTTACAGCTCTTCACTGGCATATCGTCGACATAGACCTCCATGGTTTTCTTGATCTGTTCTCAGAAAATTTTGTTCACCAACCTCTGTAAGTAGCACTTGCATTTTTCAAACTGAAAGACATTAGTTTGTAACAAAAAGTACCATGTTCAGTTATGAAAGACTTATTTTCCTAATCAGGTTGGAACATTTTCACCTGGTTATATCCTGAGAAGGCATCCATGAAGCTTATGAGCTCATGTCCTGAAGTGGCATCCACCATCTGATCTATTCTCGGCAGCGGATATTCATCTTTGGGGCAAGCTTTATTAAGATCTATAAAGTCTATGCAGATTCTCCATTTACCATTCTTCTTCCTAACCATGACAACCTTCGCAAGCCACTCTAGGTAATCTACTTTCCTAATGAAGCCTGCTATCAACAACTTGTCGACTTCTTCTTTGATGGTTATATTCCATTCTGGCGTGAAACGCCTTTTCCGTTGTTTTACTTGCTTGATAGTAGGATCAGTATTTAGTTTATGACATATTATATTTTCAGGTATACTTGGCATCTCCCAGGCCATGTTTGCAAATATATCCTTATTTTCTCGAAGGAAATTTATCAGCCGCTCTTTTTCTATCCGTTCTAGGTGGGTCCTGATGTTGGTCATCTTCTACGTTTCTTCGTTAAGCAAACAGGTTTGGTTTCTTCAGTTGCCTCATACCTAGGGCACACCTGCCCGACTTCCTTGTATTTCTATTATTCCGTAGCAACCATTAGCTCCCCCACCTTCTTATTGTTTGTCATGTTTTTCGATGAGCCTAACATGGTAATTGCACAAATCCGGGCAACTGCCTTATTTCCCTTGATGGTCTTTATCCCTTTTGGAAATAGGTACTTCAGTTCTTGGTAGAATGCTGATGGTACAACTCTCATCTTATGTAACCAGGTTCTTCCCAATATGGAATTATAGGGAGATGACGTGTCCAATACTATAAATTTTTTACTTGGATTGAAATGACAAGGGCGTTGTTATGGCGCTTGTCATGCTTCAGATCCAGGCATCAAATATCAGTGGTAGGTTTTCACTGTCATTCGATGTGTTTCCCCACCCCTTGTTTCCTCCAACGTTGGTTTCTTGCAGCACACCTTCATTTTCTTCCCACTGGTTCATTCCTGCTTGGTTAATGCAATAATGGTGTCAACGATCCGAAGTGGTTGTTTCTCGTTATCCCATTTTTCTTCATCTCAGGTCTCCTTTTCTTTTTCCCATCTTGCTTCCTCCCTTTTTCCATATGGATTGAGATACCCTTCTTTGACTAATTTCTCCACATAATCCTTTAATTGGAAGTAGTCTTTTGTGTAATGCCCGTTGCTTCTATGATACGAGCCCTACTCATCCTTATCTTTGTAATGTGGCTCCTTTGTAAGTGGCGCTAGTCTCTTTAGCCATGGTTGGTCTTTTATCATATCAAGGACTTGGTTTATCGACACCCTTAATGGAGTATAAACATTGTCCTTAGGATGGACCTCATCGTAATACCTTCTCTGATTCTCAGTTCTATCTCGTTTAGTGTCACCTCGTTCGTCATCCTTTTCCATCCTCTGAATCCTTTTCTATCAGTTCTACTATTCCGTTCTTCTTTCTAGGACTCATCATTCCTCCTTTCTGCCACCTTCAACAAGCTTTTCTTTTCCTCTTCCAATATAATGTAGGTTGGCGCCCACTGGAACGTCTCATCCATGGTTAAAGGTTTGAATTTTGACAAATCCTGAAAGAGGGGTGAGTTCGGGTGCAACCCTCGTCTGAAAGCCAGTCTGGCGACTCGGTCATCGCAAATTTCCACCTTGGTCATTTCTTCCTTAAATCTGTGGGTGTACTCGCACAAGGATTCACCTTTCTTGGCAGAGATGGTTAAAAGATGTTCTGAAACTTCCATCATTGTCCGGTACCTGGAGTATTGTTCTAAAAACAAAGTAGACATGACAATAAAGTTGGTAATTAAATGAGCAGGACCGGAATGATACCAGTTTAGAGCCGTTTCGTCTAGGCTAGAACCTTCGGCACATCAATGCATCTTCATGTTGATGCAACATCATGACTTGTTTCAATCGCCTAAGATGGTCCACGAGATCAAACTTCCACTCATAGCATTTGAACTTTGACACTTCAAACTTCTTTGGTACTGGGGCCATTAGGACTTTTGGGCTGAGCAGGGTAAGGGTAAGTGACTCGTGGTCAGTGTTTCTCGCACTCCCCAGGTTCCTAAGCTCCATCATCTTCCTTTCTAGCATCTCCTACATAGCCTTTTCGGTCATGACCATCGACGGATGTAGTTCTCCCGTTGTCCCTCTTGTGCGAAGTTGAGAGTGGATTTTCGCGTCCTCATCTCACACGTTCCTACTATTCTCATTAAAGTCTCATATGGTTTCTCACCCAGTTTCCTTAGAATGGATCTCTCATTCCTCGTGATTAGTTCGCTGACTCACCTCCGCTCTTGCCTGCACAACTTCCCATTGTAGAGCATTGAATTGGTCGTGCATGGTCTCCCACGTCGTGCGTAGTGCTTCAGCATTCCTCTGCTCCATCGTATGCATCTTGTTAAGGATCGTTTGGAGCATCTCTGTCAATGGAATGGGTTGATTGACATTCTCCTCCCCATTCCCGATTATGTTTCCCTCGTTGAAGGTAGTGTTCGACCTAGTTCTAGGCATTATTCGATTTTTGAAAGATTATTTTCTTGAGGTTTTCTCTCAGTTCTTAATAAAAGCACCAAAATGTAAATGATTTTTCTCCCTTAAATGAAGAATAATGGAGAGCTTGAGAGAATAAAGATGATGAACAATGGAATTACGTAGTTTGTATTTGATTTCAATGAGTGAATGAATGTTACAATTGGCCTTCATTTATAGGCTTTTACAGAATCTGATATCACATCTTTAGTAATGGAATTACTATGGAAGTCGTGGGGAATATTCCTATATCTAAGGATTTCGACTTGATACTGGGAGATATTCCTGTTTTAGAGATTTGGCTTCACTTTGGGGATAGCTCAATATTCCTCAAATTTTGTGAATATGTTTGAGTTTGTAGTAAATCTGTCCATTGGATGATCTTGATTAACGTTCCTCTAGCTTATTGTATTGGCTTGCCACGTGTCCTGATTAATTTCTTTCACGCAATTGCCTAAGCTGATCACACGGCCTTGGTAAGTTATTCTTCCTAATTTGAATCTTATGTCAGATCTTGCCACGCGTACTGTGATATTTAATCATGTTCAACATATTCAGTAATAAAAAAAACTATGCTTCAAAAACAAGAAGAAAAGAAGCAATTTTTCCTTTATAAACTGCTATTTTCCAACAACCATGAAACATGTTTCAAAGCTAACGGTTAGGATTAAATTCCCAACCGTAATATATTTTTTTTTAAATTTCATTAATTAACATTAAATTAATTAGTTTTAGTTGATCTTTGCTCTTTTAGAATTAAGATTGAGCTAGTTTTTAAATCACTTGGTTGGCTATAAGGTATCCGCGTTGAGCCACTTGATCATTAAATAAGTTCAGTCACAATGTAACCCAAATCTGAGGCTAGTAAGGGGACAAGAAGGATCAAAATTCTTTTGGCTACATAATTAATAAACTCTATCGATTAAATCTAATCAAATTTATTAAGTCATAATTATGATTAACTCCACTATAAAATCATATTTGAACTCCAAGCGTATTTTATACTCCTCGACGTAACTATCTTTGACTAATTATTCATTATGTGATGCTCCTCCATAATATAATATCATATATAATTAGGTTAATTACTATCGACCTAATATTTATACACATCTTGGTATCCTTAGGTTCCACATTCATTCTATCGGTCAATTATGATAATTTTCATACTTGACATCTCTAGTACAATGATCAAATCTCTAGTACTCCGTCAGACATACTAAGCGCGTAGTTTACTATGACCATATAAATGAATTAACTAAGATGTACTATGTCACTTAATTAAAAGTGTCTATGGTTTTTGCTATTGAGAATCTATGGATCACTCACTATCTAATAACTATGTTATCCAACTTACAGAATGTGTTGACTCATAGAGTCTCATTCTTAATTGATCAAAACAACTAAGTTCTTAAATATGAGCTCTTAACTCTCTCAAGATTGAGAGCACTCATAAAATAATAGCAATGTGTCATAATTTTTATTTGGTAGTACTATATTGAAAATCAGACTCATTAGTCCTTTCAATACATTCAAAACGCACTAGTACATTAACTAGGTACTCACATCAAGATAAGTCATTCTACATAATATAGTTAATGTACTAAATTTTTTTTAGTAAAATGTCTAGTTTCACTATACTGTGAAATTAAGTATTTACAAGTCATAAATGATCTCTTGATTAAATACATTGTTCTCATGAGCTAAACTCTATAGGACCCATCGACCAAGTACTATTATGCTTGTATCCCTTTTACAAGAATGTATTACGCATAATATAAGACTAAACTATTTATTATTAATCAGAATTAAATATCTAAATAAATATAATAGAATTTCAGTGCTTTTAGGGCACGATCCTAAGAATCTCTCTTTTCCTAAAGCACGTCTACAACCAGCTTAACCCTCATGTTCTCTACATGTGACCTAAAATCATTTGTGGCTAAATTCTTTGTAAACGAGTCTGCAAGGTTCTACCGCTAAACTATCTAATTGAAAATTTGAATCCAAATACCCAACTGGTATGATTTTTCACAATAATAGACAAGCACATAATCCCTCATTCTCCTATGATACTTGAGTATATCCTACACAGCTATCTGGTGAACTCTTCTTATCTGATGACTAAGTTTACTGTGAAATATGAATCACGTGTACAATATAACAAACTTAAGACTTCCAACTACCAAAAGCATGGGAATTGTCTTCCTGGTATTTATTTCATCCTATGTCATAAGACACTGATAGAATACATAGGTTCTAAACCTAAAAGGGTAACAAGCCCTTTCTTGGAATCTTGCATTGCGCACCTATACAACATATTATTATCTACGCAATTAAGACATAAAGATATTCATTTCAAGATCGCCATACAAGATCACATTCTTGACATCCATTTGTCAAAAACTCATAAATGAGATGAGCTGCAATTGATAAAATATCTTTATGGACATGAGTATGGCTATTAGTAAAAATGATGTGCTATACTAAATTCCTCTCTCTAAGTATTCCATTTCTCATTTAGTCTAGCCTTGAAGGTCTTGACCTTGCATCTATGTCTCGCTTCCACTTGTAGAACTTCGGCACCCAATACTCTAGGGCTTTTACAAGCTTCCATACTCCATTATAGTTAATTGAATCATTTTCAGATTTCATTGCTTGAAACCAATGATTTTTGTTGCATCATTACAACCTCTACGTAGTTTCTGGGATCTGAGTCATGTTCCTCTGAGATGGAATTGAAAGTCTCTCACTTGAACATGAATCTCTCAGTTGGTCATGATCCCCTCCCACTACAACGTAGTGATTGAGATCTAGCTTATGTTCCACCAAGATTGCCATATCAGACTCCCCTAGGAACATTTACTTCTCATATGAATGAGAAACGCTCCCACTACAATAAAGTTTTATTGTACTAGGAAGTACTTCATTCTTATTCTATTGACTAAATGGATTCTAACCAACTTATGGACATCTCTATTACTAACTGGATTGCGTGGCACAATCATTATCAAAAAATTCTTCTAAGTTTGTGTTGCATCTAGATACTCCTTTTGAAATAAAGTCTTCTTCCAAGAATACAATGTTTATACTTACAAACAATTCTCATTCATGGTACTATAAAAACAAATAACCCACATTCTTTTTTGCATAGCCTACAGTTAGATATCATTTTGATCTACAATTTATCTGGGCAGCATTCTATATTAGCACGTGTGCTAGACATCCATATATATGAAGGTTACGCAAACTAGGTTTACGAACATTCCAGAATTCTTGTGGTATTTCAGGTGCTTCCATAAATGATTTTAGATTCAAAGTATGTCATCTATACAACTAATCCTCTAAAAGAAAATAGGCTAGTTAAATAACTAAATATAGATCTTATCATGTTAAAAGAAAAAATTTATCCTTGTTGTTACACCATTCTCTGGGTGACCCAGATTTAACTAACAGGAATACAATTATGATATTTACCATGTGGTATGTGAATGCCTTTATGAGGTATTTACCTCATCGATCAAATCGAAGAGACATAGTTTGTTACTCAAATGCCTTCTCGACTTATGTTCTAAACTCTTTGATTTCTCAAAATTTTCAGAATCGAGAAGCATATTACAAACATAATCATAGCCAGATTGCGTATCAATAAAATTGAGATTACACTCTAAAATTTCCCCTTACCCTAACTTTCACTTATCCACTCAAGCAATATACTCCAACACTAATGTCACGTACCTCTATGTCCTTCTATCTCAAAAAGGACTCTTGGTCATATTCTTATCAATAATGGATTCGCTTACCGGTAAGAGTTTAAAAATCTAAAGGCCATGACGCCTAACCCTTACTGGTCTTCGAATTGTACTAGATTATATGACATAGACATGTGTTATTAATGTATAGTTGACTTAAGAGACTTTTCTCTCTCTATATTCTACTATGTATACCATTATTTTACTCCGTATCATGGAACAAAAATTTAGAAATAAATGTACTATTCAAAATTAGTGCATATGACTATCCAAATAACAACATGCAATCCCTCTCATTTAGATTTCTGGTTTCCTAGAATCTTAAAAAGAATTGTAAATGTGATTAGTGATTTCAGAGTCTACACACAAGGATGTAGTAGAATCAATCATTGATCACTTCTTCATGAGTTCATGCTTTAACTCTTTAGAGTTAAGAAAACCTTTTAGCCGGTTTTCTTGTATCCACTCTTCCCGTTATAGAAACATTTCCCATTAGAGCTTGCTCTCTTTTTCTTACTCTGAGTCAACTCTATTTAACACAAACTGCATCATAAGATTCTCTTAGCTATATGTAGTTCCTAGTTCAGTTTTGTCTGATTAAACATTTCTGCATATGTTATAGTTTAATCATGAACAGATGTAAGGAATTCGTTTACGTATCCAAAACTATATCGACATGGGTTTCCACATCAATTTTAGCTATAGGAATCTCTGTCTCATTTAAAGAAACATCAACCATAATGATTTGGTCATTAACCAGAGTTCCCATTGCCATCTTAGTGTTCAATATTACCTATTCTGATATCTTACTGGAGATTAATAATTATATCAGCTTCCATGGCGAATTTATTATAATTCCAACATATTTGTCATATAATGACAATATGTATGGAGCTGAAATTCAATCTATCTACATAGCCAATATTAATTTTATCCTCCAGAGTGGAACTCTAAGAAAAGTCTAGAGTAGTGTTAAATAGGAAATTACTTGCTTCTTTTTACAGCCATATTAAAGTCCTAGCCAATATTCATTAATGTCGACAATATTTTCATTAGATGCTAATGGGCTCATGGACGACATTTTAATTACTGAAAATTAATAAAATCTTGATCATTACATACACATTCTAATCAAAGCATGGATCATAACAGGAAAATAAAAACCCAAAAATTAACATCTATTGTATCCCAACTCTCATAAACATAAGCATGCTTAGGCAGAATGCACATTTAAAAGTTCTACATGAAGCACCTAACCATGGGTCTTTGTGTTATCTTTTCAAAGGAACTTGAATTGGCTCAATTTGATACTGGATCTGAAAGTTATGATCCAAACACCGACATGTTACCATGCAATCACTTCTACGCATACGCGAGTTTTCATCCATTTTTTATACTCTTTTTGCACTGTTTCGATCTCCACCCAATATGAATAATTACATCATAATAATCCTAACTTTCTCAAGAAAAGTTTACAAGAATCTATGAAATTAAATACGAATCCTAAAGGGAAAAACATGCATTTTGAAACGTGAAAATCAAAAATTGAAATCTCATAGTCTTCATGGCTATTCCTCGATCTGTCAACCAAAATTACGAGCAGGTGGACAGTCAAATAAAAAATCAAAAACTAACTCATGTCTTTTTATTCTTCCAAAAACAAAAGGTATTCATTAATAAAAAAAACTATGCTTCAAAAACAAGAAGAAAAGAAGCAGTCTTTTTTCTTTATAAACTTCTATTTTCCAACAGCCATGACCCATGGCACAAAGCTAACAGTTGGGAACTAAATTCCCAACTATTATATATATGTTAAATTTAATTAATTAAAATTAAATAAATTTATTTCAATTCATCTTTGGCCTTTTAGAATTAAGACTAGGCTAATTTTTAAATCACTTGATTGACTATATGGTATCTGCTTGAACAACTCGTTCATTAAAGAAGTCACACCACAAAGTAACCCAAATCTGAGACTAGTAAGGGGAACATAAGGATACAAATATATTTGGCTACATAATTAATAAACTCTATCGATTAAATCCAAAATCGAATTTATTACCTATTAATTAAGATTAACACTACTATAAAATTATAGTTGAACTACAAGCATATTTTATACTACTCGACTTAACTATCATTGATTTATCATTCACTATGTAATGCCCCTCCATATATACTATAGTTCCATGTATAATTTGTTTAATTATTATCGACCTAATATTTATACACATCTGGTATCCTTAGGTTCCAAATTCATTCTACCGGTCAACTATGATAATTTTCATATTTGACGTCTCAAGTAAAATGATCACATCTCTAATAGTCCACCAGAGATACTAAGCGCTTAGCTTACTGTGACCACATAAATAAATTATCTAAAAGGTAATATATCACTTAATTGAAAGTGTTTATGGATTCTACTGTTTAGAATCTATGGACTCACTATCAAATAAGTCGGTCATCCAACATGCAGAATATGTTGACTAATAGAGTCTCATTCTTAATAGATCAAAATAACTAAGTTATTAAATATGAGTTCATAACTCTCTCAAGATTGAGAGCAATAATAAAATAATAGCAATGAGTCTGCTTTTTATTTTATAGTACTTTATTGAAAATCAGATTCATTAGTCATTTCAATGCATTCTAAATGTACTTGTACATTAACTAGACACTATACCTAGTAATAAAGGTAAGTCACTCTACATTATAGAGTTAATGTACTACAGTCTTTTCTTAGTAAAGCGTCTAGCTTCACTAGACTATGAAATTAAGTAATTACAAGTCATAAAAGGATTCTTAGTTAAATACTCCATAGGACCCATAAACCAAGTTTAATTATGCTTATGGACCTTTTACAAAAATGTATTGTGCATAATATAAGAATAAACTATTTATTATTAATCTGAATTAAATGTCTAAATAAATATAATAGAATTCTAGTGCTTTTAGGGCACAATCATGATATCATGGGTCTATGTTGAACAATACATAGACTTGGGGTCACATTTTCAGCTGGATAGTCTTTGTTCTTATAGACAAGACTTTATCTCTTGCTCAACCAAACATGCTACACTACAAAAAAATAAGATTTTTAACAGCTTTTTACAACATGGTTTATTTTTTATGCAACAAAATAACTACATGCACAACGTTCTAAACAAATGTTGCTGAAATGGGAATAAAATGGGACTGAAATATCATTTTTGTGCCTCTCACTTAAAGTTAACCAATCTCAAACTGTTTTTCCCTTTAATTAAAGAAAGAAGACAATAGAGACGAGACAAAGAAGTCGAAGAGGAGAGAGTGCCTAGCTCTCGATCGCCAACCATCTCCACAGCCTCTCTCGATTGTCGCCACAGACTCGCCATCGCCACCTCTGAGGTTTCGGAACACCCGCCTCTGGCCGATTCTGTGGCTTCTAAACAGTTTGCTCTCCCGACTATTGTCTCATCTGAATACCTTGCCTCTTGCAGCTGCTTGTGCAACATATGGGATTTTAATATTTCTCTCCTATAGACCGTTTGATTCATTTGGAGTTAAGGGTTATTGAACCTGTTAAATCTCATATTTGATTTAAGCCCATCCGAATTTTCATGGATGCTTAGGTCTCTGCCTCCTGAGTTTCAATGAAATCACTTAGGAACGAACAAAACCCATGCAAGTACTTTTCCTTTTTTTCAATTCAAATCTTTTAGAATAATAAAATAATCAAGTTTTCTTAGTTTGCATTTATAACTTCTTTATCTCGTCTAGAGCAAAGATCTTTAAAATCTAATTTATGGGTATTGAAGTAAGTGCAATTAGAACTACGTGTGGGACGCTTAATATGTTGCTAAATGATGGGTAGATATGAAATTTTTTTAATTTGATTTTGCTTCTTTTGGCTTTGTACAAAATAATATAAAATTTTGTTGTTAGGAAGACCAGGTTGAATGTGGGGATTGGGATCCATGTTGGATTTCTTGATTTTTGTTTTTTTAATTTTATCGTGACCAATGTTGATTATTTTATTCAAGTGTCTCTATTATTAAGTTGATCTCGGCCATTTTTACATGTGTTTTAGTATTTTAAGGTTGGTACTCTGGAGGGAATTACACCTTACGGTAGTTCGAGGGTAGTTTTCTCCATCTTATAGTTCGATTTAGGATAGTTTTCTCCATCATGTATGTTAAAGTGAACGAAACTTAAGTTAACTATTAGCTTAAGAGTTCTTTGACAGATACTTAAGTTAGCTATTAGCTTAAGGGTAGTTAGCTATTAGCTTAAGAGTTCTTTGACAGATAGATTTAAGCATGGCTACTAATGAGAAGGTTTCCTCGTAGTCTATACCTTCCTTTTGGGTGTAGCCCTTGACTACTAGCCTAACTTTGAATGTCTCTACATTCCCAGGCGGACCTCTTTTCTTCTTATAGATCCATTTGCGTTCTATGGGTTTATCCCTTTAGGAGGATCTACAAGTTTTCAGACTCCGTTCGAGTACATCGAATGTATCTCAATGTTCATGGCTTTCTGTCATAAGTTTGCTTCAGGACCAGCCATGGCCTCCGAGTAAAAGATTGGTTCATCTAGGTCCTTGTCTGAGATAGCTGTCAAAGCTTTTCCATAGGACATGTACCTTTCAGGTTGTCTCATAACTCTCCCATTACGTCGAGGCTCCAAAGTCTCTGGCACATGTCGTGGTTCTTCCATTATTGAATTAGAAACAATTTCTGATTGGGGAGTCAATGTTGTCCCACTCAATAATTCCTCTAGCACAACTGTGCTTCTTGGCTGTATACTTTTAAAATAATCTTCTTCGAGAAAATGAGCATTCGTGCTAATGAATGTTTTCTTTTTAGTCGTACTATAGAAGATATACTCCTTCGCTCCCAAAGAATATCCTACAAGCATGCACAATGTTGAATGACTGGCCAACTTTCCTGTCTTTGGTCTTAGAACATGTGCTGGGCAACCTCATTCTCTAAAATGGTGAACGGATGACTTTCGCCCATACCATCTTTCATATGGTGTATCAGACACTGTCTTTGATGAAACTTGGTTCAGAATATATGCCGATGTTAGTAAGGCATATCCTTAGAACAAATCTGGGAGGGATGAGTAACTCATAATGGATCTAACTATATCCATCAGAGTTTGATTCCTTCTCTCTAACACACCATTTTGCTATGGCGTACCATGTGCTGTAAGCTAAGAATACCTTCTTTCTTAAGAAAGTCCTCAAACTCTCCTAGCAAGTACTCTCCACCATGATCAAATTGTAGTGTTTTGATATGTTTTTCTAATTGCTTTTCAACCAAGGCCTTATATTCTTTAAACTTTTCAAATGTTTCAGACTTTTGATGCATTAGATAAACATGATGAAAACGTGAGTAGTCGTCAATGAAAGTAACGAAGTATTCATAACTTCCTCTTGCTTGGATATTCAATAGCCCACATACATCATTATGTATGAGTTCAAGGCATTGAGTGGCTCCTTCAACTTTTGATGAAAATGTCTCTTGGTCATTTTGTCTTCTATACAGGATTCACATGTGGGTAGTGAACCCACACTTAAAGAATGGAAAGGACCATCTTTTACAAGTCTTTTAATCTTGTCTAGGCTAATATGTCCAAGATATAAGTGCCACAGATAGGTTAGATCGGTTGAGTCATAGTTCAACCTTTTACTATCCCTATGTGAATCGATATTCACTTCAGCGTCACAAATCATGATATAATTTATTAATCACTCATGCAATAGTAATTAAGAATTCATTTTTAAAAATATAAATATCTTTATCAATGAATTTTAGATCAAATCCTTGCTCAATTAATGTACAAAAAAAAATCAAATTCTTTCAAAAAATCAGGACATAATAAACATCACGCAAAATAATAAAATATTTTTCAAAACATAATTTAAAAGTTCACACTGATACGGCCGATACTAGAGCTTCATTCCCACATCGGAAGCTGAACTCACCCTCGTCAAGCCTTCTGATTTCCCTAAACCTCTACAGGGAGTAACGTATGTGGTTAGTAGCTACAGAGTCTGCAATCCAAGAAAAAGTAGAGTCAGCTACATAACAGGCCTCAATAACCAATACTATACCTTTAGATCACAACACTTTGAGATACTCTGGGCAGTTGTGTTTCCAATGACTAGCAGCTCTAAAGTGATGACACTTGTCTTTTGACTTGTCTACTCTCGCGGTGCTCTTGCCTTTGGCATCTCCCAGCTTCTACTTCTTCGCTTTCCTTAGATCCTTTCTCTATTTCTTCGTAGAACTAGAGGTGGAAGGCCTACTTTTAGTAAAGTTAGCCTCTTCATATTTCCTCCTGCCCTTCAAAAATAGGGTCTCGGTAGCTTCCAGCTCCTTCATGAACTCAGGAAGTGAGTAGTTCGGCTTATTCATCGAAATAATTAAGCTTGAAGCTCTCAAAGGTACTAGGCAAAGTCTCTAGGATCATATCCACTTGAGGATCGCCATCGACCTCAGAACCCATGATCTCCATCTTGTTCAGATAACTTATAATCAACATCATATGTTCTCTGATAAGAGTTTCTGGTTCTATCTTGGAGTTCATGAAGTTACGCATATCTGTCTATCTAGCTTGACGATCCTGATCCCCGAACATTGTGATGATGTTTACATCATATCAGCGACGGTCTCAAAATTTCGGTGTTGTTGTTGCAACACATTGCTCATAGATGCCAAGATATAACATCTGGCGATCTCAGCAGAACCCAGCCAAGAAGTATAAGCATCGGTTTCTTCTTAAGTCGATTCAGTAATAGACTCAAGAGGACAATGTGTGGTGAACACGAACTTGTGCTTTTCTACCATCGGCACGATATCAATATTTCATTTCCAATCCACATAATTTTTACAATTGAATTTGTTCGCATTAAGAATAGTTGAGAGAGGGGATAACGACGTGATTACTGAAAAGAATAAATAAAGATGTGTAAATAAATGCTAAATTGTTTAGGAAAGTATGATGCATGAAGCAACTACTAAATATTTTAAAATCCATTAAAAAATATTTCCTCCATGATGCTACGATAAAAAATGATAGCTTGTCTCATTGAGGAATGAAGTCTAAACTATCTCATATCCTATCGAGACTCCTCTCATTTGGTTAACGCTCAAATGTCTCCACATATAGCTTAACCAATCACCAATTGTTTTGGTAACCTTGGCCCCATTGCTATCCCCTATGGGGGATTCCAATGTATTTCACTCTAAGTATTTAACCAACACATCGACTCTTAAAGATTGCTATGGACTAACAGTCCGTCTATGAGACGGCCTTGCCCCACCACTCCCTTTAGAAGTCTTAGCTTCTGAAGCAATTCGATGATTCAAAGTGACACAATTCCAAAGTTTCTCACGTTCAAGTGAGGACCGCTATGGGCGGTTCTAACTCTTCCTCATGGCACGATCAAGTTTACGTTAGAGGCCTTGGGAACGTTTCAACGTAAACACCCCTCCCACTTAGTTTTTGAAAAAAAAAATGAATTTTTGGTTTTTTTTCAAAACACATAACTTTTATTAATTTGAAAAACGTGATGACATTTATAAATACTTTATTAATTTTAAATCCCAATTCAAAATCATAATCATTATAAATTTCACATTGTAACTAAATAATAACCATTATCATTAAACCGGTTGATATTGGCATATCCGTAATCTATATGGCATTAAATCGTGATTAAAATTAAATCATACATTTAAATTTAATCTCCATATTGGCTCATTCTAATTACAACCCATAAAAGAATAATAAATAAATTATAAATTAATTTAGGAACTAATCTGCACGGCGTCTGCAATTTGCTCCTTAGTCTCCATGTTGTCCCACCATTTTGTAACACTTTATAAAATATTAGTCCCATTTTTAAAATTAATTTTCAATTTAAAAATTTTAATTTTTCAACATATTTTTACTTTGATAAACAAATACCAAGTAATTAGTAAATTTATTTATTTTTAAAACAATTTAAAAAAAATTTGTTATACAAGTGTTGAAAAATTTGCCAAATTAAATTAAAATTAAATAAAGGACTAAAATTGATTTTGAAATCATATTTCAAATTTTGAAAAACTCTAGGTTTCCTAAAACCATGAGTTTCCGAAACTTGTAACTTTCTTATAGGACTCTACCATGGAAGGGACAACACGTGGTAGCAGCAGCCGAAGGTGAACAGTACTGACATGAACAATACCGGCATGAACAGTACAGTCAGTGAGCAGTACCGCCAGTGAACAGTAGCACTTTTCGGCATCTTCTCGGTGGCTGTCCGGCAACTTCTCGGCAGCGGTTTTGAGCGATTTCTGGCGACGATTCGAGGCGATGATGAATTTACAACGAATTTAAATTTTACAATAATTTCAATAATTAAATTACATAAATTCCTATGCCTGAAATTCGGCGTACATCAATTCTAAATAAAAAATGCCTAGAGCTAATAGTTTGGGATCCAATCACAAAACATATTTAAAACAATTTTGAATCTACCATACAAACATGTTCCAATATCCATAAAAATCATGATACGTTCATTTTAATTATCTATATGCATAATCTTAAACTTACACTCTGAAACTAATTGCTAGGACCGGTTGGGTTTAAAAATTAAAAAAACCAGATTTGAACCACGAATGGTTTGTGGGCGAAATATAAAAAAATTGATTTAACTTATTTAACCATATTAAATAATTTAAAACCAAATTTAGTTTGATCATGCATATACGATATTAAAACGAATAGATTAAGAAAAAATTATTTTTCACCTTTACTTTGTATCCGAGAATTTCTGAACTGGTGGAAATCCCTCGAGCATTCTTCGTGTTTTTCAAGTTTTAAGATCAAAATCACGTATTTGATCTTCTACGAATGATTTCTGAATTAGTCCACCAACAACCACCCGTTAATTTCATAATATATCAAAGAAGAATTTTACGTAGGAATTTGAGTGTGGGCTCTCAAAATGATTGAAGAAGAAAAATCAAATCTTCTCCTCTTCAGATTAATTTTGGCAGCAACAATAGTGAGAGGAGAGGACATTTTCTTTCTTTTTGGGTGTTGATAACAACAACTGTATCTTATACTCGTTATCTTTTTGCAATCAAATTGAGATTAGATATTTATCAAAAGGTAATTTTTGGTATTTACAAATATACCCGTGTATTATAAAATTTTTGAAAATTCCCATAATTATCTATTATTACTAAAAATTACATAATCTCCTAGAGCTTTAGTTGTATCGAAATCCATCAATACAATTGATAAATATAATTTATCATTATCAATTAATTAATTAATTAATTTTATTTAACTAATTATGTAATAATTAGAAAATAATAAATAATTAATTCAGTACAACAATTACATTTAACTAACTTAAGTGACATCACTATCATATATAGGTGTAGTAAATATGCCTTGTCACCAAAACACATATTGGTCCAACTAAGTTCGTTTTTCTTATCCTGTTCTCTGAGCTATTTCTAAGACTGAATGGGCCCAAATGAACAAAGCGTAGGATTCAAATACCCATAAAATTTATCCCCATAAGTTTCTGACATACATAATCCTAACATCATACGACTCCACTATAGTTTCAATGTTGAATGACTCTCGATTCATGAGCGCTACATTTTCTGTTGGTGTAAATAAACTCTATTTATTTTCACAGTGTATAGAATATTTTAACATAATACTCATTATGAATATCAGTAACAAGAGCAGAATATAAAATTATCATTTAATCCCTCTTGTTATTATTTTCTTAACTTCTTTATTGACTGTGAACAAGAAAGATATTATAGTGAATTATCTCGTGAAGTCTTATTCAATGACTCATTTCATCTAATACTTGACCAAGTTAAGTTATTCACACACTCATCAATAAAGCATAAGGTGATATTGTTGCTTTCGCAATCCAACCATGAATTTTCATATCTGTGAATCACACAACTCCTATTTAATTAAATTACAATCCCAACATGCGAGGTGTTGCCTGCCAGTTCGGACTCACTCATTTGACATACCAAAGATTGCAACTAACCAACTCAAGTTACTTACTCACCTCAGGATTAAGAAAATTACGAAAATCCTTAAGGTGTAATAATTAGATTTATAGCTAGGTAAAAGGTTTTGGGCTCTTAACTAATTTGTTACCAGCCTATTCAACATATTCACAACGTGTCCGGGTTAATCATTTTAGTCTCCACTCTTATGGCCCAAAGACTAACATTCAACGGTTCAACCTAACAGTCGTAATCAGATTCGATTGCCCAGTCGATCCTAAGACTTGGAATATTGTTCTGAACTATTTTAGAAAAGTTTGTCTGGAGACGTTTCTTTTGTCGATAATAGTTCAAGGAGTTAAGTAATTTATAAACACACTTTAATTTAAAATAAAACTTTCAATTTATTCATTAAAATTTTAGTAATACAAATGTCTGAGAAATACCTAAATACAAATAAATAGTTATTACATGCTACTTTCTGGATAAATTCCAGTAGAGCACTCCCTCCATCTTCACTGCGGAGGGATCACTTAGTAAGTCAAATTGCAAGTTGCTTGAGCAAAACTATCAAGGCAACTGATGGTATGAATGTCTTGCTCAAGCAGCTTGAACTGTGCGGTGTAATGCTCGTAGGTTTCTTCTTCCTTTTTTCTTAAAGTCTCAGCCATTGAAGCCTCTCCACCCTCAAAGAAAAGGCTTTAGTCCGGGGCACGCTGGTCAGCTTTCACCCTGATCTCTTTGGCCCCCTTTCAAGCCCTGGCCTTGCTACTCAGGTCACCCATCTCTAGCTCTTTAACTTTAAGTTCACCAATCTCTCACTCTTTAACTACTAATTAGCATTTCAAGTCTGATACCTCTTGTTCATATGTGACCAGGTCATCACCAACGTTGTTAAGCTTGTAGCGAGAGTATTGTGATAGACGACAGCCTATAAAAAAGAAAGACAATCATAAGTAAACATAAGCAAGCAAAAAGTAAGTGAAAGAAAGAAATAGAAAAGCTTACCCTCAGAAGACTATGACAAAGTCCCTTCTAGAGAGCCTCCACATTTTTCCCCCAAGTGATTATCACTAACCGGGCATTGGAGGTGGCTCACGACCAAGTGAGACAGCTCATGGTCAGCTAGAAAAGTTGATTTATTATGGGACTCTCGAGTCCAAACCTAGAGGAAAAAGGTCTAAAATTGTGCAACTGCTTCTGAGGTGCCCATCATCCAATCAGGTGACACTGGCATGCATAGGGCTGAAGAAGAAGAGGCCAGGAAGCTCATCTGAAGGGTTGGCCCCTAGCGTAAGACCCTCAAACTTCTCCATTCAATAGGAGTTTGAAAGTTTTTGCTGCCTCTCCACTTAGCGCCAACTTGGAATGCCTCAGCCTTCCATCATTTATCACTTTTTGGCAGTCCACAATCAACAGACCGCCAACTAGACTATTTCTTAGAGCGATAAAGTACGTGCCATGCTTCTCTCTAATATAGTAAAGTAAAATGAGTTCATTTAACCCTAAATCTAGACCGTATGGATGGTCAAGAGATTCAAAACACAAAAGAATTCTATAGGTGTCTTGGGCAAATTAGGCAGGAGGAAGGTCATGATAATTGAAAAACTCTTGAAATAAATGAGAAACTGGGAGCCTAAAAACTAGTGCTATGGACATAGTCTTAAAGTTAAGTTCGACTAGAGAACGAAGCTGGCTAACAAGCTCTTCGTTGGAATTAGAGCAAGAAACACCATCGGGGAAAGCCATACGAATTCGACTTACGAACCTCTCAAACTCTTCCTTATTTCTAATTCTAGAAATAATGTGGGAAATATTTGAGGCCATTGAAAGATGGAAAAGAGAAGAAGAAGAAAGACGAAGCAAAGACTTACAAGAATGAGAATAAAAAGAATGACTCTGGTTATCAAATGATTGAACAACCGGGAGCAATTTACTTACGATACTTAGTTGACATTCATAAAAACTATCTAATGAATTATGAGTTCAATACTTCCTGTTTAGCAGAAAGACAGACATTCCTTGCTCATTATCAGACAATCACTTATTCACAAACCTCGTGTGGGGCTAATAGTTTTCATTTCCCATCTCGTGGAAAACCCTTAACACGTAGAGAAACAGAAAGATGAAGATCTCTCACCTATATATATGATCCTGGATACGAAGAGGCAGATTCCATTAGAAAATGGATAAGTCTCAACCAGAAAAGCTGCATAGAGCAATAGCTAGTGTACAAAATTAGAAATAGCTGACACATGGCAAAGAGGAAATTCATTTCAAATAAGGGTAGAGAAATCTCAACAGATGAGACGTTTCACTACTGGGAAAAAATGATGGTGCGATTTCGCATAGAATTGGGTTTCCACATAAAGGAAATGATTACAGACATGATGTCATCGGGAATTAAGAGATGTCAGATTAGTTAAAAAGTGTTTCACATCAACAGTTTAAAATTCCGTCAAATGAAACAAGGGCATTTGTACAGAGATTGATGAGCTATCAAACAAGCAAGCAGTCACTAACGAACAAGAAAGAGACAATTGGAACCAGTGGCGTGCGAAGATATTTGGAGTGTTGAGATGACGTGGTAGTCCAAGTAACAGAAAGATAGTTGAATTTGATCAAAGTGTTATCACAACGATCACTTTTCTGTTATCAATAGGATAAGTTTATTAGATTTATATTTCATTATGTTAAATGGCTAGTAAAGAAGAGCCTATAAATACAATCAAATGTACAGATCAAAACACAGAAATACAATGCACTCTAGTTTGAGAATTTATTCCACTTTCTTTCATCCATCGTTTTACATTATTAGTTGTTCATATCCTTCATAAATTAATGTCTTCTCAGGATCAAAGTTAATTCATGAGTAGAGGAAGACAATTCCTTTACAACACCAAATCTGTGTTTTACAAACATGCAATTTTAAGTGGAACTGACGAAGTGAGGGTAATTAAGCAAAAGATGCATAAATATGAAAATGAAGAAGTTATTCCCAAAAAAATTAATTTTGGAGATTTTTTTTAAACAAATAAAAGCTTGGGGATAACAAAATATTATATGGGCCACATGATTTTGCTGGCGTACCAGACACATATATAAAAAACATTTTACATCAGTAAAAATGTTAAAAATCTTAAAAGAGATTGACATATTGGTTACATTTACATAATGTAAAAACGTGAATGATGTAATCGAAATTTTTTAAATTTTAAAGCTTTATTGAATCCCAGTATAAATTACAATGACTAAATATGTAATAATTTCAAACAACACATCCAATATTTCACATTTTTCTTTTCTTTCATTTCCAATATCAAGAGGCTCTAACTCATATGGTAAATAAAATATAGAAATTATTACTGCAGAGAAGCATGAGAGTGCAAATTTGACGGAAACGTTTTTCTTTCGACTTCGTCTCTGTTTACAATTAAAATTCAGACTTCAGAAAAATGTCTGCCTGTCTTCTTCACTCAGCATCCACTTCGTCCCCCATTTCGTCTTCTTCTTCTCTGTGCTGTCCGAATTTCTTTCGATACTTGCCTCGCTCGGGAATCCCATCTCTAACCGGCGTCGTGAGTTTCCTCCCCGCTTCAGCATCTCCTTTAATTTTTTTTTTAAATAAGTTTTATGTCATCAATGTTCCTATTTCGTTTTTGCAATTTTCGTTGTAGTTAGTTCTGTAATTGTGTTTTTTTCCTAATTAAAGAAAGTAATCTGCTGTATGTCTTGGCTTTAGTCAAATTTGTTGGTTTCGTACTAATTTTTTCTTATATTGAGGTTGTATTTATATTTAATTTCTGATTCTGATTGTATTTTGGCGGGATTTGTGTATAGAGGTGCAGCGCAGTGGAGCCGTTGAGGTATGAAAATGGAAAGCCATGCATTCCAATCCTTGGCAACGAACAAGCTATGCCAGATTTTTTGGCGAAGACACATTTGGAAAAGCCTGTTAATAAAAATGACACCAGACTCCGGATATTTTCTGGCACCGCCAATCCTCAACTTTCTCAGGTAAAGCTATACCTGGACGATTGAATATTTCTTAATTTACTTTGTGAGAGTAAATTACTTCGGCAACAAGGAAAAAAAACTCTAGAGAATAAACTGTTTCATGATCTTTATACCATACACTTTCATTGTTCACAAGTTTTGTGTTCTTAGTCTTGAGCATTCCAATTTTTTTCAAATGAAGTTTACCTACTGATGAGTGCTGATAGTATTAATGACATAGTTCGCTGTGTTTGCACTATTGTAAAACAATTTAATTGTACCAATTAAAAAATTTGTCCATTATGACAAATATTATCGGAGTCGAGCTATTTGAGACAATCCCTTAATTTCTTCCTGTTTTGTGTCCTTGTATACTTCCAGTAATTTAGAACTGCTGTTATTATAATCTACTTTGGTAGGTTTTTATGCCCTACAGTGCTAAAATATTTGTACAACATTTGAAATCTTTCTTGATAATACACGTTATCGTATATAAGCAGTGTTTAAAAGAGCTATTGAGGTTTACGCCTTGAGGCTCGCCTCAATTTGAGGCTATAGGAAAGTGCCTCAAGGTAGAAGAAAGAGGCTTACGCTTCTCTATGCTGAGGCTGAGAGGTGCTGAGGCTGAGAGGTGCTGAGGCTTACGCCTCTCAGCCTAACGCCTTGAAGCTCCCAAGGTTAAGCCTCAATTGTTCTTATGTTTTCTTCTTATGTTTTACTATTTCTTGGGACTTGACCTATTTTCCTTCTCTTCTAAACTATGTGAGTTTGCTTTTGAACCATAAATGAAAAAAGTAAAACCTTATTCCACGAATCATATATTTTTATGGATAAAAAAAGTATCGCTGTTTTTTTTGCTTGTGTCTTGTCCTTTAAAACACCCTATCATTAAGCAACAAAAGTTGATAACTTCAATGACATACTTCTTGAATCACAAAAACATTTAAACTATAGCATAGTGTAAAGTATCATTGAGAAATATATATAACACAATCACACCCTTCGAGTTATAAAACCAATGTGATAGTTCTCTTTCTTTAGAATCTTTGCTAGCATAATATTCAAAAAGAAATAATACTTTATCATCAACTTCATGATTTCGAGGTTATTTATTATGACTATGATGATTACTATTACATTGATTATTGTAAATTTGTGTGATTGTGTAGTTATTTATGACTTTTTACTTTCATTTTGCTTTCAATTGAGGCTTACGCCTCTGAACGCCTTGAGGTTTACGCCTCGCCTCTTTAAAGTAAATGCCTTAAAGCCACTTTTAGCCCTTTTAAACATTGTATATAAGGATATATTACTTTTGCCAATATGAGACCCACTGTTCTTTATCCACCAGGAAATTGCTTGCTACATGGGTCTGGAACTCGGAAAGATCAAGATAAAACGTTTTGCAGATGGAGAGATTTACGTTCAATTGCAAGAGAGTGTCAGAGGATGTGATGTATATCTTGTGCAGCCGACATGTCCTCCTGCAAATGAGAATCTTATGGAGCTCCTAATCATGATTGATGCCTGTAGGAGGGCATCGGCAAAAAATATTACTGCAGTGATTCCATATTTTGGGTATGCTAGGGCAGATAGAAAGGTAACTTGAATTATGAGCATTCATCACAATGTGCATTTTAGCTTGAATTCAGAAAATGAGATCGCTCTAGGATACTGTTCAAAAAATTGAAGCACTATGATATTCCAATAATAATATTCAAATAAATGAATAATCAGTCTGCTATCTTCGTTTACTGTTCTTTTAGACTCAAGGACGCGAATCCATTGCAGCCAAACTTGTAGCGAATTTGATTACAGAAGCAGGCGCAAACCGTGTTCTAGCATGTGATCTTCATTCTGGGCAGTCCATGGGATATTTTGATATCCCGGTGGATCATGTATATGGTCAGGTAATTAGTTAGTACCGTTTTGTATATGGGGACAGTACATGCTTCCTCACTACTTTGAAACTTGTTAAGCATCTCATATCAGTGTTGGATTTTTTTATTCATGGAGTGAAACTAAAACTGCTCCGATAGTGATGTTTGTCTTTTAACTTTGTGTGTTTTCGTGTTTGTATTTTCATTTTCTTACCAGCCTGTAATACTGGATTACCTCGCCAGCAAGACTATATGTTCTGATGATTTAGTAGTGGTCTCACCGGATGTTGGGGGTGTTGCTAGAGCACGTGCTTTTGCCAAAAAGTTGTCTGATGCACCTCTTGCCATTGTAGATAAAAGGCGTCATGGACACAATGTTGCAGAGGTAGAACTTTCTGCAAATGATTTTTTTTTGTCTGATTCTCTTTGAAGTTTACTAATCACAGTTTGATATGCAATAATGATGCTTATTACGCGATATCTTGTGGCTCATCTTTTGTATAACCTGATATAAGTGCAATTGTCATTGGAAATTGAAATTCTTGAAAAAAGAAATTTAAAATATAAAATAATGTGAAGTGGAGATGGAATGTTGTACAATATTTTTATCATACCGAACTGATAAACTACCTGATTATGTACTATTTGGATGGATGCTAGGTGATCGATGGTAATCCCAGAGTTGAGACTCCCTTATTTTGGGGGTCATCAGTATTAATAAAATTACTCTTTATTTTAAACCTCAAGGGGTTGGCCAAAGTGGTGAGTCTTCGAGTTGGAGGTTTTACTCATTTCCAGGTTCTAAGTTTGAATTCAATTAGTTGCACTAAATTCCTTGGAGTCATGCGGTCATGTCCCTAGCTTTAAAGCCAACGACTTAGCTTGATTGTATAGGAAATCTTCTAAGGGGCATGGTTCACGAGTCTTGTGAGATTAGTCGAGGTGTTGGTAAGCTGGTCGGACACCCATGCATATAACAAAGAAATTGAATGTATATTATAGACGTAGGTCAGCCAAGTCTTCGAACTAAAAGAAAAAGAAAAAAAGAAGGAAAAAGAGAGTAATGAGGAGAGGCGAGAATATAACTTGACTATGGTTCTAGAAACTTATGAAATTGTGCAGCTGTCCCAGTCTTTTAAAAGTGGTCAAGGCGCATGCCCGGACCTCGTTCCGCCTTGAGGCTTATGCCTCGTTCCGCTTTGAGGCTTACACCTCAGCCTTACCTCATAATGTTTACTTGCAGGTGATGAATTTGATAGGTGACGTGAAAGGAAAGGTGGCCGTAATGGTGGATGACATGATTGATACAGCTGGTGAGTTCTCAAATAGTTAAATCACAATTTTACGTTTGCTTACTCCCCAGTTTCAATGCATGTATCTGGTTTTCAATGGAATATGTAATAATCATGTCAACCAGCTTCATTGAAGAGACTAGTTGTGGAGATTAACAAGGTTTGTTGAAGGAACGAGCACAAATTTGATCATTCATAGTGAACTTGAATCCCCTACCTACCAAGTAAAATATATATTTATAAAAGAAAAAATACAATCAAGTTTTATTCTAAAAAATACGTGTTTAAAGCTGAAATAATTAGTTATCCTCTTCTGTTCTGCTTTTCTCCCTGAAGGAATCGGAAGCGGATTCGCAGAGTATATACAGGACGTGCACGGACGATTATAAGCCTGTCATGAATATTTAGAGGTTATATGAAGTCTCCAATATGTGTAGATGTTATTTAAAAGATAATGCAGCGTGGTAGACAAACTTATTTTAAATATTAAAATGTCATAGGACAAAACATTTCAAGCTTATTGCGATGGAGGACATTGTACATACAAGCCAAACGAAGACAAACATATATATAATCATTGGATTGAACTTCTCAATCAGTTTCAGCTGGGATTGAAATCTTGCAGCTTTCTGTATTTGCCTGCAGTCCTTGAAATTGCTACTGAATATGATCAGTTTGTCACTTCCGTTCCAAAATCACTGTCTAACCAGTTCACTAGTTATCCAGAGGTCTTGCATTTCAGTTTATCTAGTGGTCTTGCATTTACCTGCATAAAAGTTTATTATGAAGTCATGATGTTCTTGTCGTTGAACTCTAATATGTGAATATTTGGACTCTTTAACATAATCCTTCAATTATTTTGTGCTTCTAATGCCATCAGTGACATCTTTTGGTGGCCCACAAAAGGATTTGAATACTTGTGTCGTACTGTTGCTTTGCTGTCAGCTGGTTTATCCATCTGAATGCAGTGTTATACTTACTAGTTATTAAATGCCGTGGATTTTGCTGGCATGTTACAGGGACTATAACCAAGGGTGCAGCGTTGCTACACCAAGAGGGGGCAAGGGAAGTCTATGCATGCAGTACGCATGCTGTTTTTAGGTATCATGACATTTAGACCACTTGAATTTATCTCTACACAATTTGTCACATTGATGAAAAGATTGTGACACGAAACTCCAAGTTACTCATGACATTAGAGACTGGAGTACTTTTTTCGTCCTATGCTGTGGAAATCACTCCAATTTCATCAGGATATCTCTAGGATTCTCTGGTTTAAGACATAATTTTATAGGTTGAACATATCTTACGAAAGAATTCCAGTCAATGTTGTTGGGGAAGATTATTGTCCTGCTACAGTCATCTGACACAATATGAAAATATATATGGAGTGTAGATACTAGTTTGCATTAGCATCAAATTTACAGATTTGATTGTTTTATAGGGATGTGCAAAATTCAAACTATCTTTTGGATAAACAAAGTGCAATACTGTGTAAAACGGCTCTATACTCTATAGTAAGAAATATTCTGACTACCCGAGTTTAAGACTTCCAGAGTGAAATTGTTTGGAAATTCCCTATATGATGAAAATAGCCCCTAGGATAATAGAATTCCATTCTGTTCTCATTGTCTGCTTATTTAGACTCAAGATTTTATTTGAACAAAAAACCTAGAATGAGTTTTTTCATCCAGCCTATAAATGGATCAGTCATCCTTGGTACGCAAATTAATGAGGGGTTTTAAGTATATGCAAATATGTTGGTAAATGGTAGGAACTGATTTATTACCTTGTATATTGTTTGCTTTTGTATCTGACTTTTTATTCAAAATCCGAAGTATGCTTCTTTTTTGTGCTTGAAGTCCACCTGCAATAGCGAGGTTGTCAAGCGGGCTGTTTCAAGAGGTGATCATAACAAATACCATTCCTGTGTCAGAGCAAAACTATTTTCCTCAGTTGACAGTGTTATCAGTAGCAAACCTCCTGGGTGAGACCATATGGCGTGTTCATGATGACTGTTCCGTGAGTAGCATCTTCCAGTAAAGTTAGATTATAAGATACCAAATTCATTTTATTCTTGAAAACAAGAGGATAATATTTGTTCATTTATTAATAGGGGTCCTCGTGTTACAATTCTTTTCATTCTTTAGCAGTGAATTCTCTTTGTAAGTGATCCTCTCACCCAGAAGAACGAGATCACACTGATGAGTTAAGCTCAATCATTGTTGTGATTTCTGGAAGACACTGTAGACCTGAATTTACGTTTTTCTTTTAAAATATCGTTTTGAAAATGAGGAAAGGGAGGAAAGAAATGGAAGTTATATGACCTGCAATACGTTTGATGCATTTCCCATGTTTTCCCATTCCTACACCCTTCAAACAAATTATAGCTTCTGTATTTTATTTTTTATTTTTTTGCAGTATCGTACTACGATACCTTGGAAAACTAATCTTGTGAACAGTGACTTAAGAAGCACAAAGAGTAGTTTTCATTGTAGATTTTTCTGATTGTCAGGGTGGTTTTGAACCCTATTCAAGCTTGGGCATCGACTGATCAAAATTTGTCGGTGATGCACTCCTCCCAGTCAAATTTACAGCTCTGCTTGGCTTGGCTACTTAGTGGAAACAGATTCACCAATATTTAGCTAAATCAAAACAGTATCCACAGGAGTGTCTTTGGCATAGTACTTGAATAACGTTGTGTGCAATTTTGTGAACAAAAATGCTGGTAATATATATAGTTTGCGTAAAAATATGATTTGATGTCTCATCAATAAATTCATATTATGTCAATTGCATCTTATTCATTTCTTCTGTATTAAATAGGACAGAATCAATGTTGTCCTTGCACGTGTTGTGGACTACTGTTGTAAGTGATAATACAATTCTGATGGAAATTTCTTGTTTGTTGTATTGTCAAGATGAATCATGACAACAAAAGCCAGACTGCTCCTTGGGTTATGGGCCATGGTTGTATTTAAACATGTGATGGTATAACAGCTTTGAGAATAAATTGTTAGCATCGGCATCTGGTACACCACACTGAAACTTAAGCGGCTCTGCCCGGATTCTTATCTACAGCAGAGATGGATTTTCAGGTTCTGCAGCATGGCTCATGACTCATGGAATCGATAGTCTCTGGGTTTAATCATTCATCGTTTAGAAGTAAATCTTCTGCACTTCGACGCTTTACACTACCTTGACTCTCATACTTCTTGACATCTTCAGGATCATTGTTTTCCCTCTTCATGAACTGGAATCCCATGATATACCTATACTCTCCTGTGCCAAGGCACCGGGAGCAGAAGCCGAGACCACTTCCGCCGCAAGTCCTGCACCTGCCAAACAATCACAAATGAGTGAAAATAATCACAAAAAATAAATGTAAATGTTTATAATGAAATGTACCATACCATTTAGGCCATTCCCCTTTAGGAAGCATTGCCAGATGAAGACAATTGGTCCGTCCTAAGATTTTAAAGCATCAGGTAAATTTTAGGGGAAATAAGAGGAGATATCAAAACCCAAAATTAAGAAGCTAAACGGAAACATCTATATAACTGGTATATTTATCTCCAACATCAGTAGATTCAATACATTCCTCAAGCAAGACTTTGCAGATGCCAACAAGATTGCAAATTGACTAGATATCACTTGATGACACGTACTCTGATAATCTAAATGATCAACTCATTCTGGTATAGCCACTTTATTTTCCTTAACCAAAAGTTACAAATTTTATGAGAGTTGGGAGAAATGCGACTCAAGCCCGCTTCTTGATATCAGTGGGAACTATTCCAACTTGTCAGATTAAATGTATAATTATAATGATTGGACCCAAATAGCACACATCTTAACTGTTTCTTCTATGCTTAGTCTAGTATCTTAGAAGTTTATTTTGAAACACTGTTGACAACTTCTCTCGTCATCATATAAGTTGAACTAAACAGTGATTAAAACAAATTTTCGAAATCTATAGAACTTCACAATATCTATAGAACTTTACTCGGGTAGGAATGTCAATAAAATCCAAGATGCCAATACACAAACAGGGAGGGAGGGAGGGAGGAAGGGGGACCTCTTCCACAGCATTGGTGACAAGCAAGTCTTCCACTTCCTTTACAAACCACACAAGATGGATCTGGCTTCTCTCTTTTCTCTTTCCTAACATTTGACTGCAAAATATGATGAGCCAATCTGAGCAACTAGATTGATAACGAAAAGTAAAATCGTCTTAATCTCTCTTTCAAATGTCAACGATACCAAATGGCTACAGATAAAACACTACTATCCAATTTAACATTGATCAGGTCTCTACAGTAACTAATGTATTCTCCTCATTCTCTTAATTGTACAAAACTCAAACAGAGCCTAATGCTAAAAGCCTCATGCACACAGAGCTCAAAGATAGTCGTCGCAATAGTGTATTTTCATGAACATCAATGATACTCCGTCAATAAGGAGTATTAGCTTTCATGTGGAGCTGCTGGCAATTGATGAAAGGAGAAACGGTAGTTATTGAGTCTGATGTAAAGGAGTGGTTAAAGGGGTAAGGGTTGACTGCTGTAGTGATTGGAGACTTCAAACTTTGGCTGAGGATGTTAGAAGGAAGTTAAATCGGACAATGGTTGCATTGTGAAGTGGGTTAGTAGAGATTTCAAATCAGTTGTCTTGTTGATGCTATAACATGAGAACATGAGAACTGGATTGATGGAGGTACAGACAAATAAACCTCCATGATGTACTGGTATTTTGTTGAGTTCAATGAATCTGATGTTTGATTAAAAAGATGATACTCCGTCATAAACTTTTACGAGCACATATATAATATACTATCAAACAACCCCTAATATTTCAATATATCAGTTCTCAATGTTGATGATGTTATAATTTGTTGAGTTCATGCTCGAGCAAACAGAGAAAGGCTATTAAATTAATAAAGTTTATTTACACAATTACTTAATTAGGTATTCGAAATCCCGGATGAAAATTTTCAAATATTCTATGTAATCAAAATTCGGTTTTGCTCTTCACTTCTGGTTCTTGTTTTCACACAAGTAAACAGCATTTACGATATGGTTCAGTACGAAAGAAACCCTAGCGAGGAAAGGAAAAAAAATGACCAAACCAAATTAGAGAGCCACATCCAATTAACCAAGAAAAAATCAATAAGGTTTCCACTTTGCCGCACTTTGCAGAAAGCCAAACAGGGAAATATAACTTGCCTCAGTTCTGACGACCCAAGAAGGCCTTGAGAGAGAGAGATGGGGCAACCGGCTTGGACTCGATGGAGGAGGAGGAGGGGGTACACCATTAGAGGTTGTAGCTTCTAATCGGACGGCTGTGAGTAGAGTCAGGATTTTCAGGGTCATGTTGGTTCGAACAATTTCCACCATTCACTTGCTGCCACTACGAGGTCAAACCCGTGAATAAAGGATAGGGTCCCGTTAGATTCCCGCGGGGGGGGGGGGGGGGGGG
>QANY01008556.1:88346-179387 GCA_003255025.1 Datisca glomerata
GGGGGGGGGGGGGAGGTGGTCCAGTATATGCCGTCTAACACCAGGCCCAGGTTGGCCGGCCCGACAAAGAATATAAGACGACCGGGCTAGGACTGGTTAATTCGGTCCTATTAAGCACAGGCTGGTCCGTTCCGTGTAAGACTCCTACTATTCGGCCAACATTAAGGTTGGAGTGAGTATAATTTAGTCACTTATGTCTTGTAACACTTATATTTTATTATAATGTGACATTATATTTATATATATAACATGTGGAACATTAGACTTTTAATATTTTGAGGGGTCCCTTGTGAATTTTAAGAAGTAATATTTTCGGAAACAAAGATTTATTTTGTCCCCTACTAATCCCCTCTCACGCCTACCCTCATTGATACATGTTGTTTGTACATTTTCCCTGTCATGTGTATTGTATTAATTTTAATTTTATTATACATAGGATATAGTATTTTTGGTATTTATTTTATGTCATTATTTGTTAAAGGGGAAAATATATTCTATCAGGGTTTATCATATTAAGCTTTAATTAGTCAAATGAAAGGATAATGGAAATTAAGATTTTATTCATCCCTTCCGCCTTGTTTTGTCCCCGCCCCCCCCTCGCTTCTCCCATTAGGAGACATTTTATTTCTTTCCTAAACTTAGAACATGTTATGTATGGTATAGGATAAGAGTTTTAGAAAAAGTTTCTTTATACATGACATGTATAATTATCATCGCCTCTTTTAGGCAGCAACACCTCTCTCTCTCTCTCTCTCTCCCTCTCTTGTACAATTTTTTCATCTCCTTCACCTCTGAAGAATCATGTTGTTGAGCAAGGATAGGTTCTGGTCAGTAGTAGTGGTATTGAGACTTAGATCCTACTTCAGTTCGCGTTATCGGGGTACAATTCGTGTTATCCATTCTCTTCAACGAAATTTTTTATTGTTTTTATTTCTGCGTGATTTCAAAAGGAAGATTCTGAATAAACTTAGCTTAAAACATGTATAAAGATTTATTTATGTTTCAAAAGTTATTTTTGAGTAAGAAAGATGTTTATAATAAAAATATCTGACTTTTTCTACAAAACTGGGAATTCTCGGATTTACAGTACACTATGATAACGAACTGATATTTTGGACCTCAAACGTGGGAATTTGAACCTGAAACTTTTAGTGTGTATTCTTAACATATTGAAATGTTTACTTTAGAAATGTTAGGTAAAATTCGATCTCAATGATTTTTTATAATATTTTGAAGTTTTCTTGGTTGTACAGGAAAAATAGTTTCTTCGATATTCATGTTCAGGGTTAATACTATACTGTAATCAAATAGGTTTAGCCTAAAATTTTTACTGTATCATTATGAGAGTATATCTATCACAAGCTTGTAAATTTTCAGAATTTTTCGACAACTTTTTCAAACTGAAACATATTTTTGAATGTTATTGTTTAACTTGGAATAAACAGCCAACTATGACGAGTTTGCTTTCATGTCTTTTCAACTTATACGGCATCAGAATTTTATAAAAATTTTGATAATTTTATGAAACTCTGAAATATTTGTAATACCCCGACCCTTCATAAAGGGGCATTTTCATAAAATTGATTTAAAAGATAAAGTGATTTTAAAATTTGATTTTAAAAATGGACTATTTGTAATTTTGGTAAAACAATTTTAAATTAAATATGATTTCGTTTAAAATTTAATTTTTCAATTTTAAAAGAGTTTTATATTATAATTTTTTTAAGCACCAACTCACGCCATACATTTCTTTATACCCTAACCTAATTTTTATATATTTCTCCTTCTCCATCTCACCCCACGCAGCCCCCTTCAATGAAACTGTTCTCCCTCATTCTCTACGTTTTCTTCTCTTTCTCTCTTCTTGCTCCTTGCTGTTGCGTCGACATTCCATCACCGGTAAGCTTTTTCTTTTCTTCTTCTTCTTCTCTTCTTTCTCTGTCTTTTCTCTCTCCCCTGTTTAGTTTCCCCTTCCCCCTCTCTCTCATTCATCTCTCTCCCCCTTTGTTTCCTTCTCTCCTGCCCTTTGTTTCTCTCTCCCTCTCAATTTCTCTCTTCTGCTTTGTCTCTTCCCATTTGCGTTGTCTCTCATTTTCTTTCTCTTTGTCTCTCTCTTCTTCTCTCTTTATCCCTCTCTCTCTCTCTTCCCCTCTCAGGTTCCCTCTCTATTTATTTCTCCTTGTTCTCCCATTTCCCCTTTGTTTTCATTCTTTGATTTTGTCTCGACTCTACACTTCGAGGAAGTCTTTTGCCACCTTCACGGATTGCTTCCAGTGCTACCATGTCTTAACGTCGGTAAGCTTCTATTTCTTCTCTTCGTCCCCCTCTCTCTGTTTCTCTCAGTCTATCTTTTTCTCTCTGTTTCCTTTCCTTTTTCCCATTGTGTTTCTTCTTCTATCTTCTTTTGTTCTTTACTTCTCCATATTTTGCTTCATATTTCTCCTTCTATTTTTCTCTCGCTCTCCCCTCTGCTTCTCTCTCCCCTTCCCCTCTATTTTCTCACTTTCTTCATTCTCCCCTGCTCTTTCCTTCCATTTTTCTTGTTCTGCAGTTGGTTCTTCCATGAGCCTGTTCAACCCGAGCCAACCGGTTCAGTTTATCCGGACCAGTCTGAATCGATCCATCTGATAAAATCGAACAGGACTGGTCTGAACCATTTGACCCAAAACATTATCATTTGACTTCTGGACCTGATATATTGTTTTTCAACCTCGTTCAGACCCATTTGCACCGTTTTAATTAAATTTCTATTTTATATGATATTAAAAATGTGTTTATATTGATTTATTTTAAAATAATTTAGTGATTATATATTTTTGGATTTCAGGTCATTAATTGTTTAGTTCATTCTTCCGCTTCAGGTAAGTGAGCTTACATGATTGTGTGACTCTTGTTGTTATTAATGTATATGCTTTGTGTAAGTGAACTTATATTGTAATATGACTCATGTATGATAAATGTATATGCTTTGTATAAGTGAACTTACATTGTAATGTAACTCATGTGTGATAAATGTATATGCTTTTTGTAAGTGAATTTACATCGTCATGTGATCCATGTGTGATAAATGTATATGCTTTGTGTAAGTGAATTTGCATCGTAATGTGACTCATGTGTGATAAATGTCTGCTTTGTGTAAGGGAATTTACATCATAGTAATGTGACGCACGTGTGATAAATGTAATATGTGTTATTTTCACCAGCTTTAATTGTCTATGAGCATGTTATGTTCATATATATGTTTGTGTAAATTGACTTATATAATGTTGTGACTCTGATATTATAATTGTATCATGTATTTATTATATGTTTAAGCATTTTCAATAATTATTATATTTTTCATTAACATTTTGGTAATTGTTTATTGTTCAGTTATTAATTTGATTATCATGAGATAAATATTTGGGTATGACTAATTTTACGTTACCATATTATCATGTTCGATTCTGTTACATGTATCAGTATGCATTATATGATTAATTATTATCATACGTTGGATTCTGCAAGTTGTGAAGTTAATTCAGTCAAGTGGTAATTAAGCAAGATATGAACTTAAGCATGACCCTTAGTTAACAAGAAATCAGGACTATTTATGTTTTATTCTGTTATACGAATGAGGTGTCATCTGTTCATCCTTTCATCACACATAGGGTGTCATCTATTCATGTTTTGGTCATACATTGGGTGTCATCTGTAAATATTTTATCACTCATGAGATGCCATCTGTTCACGTTTTCCGTCACCTATGAGTGCCATATGTTTTGTCACCCAATGTGTGTGATCTGTTTCGTTGCTTGATATGTGCCATTTGTTTCTTCACCCAATTCATCCTGATGTGTTTCAGTTAACATGTGATTAGTTCTGATTAGGTTGTTAATTAGGGAATATGCCAAGACAAGATATCAATAGGTTTGTTATATGATTTTATTTGAGGCACTTGTTATCTACGTGCTAAGTTAAGCCATGTCATGATCAAGTACGTTACTTTATTTCATTTATGATATATGTCAAGTTCATTTATGTTATGTCGTGATTGCATTTATGACATGTGGATGCATGTTATTATGTGAGTTTGCTTATTGACTATTTTAAAAAAGTCACCCCCCACAGTTGTTTATGATGCAGATGGTGATGGCAAGTAGCATGAGTGGGAGACTGCCATAACCAGTTGAATTAGAGGAATTTATGTTTTCAATTTATGAATTGATTTAAAATTTATGTTTTCAGTTTATGGCGAATAGCATGAGTGGGAGCATGATTTAGTACATTTTCTATTTAACTCACTAGTTTATTTTACGTTACGTTTTCTACGAATTATGATTAGTGAAAGCTTCATGAATTATGGATTTCAAGTTTTGACTTTATTTTTATTTTTCAAGGTCTTATTATTTATGCATTTAAGATACTTTATCGCTTCTACTATTTAATGATTAAGATTTCGATCATGGATAAGTTATTGCTTTCACTATTTAAGGTCAATGTTTTTCTATCATGGGTAAATTAAGAATTTTAATTTAGGATTTTTCTCAAAATTATGGTTTGTTTTGAATTGAGATTTCAAAATTGTGAAATTACACGTATGTTTAACCATCGGGGATCGGTGCATTACCGTTTGGTATCAGAGCAATGGTTTTAGATTCTGTAGACTTTCATAGTGAAAAATATGGCATGTCACTCACTCGGCTCCTCCATCACCTTACAAGTCAGGTATGCATGATATGTGTATGTTTTAATTATTAATTCAGTATGATGTGCTTTAGTTTCATTATGACATGTTTGTCACGTATGTGTTATTTTGCGCAATAAGAGTAGGCTTTTGGTAAGTCTTGAATTTTGGTGGGTAGTAGAGTAATGGCTCCCCCTACGAGAAACAACAATAATGCACCGGTCGATCCTGCTATGAACCCTCCGGCAACCACGGTCGAAATGTTTCGAGAAATTTTTGGAGTTGTTGAGGCAGACAGCGATGAATCGCCCAACTCAACTACAACAACTCCAACATGCGACAACGGTCGACGTGCAGCTGATCCACACCTTCAAGAGGCTGAACCCGTCCGAATTTGACAGTCTTTCGTCTGATCCATTGTTAGCTGATGATTGGATTGTGAGATTGGAGCAGATCTTCCAGTTTATGATGTGTTTTGAGATTCAAAAGGTTGTTTGTGCAACTTTTATGCCGACGTGAGAAGCTCGAAAATGGTGAGAGCTCACACAAAGAGCTCATGATGTTGTGCATAATTCGGTGACTTGGGATCGATTTAAGGAGCTATTTTTTGAGAAGTATCTTCTGATCATCGTTAGAGCGAGCAAGGAGGCCGAATTTTTTAGGTTGGTGCAAGGTATTAGCACTGATGCTGATTATGAGGGGAAGTTCAAGGAATTATCTCCCTACGCCACGCATTACGTTGATAACGAGATCAAGAAGGCTCACACGTTCGAAAGGGGACTTCGTCCAGAGATAAAGGGTTTTGTGTCACTCCACAAGCATACCAATTACGCAGCGGTGGTTGAAACATCGTTGTTGATGGAGTAGAATCTTCCACCAAGAGAGCTACCACGGAATGATCGCTCGTCGCAACAGAAAAGGAAGCTTCAGGATGACCATTTTGAACAACGAGATGCAAAGAAACAAGTTAGAGATTCTCATCCTATTTGCGTCACTTGCAACAGAAGCCCCTTCGAGTAGTGTTATCAGAAAATTAATGCTTGCTTTAAGTGTCGGAAAACTAGGCATTATCTCAAGGATTGTCCGTTGAACAAACAAGGTCAGAACGATAGCACAACAATCAACAAGAATAAAAGGAAAGGCATTTGCTTTGGCACATCAGGAAGCGGGCGATTAAACCACAGTTGCTGTCGGCATACTTCTTGCGTTTGGGCATTCAATCTTCGCGTTGTTTAACATTGATTTTCTTGTCTTCATTTGTGTTTTGTGCTTTACCGTTGGTTGAGTTTTGGATTCTTTTCGAATATTTCTAGTGTTTAAAAAAGAGGTGGCATCTTCCTTTCGAGGACCAAAGATTTTAAGGAGGGGAGAATGTAATATCCCGACCCTTCGTAAAGGGGCATTCATAAAATTGGTTTAAAAGATAAAGTGATTTTAAAAATGGACTATTTGTAATTTTGGTAAAACAATTTTAAATTATATATGATTTAGTTTAAAATTTAATTTTTCAATTGTAAAAGAGTTTTATATTATAATTTTTTAAGCACTAACTCATACCATACATCTCTTTACACCCAAACCTAGCCTTAACCTAATTTTTATATATTTATCCTTCTCCATCTCACCCCACGCAGCCCCCTTCAATGAAACCGTTCTCCCTCATTTTCTGCGTTTTCTTCTCTTTCTCTCTTCTTGCTCCTTGCTGTTGCCGTCAACATTCCATCACCAGTAAGCTTCTTCTTCTTCTTCTTCTTCTTCTTCTTCTTCTTCTTCTTCTTCTTCTTCTTCTTCTTATTCTTCTCTTCTTTCTATGTCTTTTATCTCTCCCCTATTTTATTTCCCCTTCCCCCCTCTCTCTCATTCATATCTCTCTCCTTCTGTTTTCTTCTCTCACCCTCTGTCTCTCTCTCTCTCTCAATTTCTCTCTCTTCTGCTTTGTATCCCTCTCTCTTCCCCTCTTACGTTCCCTCTCTGTTTATTTCTCATTGTTCCCTCCTTTCCCCTATGTTTTCATTCTTTGATTTTGTCTCAACTCTGCACTTCGTGGAAGTCTTTCACCACCTTCACGGACTCCTTCCAACGGTGCCACGTCGTCACATCGATAAGCTCATGTTTCTTCTCTTCGTCCCCCTCTCTCTGAATAAGCCCATTCTCCCCTGTTCGATTTACAGAATCAAAGTCCACAGAATTAGTGGCTTCAAGAATATCATAATAAAAATTATAATCCTTGGGATAAAGGAATGGATTAGTGAATTCCTGAAGATAAAGCTGAGCAGCTTCAGGAGCACAAGATGAGCATACTGAAGCTCAAGAGGGGCTATCCATATAGTAGCAACGAGGATATATGGATAAATAAATTCATTTGTCATATTAGACGAAACAACAATGGCATACGCATCATCGCGCAACTTATTTTCTTTAGGAGTAGCCTTTAAGGCTTCTTTTCTTAATTGTTCTGGGGTTTTACCCACAGCTGTTTTGTATGAACCGGCTGGATAGGTCTTAGTAGACCCTTCACAAGCTTTTGCCTTGCCTTTATCTTTGGATTTTTTATCCATTCGAGCCCTGCAAAAATTCACGAGTTAGAAAGTCAGGTAAACAATTATCTGATCCTTTAATAAACTCAATATCAAAATCAAATACAGACAATATGCCTTGCCATCTTGCAAATATTTGTTTAGATGCTATATGTTTAACATCTTTTTCAAGAATATCTTTTGTAGATTTGCAATCAACACGTAATAAGATTTTTTGATTTATTAAATCACTTTCAAATTTTTGAATACCTAAAACAATAGAAATAAGTTCTTTCTTCACAGTTGAATAATTTACACGAGGTCCTTTCCATACTTCTGATGTAAATCGAACAAGTATTTCTTTATTAATCCTTTGTTTAAGGATTCCACCATACCCCAGATCGGATGCATCAGTTTCAACTATTTTAAAAGCATCATGATGGGGTAAAGCTAAACAAGGAATTTCCTTAATTTTTGCTTTAATTTTACGAACAGCTTCTGTATGGACAGATGTCCATTCTGGAGGGTTCTTTTTTAGCCTTTTAAATAAAGGTTTAGCATCAAAAGCAAGTTTAGTATGAAAATCAGCAATATAATTTAAACTCCCTAAAAATCTTTGTAATTGATTTTTATCTTTAATTTCATCCTGAAATTTATCCGTAAATGCAATAGATCTATCAATTGGGATAATAGTCTCTGTCTGAAATAATTTTATTTTTCTGGCGGACACGACAACACCAGCTTTTGTGGCTGCATTAATAAATGCTTTTAGATGTTTGAAATGTTGATCAATTGTTCCAGAAAAGATCAACACGTCATCAATGTACACAATGTAGAAATGTGTATAAGGACTAAATATGTCATTCATTATATTTTTAAATTCAGATGGGGCATTCTTCAACCCAAATGGCATTACAGTCCATTCATAGTGACCAAACGGGACTGTAAATGCTGTTTTATATCTGTCTTCTTCTGCAATCTGTATTTGCCAGAAGCCAGATTTCATATTAAATTTTGACATAACTTTGGCTGAATAAAACCTATTTAATAAATCTCATTTGTTGGGTATCGGATATCGCATCCAACGCAGAGCTTTATTTAATGGATTATAATTAATAACAAGACTAGGAACTCCTCGTTCTAACTCAGCATTTTTATTAACATAAAAGCTGGACAACATCAAGGACTGTAGGATTTTCTAATTAATACTTTTTGTAATAAGTCATGTATTTCATTTTTACACATGTCTAGATATTCTGGATTCATAGCAATAGGTCTTGCCTTGGTTGGAATTTGACTTTCTTTAAAGTCTGGTTCATATGGTAAATGAACAATATGTTTCTTTCTTTCCCAAAATGCATTAGGAAGATCAGAACAAATTGTATGAATAATATGTTCTTGTAGTTCTTGAATTTTCTTTTGGAAAGAGACATGAAAGGTTGTTTTATTGGATAAATGGTGGAGCCTAAAATAGTAGATAGGCATAAAGATGAACAATTTTGATCAATTTTTATGATAATGTGTGGGTTTTCGATGATGTGATCAAAGGTATAATGAAAATGGAAACTGAAATCCTCCTTGGTTTCATTCTGACCAGAAAGTTCAATGAATGGTACCTTATTCTTTGATGCAGAGGATGATATCATTTTCATAAATCAGTCTCATGAGCTCATGAAGTCTTCGGCTATTTAGAGTCTAGCTTCCAGCATTAACTTATCAAGCCCTTAATGGTGGAGAGGTAATAAAAAGAGAATAAATGATAACATTTTTGCTTTAATACTGTTTTACCTATGCAGTTCTCCAAAACCATATAGTGTGCTTAAACATAAGAAGTGTTTTTTTTCTTAAGTATAAAATGGTGATGTGAGCAATGCGAAATTATCTTAATTTACTATTTTATTCTTTAAAATGAAAGACCTACAATCTGTTGAAGGTTTTCAACATGGCACCAAATTATGAAGAGTTAAGCAGTGTTAATTTGAAGTTATTTTGTAGCGTCTGTGAAATTTTTAGATGCCTTTTGTTTTTTGAAATGAATGTTGTATTAGTAGACTAAGTACTAATACTTTTAGATGATATTTTATACTTTTAGATGAATGTTATATAATATTTTATAAAAAGGAAATGATGTTTGAATGCGTTTGAGTCTAGTAATGTATTATTTTTGAATGTTTAAATACGTCCATAAATAGGTGTTTATAAATTGATTGCAAAAAATAGTATTTATAAAATGCTAGAAAAATCTCTTTATAAGAGACATAATTTATAACCAAACACCATATCAATGGGATTCATAAAACCTTATGGTGTCTGATTTAATAGGAGACAAAAATACCCTTGAAAGTTAATTAACAAGTTTTAAAAACAACTATTGAATACATTCAACAGTGGTCCGGAAATCCTACTAAACAACATTCTACAAGAGTCGAAAAATCCTATAAAAAGTGAGAGATCACAGGGTTCTCACAGGAGGCATTGTACCTTGTGAAAAACGTGAATTTTTAATATGAGGGGTATTCACAAGTGCCAAGAGAACCCTATGGATTACTTTTCACAGTGTTTTCTGTATCTTATAGAATGTCATATTTCTTGTAGTGTTGAGATGCAGATCATTGGAAAAACATATGAGAACCTGAGATGGATACTATATACTTTGATGGAGTATGAGATCCTGTACATGTACCAAAAGTACTTTAAAAAACCATTGGGTGCAAAGTCATTTTCCAAACGGAAATGAGGCATAAAGGGGAAGGTGGAAACTTTAAAGCTAGGCTTGTTGTGAAAGGGTATAACCAGAAAGAAGGGATCAATTATGAGAACTTTTTTGCATGTTGTCATGCTTAAGTAAGCCTATAAGGATATTGTTGTCTATTGCAGCTCAACTCAATTATGAGATTGATAATTGGATATCTTAACCTAAGGGAATTCTCTCTAGATGCCAGGAGAATATGGTTTTCAAGTTGCATGGGACCACTAATGGACTAAAGCAACAATCGAGATTATGGAACATAAAATTTGATCAAGTAATCAGTCTTTTAGTTTTGATGAAAATTCTAATGAACCATTAGTGTACAAGAGAAAGAAGGGAATCATAGTAGTTTTCTTAGTTCTTTACGTAGATGACATTCTCCTAAGTGGGAATGATTTAGGATTAGCGTCAAGCATAAAGTTATAGTTGTCCAACAAGTTCGATATGAGGAACCTGGGAGGAGTGGCATTTCTTCTTGGTATTAAGCTCATTCGTGATCAAGGATGTAGAAGGATATGTTGCCAATCTGCGTATATAGATCAGATTCTGTAAAGATTCACAATGTTGGATTCCATAAAAAGTAAACTGCCTTTCAAACATGGAATTCATCTACCAAGGACATGCGTCCTAAGACACAAGATGAAATAGATAACCTGAAGATGATTCTTAGAGTTATCTTAACATTCTTAGGCTTAAATTGTTGCTTGTTTAAGAGGTGTTAGATGATTTTAGTGCTTTATTTTGGTTAAATGCTGAAAATTTAGCTTAGGGTTAGTTTCAATTGCATGCTAGCCTTTTTGGATGCTTTTAAGGCAACTTAATACATGGTGTTTTCTTGGTGTAGGTTAGTTTACAGATCTTGATATCTTTCGGCGCTATAGCAAGTCCTGGTTGTTGCAGCTCTTGTCGTACAATGTAAGCTTGGCGAGTGGTCTGCCACTTGGCTACTTCATGCAAAGTTCATTCAGGGAGAAAATCATTAGCGTCAGAATCAATTATTTTGGTGTCACCACGTCCATCACCTGTGGTCCCCTCCTTCTTGGAGCGCTTGACACATACCCTTGTGCTAAGAGGAAACCTAGTTTCTGTGGCTGGTATATAAGATAACCTTCTATTTTTGAAAGAAGAGGAGATATTTTCAGAGGAGGAGATATTTTGAGAGAGGAGATATTTTTTAGGAAGCCAACAACAACCAGTACAAAGGTGAGCCTGCAGAAAAGAAGGAAAGGAAGAAGACAATAGAAGAAGAAAGGAAGAAGAGGAAGAAGACAAGAGCAAGAATACTTAGTTTATTCTTAATCTTTCCTCTCTTCCTTTTATTCCATTATTATATTCTATGCAAGATTTATCCTTTTTATTCTTTAATGCTCGAAATATTGGATCTGGGATATTGTGCTTATATTTTAGAGCTCACTATGAGATAAACATTTTGAGACTAGTATGGTAAAATGAACTTGAATTCTACTTTATCTTATTGATTGATGTTTCTTTTTCTTAGCTTTCTTTGGCATTTTAGTTTTTTTGTGTATTGCATGCTTAGTCCTATTAGTGACTAGCCATCTCTATCAGAATACATGTTAGATTAATACTTGAAAGAGTTTAGTCTAATAGAAAATCTTAACTGATACTTGAATGTTTAAGTTGGAAATGCATGAGCATTAGATTCATGTAGACTTAGGTATTTTTATGAGTTGCATAAACATATGAACTTGCCTAGTAACCTTTTTAGCTGGAACTTAATTGATCAATGTGAAACATTGCTGAACTTTGATATGAAGATGGTTAGGGTATACTTGATGATCTTACAAACACCAATTTGGTGTGCTTGGGACCTTAGGTAACGCTGTTGAGAAGTTGTAGCAATAGAAACACGGTTAATATTGATAAAGTAGTTGAAAAGAAATTTAGCCATGATAGCCCCTCTGTCCTATTGAATATCTCATTCATTTTACTATTGACAGTTTTTATTCTAAGCATTGTACAATTTAGAATTACTATAAATCAATAACATATTTTGCTACAGCATTATCTTGCAAGTTAAATCAGCTTGTTCACTTAAGCATTGGATATTCTTATTCGCTGTGAGTTTGACACTCATTTACTACTAAATTACTTGTTGCGACACATATACTTACGTATGACACATTCATACACAACAAGTTTTTGGTGTCGTTACCGGGGGTAGAGATAGAATATCTTTACTTAAGCCATATAGATTTTAATTTGTAAATGTTACTGAGTTTGTTGTTCTGCCTTACAGGAAAGTGAGCTCTATTATATGCACAGACAACAACTGTTGGTCTTCCAGATTGATCTAGAAATAGATAGAACTTTAAGGCAAATCAGGAGATAGCACAAGGCCGTGGCCGCTACAGTTGAAATAGATGCACCTGGTGAAGAAGAAGTTGTTACTAAAAAGGTCAGGAATGGTAACCAAGCAAACAACAATGACAACAATGTTATCGTGATATCAGATTATTAGGAGAGGTCTATAAGGGATTATGCTATTTTGCAATCTCAAGTTATGAATCCAGGCATTGTAAGGCCAAAGATCCAAGTCAAGCAATTTGAATTGAAGCCAGTTATGTTTAAATGTTGCAGACAGTGGGCCACTTCAATGGATTACCATCTAAAGATCCTCACCTTCACTTAAGGTTGTTCATGGAAGTAGGTGATGCATTCAAGATTCCAGGGGCCTCTCAAGATGCTTTAAGAATGAGATTGTTCCCTATCCACTAAGGGATAGAGCTAGAGCTTGGCTCAATTCGTTGCTCCCGAATTCAATTAATAGCTGGAATGATTTGGTTGAGAAGTTCCTGATGAAGTACTTTCCTCTTACCAAAAATGCTAAACTCATAATTGAAATCACCACTTTCCACCAACTAGAGGATGAATCTCTTTCTGTGGGATGGGAGCGATTTAAGGATCTACTAAGGAGATGCCATAATCATGGTATACCTCACTGTATCCAATTGGAAACCTTCTATAATGGGTTGAATCCTTCTACATGACTAATGGTTGATGCATCTATCAGTGGAGCCATCTTGTCAAAATCCTATAATGAAGCTTATGAAATACTAGAAAGATTTGCAAGTAATAACTACCAATGGCCTACAATAAGAGCAGCTGTCGTTACAGCAACAAAGAAATTGGCTGGAGTTCATGAAGTTGATGGAATGACTGCTTTGACAGCCCAAGTTTCTTCTATAGCAGACATGATAAAAAACCTAAGCGTGGGTGGTACAACAGTGCAATGTCAAATTAAACTAGCTCAACCAATACAACAAGAAATCAATTAAGTGGTTGAAGTGTGTTGTGTATATTATAGAGAAGAGCACATGTTTGAAAGTTGTCTTGGAAACCTTACCTCGGTGAATTATGTTCAGAATTATATTAGGAACAATCAGTGTAATAACAACTTATATTCCAATACATATAACATAGGGTGGAGACAACATCCAAACTTCTCTTGGGCCAACTGGAACCAAGTTGTTGGATCACCAAATGCAAAAATAAGTAGTGGATCATTCAAATTCTTTAGAAACTTTGTTGAAGGAGTACATTGTGAAGAATTAAGCATTGATTCAACAGTATCACTAAGAACTTGGAAAACCAACTAGGGCAACTAGCTAATGCTCTCAAGGCTAGTTTTACTGAAAACACTCGAAGGGAAGGCAAAGAGCACTTCAAGGCTATCCAGTTGAGAAATGGAAAATTCAGAGCTCACTCTAAGGGAGAAAATGAAGAGAAAGTTGAAAGCAAAGCAAAGGAAAGATCAAGCAAGGATGTAGCAGAGCCGAATTTTACAACATTTAAAGAAATAGTGTCAAAAGCTCAAGAGAAGCCAGTAGTTGAAATAGAGAGGCCATTGCCTCCTTTTTCTCAAAGACTGCAAAAGAAGAAAATGGATGGACAATTCAAATTTTTTTTTGGAAATTCTGAATTTACTCCACATCAACATACCTCTTGTGGAAGCACCAACAGATTCCTAAATATGTGAAGTTTGTGAAGGACATTGTCACCAAAAGAAGGAGGTAAAGAGAATTTGAAACCATAGCTTTCACTCATGTATGCATCCTGATACTCAAAAACAAGATTCCTCCTAAACTGAAAGATCTAGAAAGTTTTACAATTCCATGCACAATTGGAAGTACACATTGTGGAAGAGCTTTGTGTGATCTAGGGGCAGGAATCAATCTGATGCCTCTATAAATATTCAAAAATTTAGGAATTGGTGAAGCTAGCCCTACCATATTCACTCTAAAGCTGGCACATGGATCAATTGTATATCTTGAAAGGAAGAAAGAATATGTGCTAGCCAAGGTGGACAAGTTCATTTTTCCGCTAACTTTATCATACTTGACTATAAAATTGACTGAGAAGTGCCCATAATATTGGGAATACTTTTTCTAGCCACTGGAGAGACATTGATTGATATGTAAAAAGGAGAATTGACAATGAGGGTGAATTATCAAGAGGTAACTTTTAATGTTTTCAATGCCATGAAGTTTCCAGAAGAAGAACATGAGGAGTGTGTTATTGTAGCTATGGTAGACTCAATGTGACCAAAAACCTCTGTGTTACTGGTAGCAAAGATCACTTGCCAGAAGACAATTAAAGAATTCATGATGAGGATAGTAGTAAAGACGAAATTGAAATCACATGGGTAGAAACTAAGAAAGGAACATATAAGTTTAGCAAACAACTTGAGTTTTTACAACTATCAGAGAGAATCTTCAAACCATCCTTACCCTCCATTAAAGAACCACCTCTAGTAGAGCTTAAGCCCTTGTTAGCTCATTTAAAATATGCATATTTAGATGAGAATAGTACACTGCCTATCATTATTTCAACACCATTAAGTAGTGAGCATGAGGAGAAACTGTTGGAAATTTTGGGAAGATACAAAAGGCAATTGGATGGCAAATGGTAGACATAAATGGGATAAGTCCATCCATCTACATGCATAAAATTTTACTGGAAGATGGTTGCATAAATTTAATTGAGCATCAAAGAAGGCTGAATCCTATTATGAAGGAAATGGTTAAGAAAGAAATTATTAAATGATTAGATGTTGGCATCATCTATCCCATTTCAGATAGTGCATAGGTGAGCCCCGTTCAGTGTGTACCAAAAACGGTGGGGTTATTGTTGTAACAAATGGGCAAAATGAGCTAATCCCTACCAGAACAGCCACTGGGTGAAGAGCATGCATGGATTATCACAAATTGAATAAGGCAGCAAGAAAAGATCATTTCCCCTTACCTTTCATAGACCATATGCTGGATAGACAAGCTAGGAATGAGTACCATTGCTTCTCAGATGACTACTCTGGTTATAACCCGATTGCAATAACACTAGAAGACTAGGAGAAAACCACTTTTACATGTCCATATGGCACCTTTTCTTTCAAGAGAATGCCATTTGGGTTATGCAATGCCGCTGCAACCTTTCAGAGGTGTATGATGACCATATTCAATGATATGGAGGAGAAGACACTTGAGGTATTCATGGATGATTTCTCTGTCTTTGGTGAGTCTTATCTTGCATGCTTGTCTAATTTAGAAAAGGCCTTAGAAAGGTGTGAAGAAACTAATCTTGTTTTAAACTGGGAAATGTGCCGTTTCATGGTTCAAGAAGGAATAGTTTTAGGTCATAAAGTCTCACTAAAAGGCATTGAAGTAGATGAGGCTAAAATTGAAGTGATTGAAAAATTACCCCCACCTACTTTAGTAAAGGGAATTAGAAGTTTTTTAGGACATGTAGGTTTTTATAGAAGGTTTCTTAAAGACTTTTCAAAAATTTCTAAAACCATTATGCATGCTGCTAGAATAGAATATAACTTTTAATTTCTTTGCTAAATGTATGATTGCTTTTCTTACATTGAAAAAGGCTTTAATCACTGGACCTGTAATAGTATCTCCTAATTGGGAACTACCATTTGAATGAATATGTGATGCTAGTGATTTGCAGTAGGGGTTGTGCTTGGTCAAAGAAGAGGTAAGGTCTTTGATTCAATTTAATATGCTAGTAGAACTCTATCTGATGCTCAATTAAACTATACCACTACTGAAAAAAATTACTAGCTCTAGTGTTTGCCTTTGATAAATTTAGGTCATACTTAAGTGGCACTACAATAATAGTGTTTAGTGACCATACTACCATTGAGTATATGATAGCAAAGAAGGTTGCAAAACCAAGGTTAATCAAGTGGATACTACTGCTGCAAGAGTTTGATCTAGAAATTAAAGACAGAAATGGGTCATAGAATCAAGTAGATGACCATCTGTCTAGACTTGAAATAGAGGCTAAATCTGAAGCATATTTTACTATAGCAGAGACCTTTCCAGATGAGCAACTGCTTGTAGTAACAGAAACACAAGCACCATGGTTTGATGACATAGCAAATTTTCTTGCTATTGGAATTATGCCCCCTGACCTTAATGCTCAAGAGAGAAAACGTTTTTTTCCAGCAAGTCAAGACCTACTACTGGGATGACCCATTCTTGTACAAGCAATGTCTTCACCAAATATTAAGAAGATGTGTGCCAAAAGAAGAGATGCAAGGAATATTGAAGCAATGTCATTCCTCTCCTTATGGAGATCATTTTAGTGGCTTAAGGGTTGCTGCCAAAGTTTTACAATCTGGATATTATTGGCCTACACTGTTTAGATATGCATATGAAGTGGCCAAGAGTTGTGACAAATGCCAAAGATCTGGGAATATCTCTAGGAGAAATGAGATGCCTCTAAGAAACATTTTAGAAGTTGAAATTGTGATGTCTGGGGAATAGACTTCATGGGTCCTTTCCCTCCCTCTTATGCAAATGTTTATATTCTGGCATTAGTGGACTCTGTCTCAAAATGGGTAGAAGTTGTAGCATTGGTTACAAATGATGCCAAGGTTGTGGTCAAATTCCTTTAGAAAAATATTTTCACAAGATTGGGGACACCAAGAACAATCATTAGTGATGAGGTAACACACTTTTGTAACAGGTTGTTTGAGGGATTGTTGGCTAAATAAGGAATCAAACACAGAGTTTCCATAACATATTATCCTCCAACCAATGGGAAAGTTGAGCTTTTTCAAATAGAGAGATAAAAAAGATTTTAGAGAAGGTAGTAAATCCTAGCAGGAAAGATTGGTCCCTCTAACTTGATGATGGATTAAGGGCTTATAGAACAACTTACAAAACACCATTAGGGATGTCCCCTTACAGGTTGGTGTTTAAGAAAGCTTGCCACTTACCCTTAAAGCTACAACATAAATCCTTTTAGGCTACCAAGAAGTTAAATCTGGACCTAAAAGTTGCTGGAATTCAAAGGGTTTTGCAAATCAATGAGCTGGAAGAATTCATGATCTTCTTTTATGAAAATGCCAGAATTTACAAAGAAAGGACAAAAAGGTGGCATGATAAGAGAATAGTAATCAAAGAGCTTCAACCAGGAGAAAGAGTTTGGCTATACAACTCAAGGCTAAAGTTATTTTAAGGAAACTTGAAGTCCAGGTGGTCTGGACCATTCAAATCGGTGAAAGTGTATCCACATGGAGCTGTGGATTTGTTGGATGAAAAATCTGGGTAGGAATTTAAAGTAAATGGGCAAAGAGTTAAACACTACTCAGAGAATGAGGAATGCATGATGCACTCCTCAATTTAGCATAGACAACCTTGAAACCTAAGACAAAGTCAGGCTAATGACTTTAAACCAAGCGCTTGTGGGAGGCAACCCAAGGATAATTTTTAAAATTCTTTAATGTTAAATTAGAGTATTTTAATTAGTTAATATTTTCTAGTGTAGCAACATGTTTGGTTAATTTTAAAATTCAAACCTAACAAATTTTCTATGTTAGGGAAAGATACCCGGGAATATCCTAGGTATCCTTAAAAAGTGCACAGATGGCAAAAGGAAAAGCGCTCATTGGTTGTTGATTGTGTGGAAAAGGAGGAAAATGTTGCGTTAGCAAGAGCCAGCTCACCAAATATTTGGGAGATTATTTAAAATAGGATAAAATCAACGCAATCCTGAATTTTTTGAACTCCCCCTCCCCCAAATATATAACGTGTAACCCTCTTTTTTGTTGCAGGATCTAACGACTTGGGGAGAAGCACGTGGTAGATGGAGATGCATGGTGTGTGCCTTTAAAAGAGAAAGTGGTCCTCCCCTCTACCCAACGCAAAACCATTTTGAAAAAAAAAGACAGTTGTCTTCAACCTTCAAACCCTCCCTATCCAAAAAGCTTTAGCACCCAAAAAAAATGTCTACCTCAAAAGCTTCCCTAAAAAGGAAAATGCAAGCACACAAGTCCTTTTCTATTATAAAAAAGTTCCACGAAGAGAAGGGATTCCTGGTTTGAAATGGTCCAACTCTGGGGCTTCCGCAAGATGTTTCAGGAGTCATCGAGAAGAGCGAATGGGAGAAATTTTACAACCACTATGAGGCAATCTTTGCACCGCTGGTGAGGGAGTTCTATGCCAACTACAATACCAAGGAGACAAAGGTGATCATTCGGGAAACAGAGGTAACATTTACTTCAAAACGGATTAATGATGTGTTAGGGTTAACTTATACTAGGGATGAATACACTATTATTGCTGCCAGTATAATTGACTCTGATATGGAAACTATGCTAAAAGAGTTGACTATCCTTGGTACCACTTAGCATAATGCCTCTATTGAAGGATGAAAAACTTACTATGTTCTCAGACTTTCCCTTGCCCCCATTGCCAAAGTTTGGTATCATTTTTTACGTCATTCTCGGATCCCCACAACCCACATACAAACTGTAACCTAAGAAAGATTAATTTTACTGCATTGCATTTTGACTGGTAAAAACATAAATGTTGGAAAATCATTCTTAAATAGTTAAAAGCTACATCTTATATGAAAATAGGTTCTTTGTTTTCTCCCTGTTTAATTACAAGACTCTGCAAGGCACATAAGGTTCCTTTCATGGATGATGAGGAAATATTGACAAATACGAGCCCCATTAACATGCTTGTCATTCAACGTTTAAAAGTAGATAAAACCAAAGATTTGGGTGATGTTGGAGCATTTTCATCTCGCACCATAGGAACACCCTAGTATGAATATGATTTTACTGATGTTTAGTTGACTCTATGTTCACTGTATGATGAAGCAAAAATTTTGAGAGCGTTCCAAAGGAGAGTGAAAATTGGCTGCAGCATCATGAGCTACATCAGCAAACTTATTGGAAATATGCTCAGGCAAGAGATTTGGCTTTGAAAAAGAGCCTTCATAAATTTTTTACAAAGCCTTCCATGTCATTCCCTTCTTTCCCCCAAAGTCCTTCTTCAACCCTAGAAGGATGAAGAGAAAGAGGAAGAGGAGGAAGGAGGTCAAGAGGAAGGTGCTGAAGAAGGAGAATAGCAAAATGTGCCTGCAAGAGAAGAAGATGAATTGGGAAACCTTGATGAAGATTTTGGAGGAAAATAGAGAAGCTTAGATGGAAAAAGAAGTTGAGCAATAGACTGAGAGCGTAGAGGAGTCTAAGAAAGAAATAGATGAAGAAATGGTAGAGGTTTCAGAGCTAGAAAAGGGTGAGAAATTGATAGAAGAGTCTAAGAGAGAAGAAGAGTTATTAGAAAGAGAAAGTGGGGAGGAAGAAGAGGTGGAACCAACACCTCCACCACCACCATAAGCCGCACATAAGAAGCAGTAAGACAAAGGGAAAAGAAATATGCTAGCACCTAGTCCAGAGCCAAAGACAGCAAAGAAGTCGGCTATTGAAGAAAAAAGCAAAGGGAAAGAGGTAAAGACCCCAGCTGCAACATCCAATCTTCCAAGAAGTCGAAGAAAATGAAAAAAAGTGGTTGAGGAGGACCTGGATGCGGAAACAAAGCTACAAGAAGAAATCAATTTTGTGGAGAAGCAATTCTCTACTCTAAGGGAAGCCTCAAAGAAGAGAGTTGACTTGAGCAGCCTTCCAAAAGCTGAAAGCTGGTTGAGCGCTGCAGCATCTCATGCTGTAGCATAAAGGGGGATATTTCTCTCTTCCCTATTTATATATGAAAAATTATCTGGATATTAAAACTTCTTTTATGGATTTTTTATTGGCAGTGAGGGCATCACCTGATTTAAGTTTGGGGGAGGGGGTAACCCTTCCTCTCTTTTTGGTTGCTTATTTTTTATCTGTTAGTTGTTTACATTTGCGGGATGTTTGTGCTTTTTCTTCGCTAGTTGGTTTTTTGAATTAACTGGCTGATCTTTTTGTTTTTGATAACTAAGTATTGCTTAAAAAATGAAAAAATAAAAAAAAATAAAAAATACAATTAATAGAAAAATGTGCTGAACTTAGGATGAGTAAGCTAGTTCCCTTATCTCTTGGGCACTTAAGAGAGTAGCTAGCTTCTTTAGGAAGCTTAGGTTAATTTGGACCCAAGTGAGGTTTAAGGCTCTAGTTAAGTGCCAATTGCCTGCTAAAAATAGTATGCTAATATGTGGAGTAGAAAATTGTCATACATTGAAAATATTATGAATCTATTGAAAATGCCTTGGCTTTTGAAATGATTTGAATAAAAAGGATAGAAAAGCTCCTTTGTTTTAGGCTGTTGAGTAACCGGGTGCCTTCACCAAAAGTGTTGTCTTCCACGTAAAAAGGTAGACAAAGATATGAGCTAGCTATAGCATTTTAATGCATAAAATTGAAGTAGCAACCTTGTTGGCATTGTTTTTGAGTAACCTTGTGTCTTCATCACCAATGTTGGCAATCGCGTAAGAAGCTAAGCTCAGAAGTCAACTCCCCTTGTGCCTAGTGATGATCTTTAATCTCTGTTTTGTTGTCTTGTTAAAGGATGATGTGATGACTAGATGTATGATTACTTTACTAGAGATCTTAGGATCAATATTCTTGGGGTTGAATTATCATTTGCATTCTAAAGTAGTGGCTTTACTCCTAACACACACTCACCTTTGGGAATTATCTCATATCTGAAGTCAGTATATTAAATAATAAAATTTTAATCTTTTGTTTAGATTAATGCACTATCAGATTGGCCAAAGTTAGAAATTTTAACTTTCTTTGAAACTGCACAAACAACTTTAGTTATGTTTAGGTTAGTTCTTGGTAGTTTAGATTTGCACCCGTCGAGGATAAGTGATGATCTAAGTTTGGGGGGTGTGATAAATCTAAGAAATTAGAGTTATTATCTTAGCATTCTTAGGCTTAAATTGTTTCTTGTTTAAGAGGTGTGTGACGATTTTAGTGATTTATTTTGGTTAAATGCTGAAAAGTTAGCTTAGAGCTAGTTTTAATTGCATGCTAGCCTTTTTGGATGCCTTTAAGGCAGTTTAATGCATGCACTTTTCTTGGTGCAGGTCTACTTGCAGAGCTTGGCATCTTTCGGCGCTAATGCAAGTCCTGGTTGTTGCAACTCTAGCCGTACAATGCAAGCGTAGCGAGCGGTCTGGCGCATGGCTAGTTCGTGCAAAGTTTGTTAAAGGAGGCAATCAGTAGTGTTAGAATCTATTATCCAAGTTTCGCCATATCTATCGCCCGTGGTCCCTTTCGTCTTAGAGTGCTTGACACGTACCCTTGTGCTAAGAGGAAACCCTAGTTTTCGCGATAGGTACATAAGACAAAGCCTTCTATTTTTGAAAGAAGATGAGATATTTTAAGAAGATGAGATATTTTAAGAAGATGAGATATTTTTGGAGGAGAGATATTTTTTAGAGAGAAGATATTTTCGAGGAAGCCGACAGCTGCAGGTACGAAGCTGAACCTGCAGAAAAGAAGAAAGGAAGAAAACAATAGAAGAAGAAAGGAAGAAGATGAGCAAGAATACTTAGTTTATTCTTAATATTTCCTCTCTTTTATTCACTTTTTTATTTTGTGCAACTTTTATCATTTTTATTCTTTAATTTTGGAAACAATAGATTTGGAAGATTGTGCTTATATTTTAGAGCTCACTATGAGCTAAACATCTTGAGGCTAGTATGGTAAATGAACTTGTATTCTACTTTAACTTATTGATTGATGTTTCTATTGCTTAGATTTTTTTGGCATTTCAAGTTTTGTGTATTGCATGCTTAGTTCTATTAGTGACTGGCCATCCCTATTAGAATGCAAGTTAGATTAATACTTGAAAGAGTTTAGTCTAATGTAAAATTTTAACGGATACTTGAATGTTTAAGTTGGAAATGCATGAGCATTATATTCTTGTAGACTTAACCCATTTTGTGAGTTGCATAGACATATGGACTTTCCTTATAACATTTTTAGCTGAAACTTAATTGATCAATGGGAAACCTAGCTGAACTTTGATACGAATATGGTTAGGGTGTACTTGATAGATGATCTCACAAATGACAGTTTGGTGTGCTTGAGAGCTTAGGTAATGTTGTTAAGAAGCTATAGCAATAGAAACGAGGTTAATAATGATAAAGTATATGAAAAGGAATTTAACCATGCTAGCCCCTCTTCCTATTGAATAACTCATTCATTTTTGTAGCGTTGTTGTATTCAGTTGTCAGTAGACTTAGGCTTTATTCTAAGAATTGTACGTTTTAGAATTATTATAAATCAATCTCATATTTTGTTACAGCATTATCTTGCAAGTTAAATCTGTTGTTCACTTAAGAATTGCAGATTCCTTATTCCTTGTGGGTTCAACGCTCATCTACTCCTATATTACTTGTTGCAACACGTATACTTGCATAAGACACATTCACACACAAAATTGTGTACCAAACTAGATGTTCATTTCACAGTAGACCTTGTCAATAGATATCAATAGAATTCAGGATGAAAGGATTGGATAATTGTGAACAATATACTCAAGTATCTTTGGAAAAAGAGATTTTATTCTTATCTATCATAGTGGGAGCCTCATACCATTTGGGTATAAGGGTTTAGATTGCCAATTAGATAGAGACTTTAAGTTTGTTACTGTATTGAGATCAACTAGGTTTAATGTAAAAAATTTACTGTATCATTTTGTGAGTATCTTAGTATTTTTGTAGATTTTTATAATTTTTCGACGAGTTTTGCATACTAAAACGTCTTCTTGAGTGTTACTGTTTTACTTGGTAAAAAATAGCTTTCTCTAACAATCTTGTTTTCACGTTTTGACAATTTAAATGACATCGATTTTTTATAAAATTAAATATTTGAAACTCTATAGTATAAAAGAACAACAAAATAGAAATTTAGAATTTTTTTGGAAACCCTAGGTTATGTTGTTTAGGTTTTACCGAGTTTGCACTTTAGTTTTAGTTCTGAAATTTACGAACAGTGTCGTTTTGAAAAGTACAGTGTTATCTGTTTCAGTAAGTGAAATCTTACATACATAATAGTGTGTTGTGTTTTTGTGCCAGAAAATATTGGAATAAAACTCTGATTGTTTTGTCTTGTGTTGATTGTAGCTTTGTGATGTTATCATTGTGCGGTTGTACTTTATTTTGTGATGATAATGTATTGTATGATTTTGAAATTTAAAATGAATATGAGATAAGAAAGACTATCGCATGATAATGTAACGTAAAACATTATGTACCATTAGAGTCACATTGCCTTATCCTTTGAGAAATGACTCTGTGTTACCTCGACCTTCGAGAGAGGGTCTGTGTATATATTCTGGTTAGTCCATTGGACAATGAATTGTGTAAGGAAATATAAGAACGTTTCTGAATGAAGGATAAGTACTACACGTGAAACTCTATAAGAAAACATAATATGTATTGTATGTGATTGCCTTCGTATGATGTTATGTATGTATGGTTTTACTTACTGAGTATATTTTTATACTCACATCATTTTATTCTAAATTTTAGATGAGGAGGATGCTTTTGTATTGGATGAAGTCTCTGTCTTTGGCACAAGACTAAATTCAAAAGTTGTTTTTAGGAAACATTAGAAGTTTTTTGTTTTATTAGAGTTTCAACTACTTTTATTATGTTTTGTTAGACAATTGATGTCGTGGTTTATTATTATTGAATGGTATTTTAAAATCCATTCAAACTAAATAGGACTATGTTTAAGCGTTAATTCCACTCTTGATTAGTTTTAAAGGAAAAAAAATTGACCTAGCTTCCGCGAGATTTCATTGAATATTGAAGGAAATTGAGTTTAAATTTTCGGGTTGTTATAGTTGCTATCAAAGACATAGATCGCTATTGCAAAACCAATTGTAACAGCCCAAAAATAAACTCAATATCCTTCAATATTTAATATAAAAAGTTCACGGGACCTAGGTCAAAACATTTTTTAACTTACCAACTGTGAAATTAATACTTAAACTTAGTTCCATTCAAATGATTTCAAAATATCATCTAGTGGCAATTTAAGACTATGACAACAACTTCTAACGAAACATTAATAATATGAGTAGTTCAAAATTTAAATAAAACAAAAAATTCAAATGTTTCCCAAAAACAACAATTTTTTACTTTAGTCTCTTTCGAAAGACTCAAGACTTCATCTGATATGAAAGCATCTTCCTCTCTGAAAATGTTATAATAAAACGATAACACTATACTTCTCAAACGATACGATTCATAAATTCGAGAACTAACACTAAAGTGCAAACTCGGTAAAACTGACACAACATAACCGATTTCTAAAAATTCAAAATTTTATACTGGCTGTTCTCTAATATTAAAGAGCTTCCAGATATTCAATTTGATAAAAATCTGATGACGTTTACGTTGTCAAAATGTGAAACCAATATTTTCACTAAATTGTTTTTTCCATGTAAAATAGTAATGTTTGAGAAGATGTTTTAGTATTCAAAACTTACAAAACATTATGAAAATTTACCGAATTGTTAAAGGTACTCTCAAAATAAAGTGAAATATTTAGGTTAAACCGAGTTGATCTCTATATAGTAACAACCCTAAACTTGAATGTAAAAAAAAAACTGTTTTCTCCTGAACTATCCAGAATCTTCCAAAATTTATAAAAAATCACAGAGATCGAATTTTGCCCTAAATATTTTTTATGAAGCTTGTCAACATGTTAAGAATAAATCTGAAAAATTTCAGGCTTAAATTCCAACGTTTCTGTCAAAAACGTCAGTTTGTTTTCACAGTATACAGTGAATCCAAAAATTTCCAGTTTTGTAAAAGAATAGAATCTTTTTATAATAAACGCTCTTCAACTCAAAAACAAAGTTTTGAAACATAAATAAACCTTTATACATTTTGTAACTTCAGTTTATTCAGAATATTTCCTTTGAAATCATGCAAAACAAAAAGGATAAAGTTTACATTGAAGAGAGGATAATATGAATTTTACCCAATAGCGTGATCCGAAAAACGATCTAAGTCTTGTCCCACAAGTACCACCGACCAGAGCCTATCCCTCCTTAGCAACTACAGTTCTTCAGTAGTGGAAGAGAGGCGAGATTTTTGTGCAAGAGAGATGTTGTCACATGAGAAAGAGAAAGAGATGCAACACAAGAAAGAGGGAGAGGGGTGTCGCACAAGAAAAAGGAAGAGAGGGATATTGTCGTGTGAGAGATAATGAGGGCAAGGAGAAAAATATAACCTAATCTAATATGCATAACATTCTAGGTTTAGGATAGTAATCAAAGTCTTCTAAATGGGAGAGGAGGTAGCCGACCAATACAAGGTAAAAGGGGGTTGATTAAAACCCAAAATTTCCATCTTCCTTCATATGAATAATTAAAACTTAATATAATTAGCGCTAATAAAATTTATTACCAATTTTTTTTATAATAATGACATAAATAACGGCAAAAATGCTATGTATTATGCACAGTAGAGAATTTAAATTTGAAAATCTTGATACAAAACAAAAATAACACATTAAAGTCCTATGTGTCACGTGACACATAATACACGTGTCTATTAATTTGATGTACTACCACATAGCCTAAGGGATTTTACACTAAATATATGTATAGTTTTTGCAAGTAAAGACGTCCATACTTGAAAAAACATCATGATTCCTACTAAAGATTTGGGTTGGGACCTCTTCATAAGTTAGGTCATCCCGTAACTGGAGAGGCTCGTAACTCAGAATGTGCGACGGATTGGGATTGTAATTCCGTAACATAGACACATGAAAAATATCATGACTCCTACTAAATATGGAGGTAGGGCTATGCGATAAGCGACAACTCCAATAGGTTCCAAGGTCTCAAAAGATCCTATGCAACGAGGACTAAGCTGTCCCTTCTTACCAAATCTTATAAACCTTTTACAAAGGCAATCTTGATAAATACTATGTCTCCGACTATAGATTTCAAGCTTTTCTTTCAACATCCTGATAACTCTTCTAGCGACTCTGTGCGGTTTGAATCCTTTTCCGAATATTGTCAATGTCCTAATTAGCTTGTTGAACCATTTCTGGAACTAACAACTTTCTATCACCAACCTCCTCCCAATGAATAGGAGATCGGTACTTTCTTACATATAAGGCTTTGAAGGGTGCCATCTTGATTGTTGCTTGATAGCTATTGTGGTATGAAAACTCAATAAGTGGAAACTTTTCACTCCAATTTCCTAGAAAGTCCAACATACATGCTCGGAGCATATCCTCGAGAGTTTGGATGGTCTGTTCTTTTTGTCCATCTATCTGAGGGTGACTTTCCCTTGCTGGGTAGCTTTGTTCATAACTTTTCAACTGTCGAGAAATGTAGGCTATAACTTTCCCGTGCTGCATCAATACACAACCCAACCCACTCATGGACCATCATTATATAGATAATGAATCCATCACTCCCACAGGGCACAATAAGGACTAGAGCTAACACCAACCTTTGTTTGAGTTCCTGAAAACACTTTTCTCACTCTTCTTACCACAAGTACCGTGCATTCTTCCTCGTTAACTTTAGTCAACGATGTATAAATCTTAGTGAAACCCTCCACAGATCTTCGGCAATAGCCTACCAAACCCAAGAAACCCCTAATCATCTTAACATTCATTGGATGGTTTCAGTTTATTACTACTTCCATCTTTGCCGGATCAACTGATATACCCTCTTTGGAAACTACATGTCCCAAGAAGGAAAAGTAAAACGCGCGCTTACTAAACTTGGCTTACAACCTTTGGTCCTTTAAAATCTGAAGTGTAGTTTTCAGATGTTCTTCATGTTCTCCTTCGAACTTAGAGTAAATTAGGATGTCATCTATGAGAACAATGAAAATTTGATCCAAGAAATCTTGAAAAACCTGGTTCATCAAGTCCATGTATGTAGTAGGGGCATTGGTTAGCCCAAAAGGCATGACCAAAAACTCGTAATGTCCATATCGAGTATGAAAGGTAGTCTTCTATATGTCCTCCGTCTTCATTGTAAGCTGATGTTGCCCAAATCACAAGCTGATTTTGGAAAAGACACATGATCCCTGGAGTTGATAAAATAAATCCTCTATTCGAGGTAGAGTGCGCTTACTTTTAATGGAAATATTGTTCAAATCTCTATGGTCAATGTAGAGCCTCATAGATCCATCTTTATTCTTTAAAAAGACAACGATTTCTCCCTAAGGTGAGACAGTGAGATGAATAAAGCCCTTGATCAATAATTCTTAGAGATACTCCTTAAGCTCCTTCATCTCTGCAGGTGCCATAAGGTTTGGGACCTTATATATTGGGGTTGTTTAGAGAAATTGCTTGATGATTAATTCTACTTCTATAATGGGTGGTACTCCTGGTAACATCTAAGGAAATTTTTTTGGGATGTCTTTAACCACCTTCACGTCATCCAGTTCTAACTCCAACAATCATGTATCCAACACACTAGCCAAATAACCCTAACAACCATTGTTAATCAATTGTTGGCTTATAGGGACGAGATAATCCGAGGGAATGTACACAACCACAATCCTTTAAATTTGAAACTTGATTTACCTGGAGGGTTAAACAACACCTCCCACTCATGACATATGATTCTAGTGTAGTTGATAGCTAGCTAATCCATAATAATAAATAACATCAAAATCGTGCATATCAAATAGTGTAAGAGTAGCCTCCAAACATTCTATCAGCAATCGCTATAGAACAAGACTTGATGGCCTTGTCCGTACATAAAATACCACCAGAAAAGGTCGACACACAAAGCTCAAGCTCAAGAGGTACTATATCCACATTCAATCTCGTAGTAAACTTAACTGATATAAAGGAATGTGTAATGCTAGATTCAAAAAGCACAATAACAGAAACTCCTTAGAAAAGAATTGTACCTAACACGACATTAGAAGCATCTTCTATATCCGCCTTAGTGATTGCACTTTGACCGTCAGGCTTGTCCTTCATCTTAAGGCAGTCTTTCAATAAATGTTCAATTTTTCCACTACGAAAACAAGCACTAGTTGCTTTGAAGCATTGTCCTACATGATTCTTTCTGCACGTGCCACAATTTTAAATTTCCATTTTGGGCTGAATCTTCTTGGAATGATCAATCTTCTAACTATAGCTCCCTTGGAAGTTTCTCTTATGGGGATTTGAATTATGGCAGTCAGCAAGTTTTGATGATCCTCTATTTTTCAAAAGCCTTTACTAGAGTGGTCTACACACTTGTCGGTAAGGGGTACAAACTAGAAAAAACTAACTGAATTGCTCTTACTAAGGCAAAATAATATAAAAAATCCCTATTCCATACTATCCTTAGAAGTAATATAACTAATGAAAATCTTCATCTGGGTCTTCTTCTGGTCTTCCTCTTGACTTTCTTCTTGATTTGGGGCTCTAGGATAATATGCGCCCTAGGACCGAAACCATGTGGGTAGTCCCAAATAACATGCCTGAATCTAAGCTCGTGAACACCTAGAAGCTGAACGTAAGGGTTGGTTAGATTCTTCATCATTAGACCTAACCGACTCATCCCCATTGTCATTAAACCTAGCACGAAAATGTCGAATTCCCACCTCATGAGGGAAATCTCTAACTAGTGGAGGAGTTTGCCTCCTTACTCTTAGTGCTGGAAAATGATTAAGTGCTCCCCTCTTGATGATCCTTAGATTCCATACTACAATTGGGTGCCTATGATGCAGGTATAACAACATGCTTATCGTAGCTCTTACAGGGGGTGGAGAGAAAATGGATTCCGCATCTAAAAATTCTCTGCCTTCAATAAAGAGGTGGTATAACACAATTCATTACTATTCCCTGAACACAATAACATCAAAACCCTAAATTCTGGCACAAATTTCTTAAAATTCATATTTTTTCATAAAATCATTTTGTCTACCGAGTTAAAAGTTTTAGAAAACCATTTAATAATGGATTTTGTCTATCAGAATCATTTTTGCTCCGATACCAATTGTAAAACTTAAAAATTTAACTAAAATTTTCATTAATATTTAATGCAAAAGCGCGTGGAAGCTAGGTCAATTTGATTTTGAAAACTACCCAAGAGTGAAATTAATTCTTAAACATAGGTCTATTTATTTTCAAAAAATTTAAAAATATTGGTCAACAACAATTAAAGACTAAGGCATCCATTATCCAACGAAACATTAATAGTAAAAGTGGTTGAAACTTTAACAAAGCAATAAAACTTCAATTGTTTCCCAAAAACTTTTTGACTTTATTTCCGTGCAAGAAACTCTAGACTTCATCTATAACGAACACATCCTCATCATCTAAAATTTTTAGAAAAAAACCGAGTGAGATAAAATTATACTCAGTACGTAAAACCATACATACATGACATCATACAAAGGCAATTACATACAGAACGAATCATTTCTTTCTTATAGAGTATCACATGCAGTACTTACCATTCATTCATATTGTTCTTTCTTACATAATTCACAAGCCAACTTCTGTTAGAGCTCACCACCACACCCAAAACATAACAGAGATTACCCATCGGTAAGTTGTTAGCTTGTAAAGTAAATACTAGTGACCTTTCTCACTAGTACCACTCCGTAACTTCAAGAAGGTAGAACCAGTTGCAACAACGAATTCCCACAAGGCTTACTAGAACATATACACAAAAACTCTCTCAAAGGACAAGATAACACAGAGACCTTTCCTGAAGGATAATATAAACAATACAAAGTTGATGTGTACGTGACTCTAACGGCACACAATGATTTATGTTTTATTATAACACAATAGTCTTTCTTATCTCATAACTCATATCCTTTCCAAATTCTAGAATCGTATGATACATTATCACCATGGAATGAAGCACAACAACATAATGATAACATCAAGAAGCTACAATCAACACAAGGAAAACTAATTAGAGTTTTATTCTAAGATTTTGAGACACAAAAAGATAACACGTGGTTATACATGTAAGATTTCACTTACCTGGTGTCCAGGAAAAGAAATTATAGAATTGAAACTCCTAAAACAGATAACCTAGTACTGCTTAGAACGATACGATTCGTAAATTTGAGAACTAATAATAAAGTGCAGACTCGATAAAACTTACACAACATAACCTAGGGTCTTCTCAAAATTCTAAATTTTTACTAGATGTTCTATAGTATTACAGAGTTTCAGATATTTAATTTCATAAATGTCATTTAAGTCGACAAAAGATGAAAACAAGGTAGTCATAGAAAACTATTTTTCCAAGTAAAAGAGTAACATTTGAGAAGAAGTTTCAGTACGCAAAACTCGTCAAAAAATTAAAAATTTAAAGAATTACTAAAGATACTCTAAAAATGATACAATAATTTTTTTAGATTCAACTGAGTTTATATAAAAAAAAATAACCCTAAACTAGAATATAAAAAAAATGTTGACTATGTCAACCAGAAACTTCAAAAGTTATAAAAAATCACAGAGACTGAATTTTACTGATGACAAATCCATGACTCCCATAATGCATAATGAGTTCTTGGAAAAGTTTTTTGCACTTATCTGACCACATATACCATGCATTCTTTCTCATTAGCTTAGTCAACTGTGTAGAAATTTTAGAGACACCCTCCACAAATCTTCGGTAATAGCCTACCAGTCCCAAGAAACTCCTAATCTCCTTAACATTCATTGGACCATTCCAGTTCATTACTACTTATATCTTTGATAGAGCAACTAATGTACCCTCCTTAGAAACTACGTTCCCCAAAATGCAATCTTAGATAACCAAAACTCACACTTACTAAACATGGCATACAACCTATGGTCCTTTAAGATCGAAAGAGTGGTTCTGAGATGTTCCTCATGTTCTACTTCAGGTTTTAGAGTAAATTAGGATGTCATCTATGAAAACGATGCAAACTCATCCAAGAAATCTAGAAACACTAAGTTTATCAAGTCCATGAATGCAGTAGTGGGACTGGTCAACCCAAAAGGCATGACCAAAAACTCGTAATGTCCATATTGAGTACGAAAGGAAGTCTTCAGTATGTCCTCTATCTTCACACTTTGTTGATGATTCCCAGATCACAAGTCAATTTTGGAAAAAACACATGCTCCCTGGAATTGATCAAATGAATCCTCTATTCAAGTGATCCCTGTCCATTGCTGTTGAGAGACAAGTGTCCCATTTAGAGGTTGAAGCCCTAATTTAGAGGCTCTAATTATATTAAATACATCTTCTTTGGAAGGAGAGCTAACACCTTGCTAAAATTTAGGAGTCAAATTGCAGATGCAAAGAAGAAAACAAGAAAGAGGATGTTCCCTTAATCCTTCTTCTATTTTCATCTTCGCCCTTCTTCTATTTGATGTATCTCCTTCTTTAAGCTTCATTTTCTTGGGCATTTCAATGGTTGTAACTGTATTTGAATCTATTCAAAAGCTCACCATGAGCTAAACCTTTTAATCTAGGATGGTTAATTAACTTCAAAGTTTATATCCTTAATTAATGAAGTTTTAGTTGCAAGTATCATAGTAGCATTTCATTTAGGTTATCATAATGCTTATTATTGCTAAATGAGTGGCCATCATTTGTGAGACATATTGGATTAAATACTGGGAAGGTTTCATTCAGCCGAACTAACTTGTATGATACTTGTTGCTCGAAACTTAGTGATATATGTAATTAGTGAGTAATATGGGCATTAGCTTAGGAATAAAATAATTTGGATTGAGGTTTGTAGATGTAAGGATGGAAATATTTTACACACACTTGAGTTGAGGCTAATGCTATTAGGTATGCTACAACAGATTGACAGATTTAGTTAAGGATATTAACAACAAGTGGATTTAATCATACTAGCTCACTTAACCATTGGTGCACAACTATTACTCCGTTTTGTCTCATTTCTCATCAGTGTTACTCTATTTTATATGATCTTTAATTACTGCTTTACTCTTAGATTAATTAAACCCTCAATTTATTACTGTTACATTTCTTAACTTTGATTTAAGTTTGAATTGATTTACTGCTTTGTTTTCATCAATTCCTGTGGAGAATGACACTCAATTATCACTTTATTACTTGTTAATGACATGTGCACTTGTATATCACACACAATAAGTTTTTGGCGCCGTTCTTAGGGATTGAGTGAAATGCTTAGTTACTTATATCAAACTAAATATAATTAGTAAACTATTGTGTGAAAACTTGACTACTACCTTGTTGTAAGAAAATTGGACATCATTTTATGCACAAGCACCAATTACCTGACTTCAATTTTGACCTAAAAAAAGACATGACTCTAAGACAATAGCCAATGATTTTTTTTTTTTTTGTGTTTTAGAATATGAACCCCACTCAGCAGAATATGGAGGTATAAATGAGGCTTAATAGTCAAAGTACCGATAAGCAAGAAAGCTAATAGACCTTGAATGGCCTATACGAACGAACTCATGAAGAAGATTTGAATAAAGTCTCAAATCCATAAATCTTGTACACAAGTTGGCAGATCACTTTCTCTTTATATCAATCTCGTTGATCTGGTCTACCCAATCAAATCAGCACTCCTGCTTGTGTATCTCATGCCCAATGCCGTTGATATGAAGAGAGCATAGAGGATTGACTGCATTGAGAGAGTTGGCAGCTAATGAGGAAGGAGTGGTCCTAAATGAGAACTAGAACTAAAATACCAATAAAGCTAATAATGGCAACAATGTTATAGTGATGGGTGATGAAAGGGAAAGGGAAATTAAGGATTATTCTTACACCTCATGTAATGAACCCTGGAATAGTGAGGCATAGATCCAAGCTTCATAGTTTGAATTGAAGTCTGTTATGTTCCAAAGTTACAAACTATAGGTCAATTTAGTGGCTTTCCCATTGAAGACCCTCACTTGCACTTTAGGCTATTCATGGAAGTCAGTGATGCTTTTAAAATTCCTGGAGCTTCAGAGGATGCCTTAAGAATGAGGATGTTTTCGTACTCATTAAGGGATAGAACTCTAGCCTGGCTGAATTATCTACCCCCATATTCAATCAGCACTTGGAATGATCTTGCTAAAAAGTTTTTAATGAAGTACTTCCCACCTACAAAGAATGCCAAGTTGAGAAATGAGATTACTTTCTTTCATCAAGTGGATGATGAATCTTTGTATGAGGAATGCGAAAGATTCGAGGAGTTGTTAAGAAAATGTCCATATCATGGTATCCTACTTTGCATTCACATGGAAAATCTCTATAATGGGTTGAATTTTTCTACAAGATTAATGGTTGATGCTTCAGCAAATAGAGCTATTTTGATGAAGCTTATGAGATTCTGGAAAGAATAGCAAGCAAAAACTATCAATGGCCAACCTCTAGAGTAGCAACAAGTAAAAGAGTTGTAGGGATAGATGATTTAGATGCTATGACAGCCTTGACAGCTCAAGTATCTTCATTGACTAATATGATCAAGACCTTGAGTATGGCTTCTTCAGCAAATCAAAACCTAAATCAAGGAATACAACACTCTATGAACCAAGTGGTGGAGGTGTCTTGTGTTTATTGTGGGGAAGAGTATTTTTTTGAAAGTTGTCTAGGAAATCTAGCTTTAGTGAACTATATGGGAAATTTTAATAGAAATAACAACCCTTACTTCAATGCCTACAATCTTGACTTGAGGTAGCACTCTAATTTTCCTTGAACAACCAAGGTGCAGGACCATCAATCTCACAAAGTATACCAACCTTTGCATACCAACAGAGCAACTCGGTACATTAGAAAGGCTACTGAATGAGTATGTAGCAGTGAATGAATCAGTTATCCAGAATCAGTCTACAATGATTCAGCATTTCCCATAGGAACTTAGAGAACTAGGTAGGACAATTGGATAATGCATTGAACGCTAGACCGTAAGGCACTGTACCAAGTAACACTAAGAACCCTAGAAGAGATTGGAAGAAACAATGCAATGCAATACATTTGATAAGTGAAAAAGTGGTAGCACAACCAATTGATAGATCAGAAGTGTAGCTTGAAAAGAGTGTCAAGGAAGCAAGTGAGCTAAAAGTAGTGGTAGAACAAACTATTACTATAGCTCATCAACCTGCAGAGCAAGCAGTGGATGATAAGACAGAATAAATAGGCCTTTACCCCTAGTTCCCCAAAGACGATAAGAGAAGAAGTTAGATGGGTAGTTTAACAAATTTCTAGATATGTTGAAGCAGTTGCATATAAATATACCATTGGTAGAGGCTTTGTAGCAGATGCAATGTCAAGTTTATGAAATATATTTTGACTAAAAAGTGAAGGTTAGGAGAGGTTGAGATTATAGCTTTAACCCATGAGTGTAGCTTGATTTTGCAGAACAAGCTTCCACCTAAGCTTAAAGATCCTCATAGATTTACCATCCCCTATATAATTGGTAAGACTTATTGTCGGAAAGCCTTATGTTCTTAGAAGCAGGTATCAACTTGGTGCCACTATCCATTTTCAGAAAACTGGGGATAGGAGAAGCTAGACCCACAACTATCACTTTGTAGTTGGTAGATAAATCTTATGTTTATCAAGATGGGAAGATAGAAGATGTACTGGTGCAGATGGATAAGTTCATATTTCAGCAGATTTCATAATTTTGGATTATGAAGCAAATAGGGAAGTACTTATCATACTTGGAAGACCCTTTTTGGCTATTGGCAGGATACTCAATGATGTTCATAACGGAGAACTCACCATGAGGGTCAATGACTAGGAGATCACCTTCAATGTATTCAATGCAATGAAGTATCCAAATGAAGAGGTGGAAGAATGTGCAGCAATAATTGTTATGGACTCTTTAATGATGGAAAATTTGTGCATAAGCACATGGTTGAATGGAAAATGACTTATAAGACTTTGGGAGAAGGTAACAGTGATGTCGAAGATGTGGAAGTCACATAGTTGGGCGCAAAACAATATAATCCAATATTTGGCAAGCAAATTGAGCCATTAACTATCTGAGAGGAAATTCAAACCGTCATTGTCTTCCATTAAATCATCACCTATGCTGAATCTCAGAACTTTTCCTACCCATTTAAAGTATGCTTACCTTAGTGAAAATAGTACTCCGCTAGTCATCATTTCTTCTTCTTAAAGCAGTGAAAATGAGCACTTGTTGCTAGAAGTACTAGGAAGATATAGAGAGCTATTGGCTGGCAAAAATCTGACATAAAATTTATAAGCCCCTCCATATGCATGCATAAGATCTTACTTGAAGAAGGAAGTGGCTGTCCGTTGAGCAATATAGGAGGTTAAATCCCACCTTGAAGGGGGTTGTGAAAAAAAAGATCATCAAATGGCTGGATGCAGGGATCATATACCCAAATTTAGACAATGCTTAGGTGATCCCTGTTCAATATGTTCCCAAGAAAGGAGGAGTGACAGTTATAGAAAATGAGAACAACGAGTTAATTCCAACAAGGACAGTAAGTGGCTAAAGGGTGTGCAAGGATTACAGGAAATTAAATAAGGCCACCAAAAAATATCATTTCCCACTACCATTTATTGATCAAATGCTGGATAGACTTGCTAGGAATGAGTACTTCATTTTCTTGGATGGGTACTCATGTTACAAACAAATAGCTATAGCACCCGAGGATCAAGAAAAAACCACATTAACTTGCCCCTATGATACCTTTGCTTTTAGGAGGATGCAATTTGGACTATGCAATGCTCCAGGAACCTTCCAAAGATGTATTATGGTTATTTTCATAGACATGGTCGAACAAAACTCTTAAGGTATTATGGATAATTTTTCAATTTTTGATAAATCTTATTTAGACTTTTTTTACTCTTCTTGAAAGAGTGTTGGAGAGATGTGAGGAAATTAATTTGGTTTTAAATTTGAAGAAATGTCATTTATGGTACTAGAGGGAATTGTCCTAGCATTGAGTGTCGATGAAACGCATTGAAGTCAATAGGGGAAAAATTGAAGTTATTGGAAAATTGCCAGCCCTTACTTCAGGAAGGGGATTGGAAGTTTTTTAGGATATGCTGGATTCTATAAAAGGTTCATTAAAATTTTTTCTAAAGTATCTAAACCTTTGTGCATGTTACTTGGAAACAATAGGACTTTTGAATTTATTGATGTATGTAGGAAGGCTTTTATTGAAGTGATAAAGGCTTTCGTGTCAGCCCCTATTATAATTGCCCCTAATGGGAGCTACCTTTTAAGCTAATGCGTGATGACAGTGACTATGTAGTAGGAGGTGTCTTGGGGCAGAGAAAGGGTAAAATTTTTCATTCCATTTATTTAGTTAGTAGGACACTCATAGATGCACAACCGAATTACATTACCACAAAAAAAGAATTATTAGTTGTTGTGCTTGTCTTTGATAAATTTAGAGCTTATCGCATTGGCACTAAAGTTATAGTATACACTGACCATTGAACTATTAAGTACTTGATTTCAAAAAAGGATGCCAAGCCTAGATTGATCAGGTGGATTTTACTACTTCAAGAGCTTGGTATAGAAATGAAGGATAGAAAAGGCATAGAGAACTAAGTGGCAGAACATTTGTCAAGGTTGGAAACTGGGAAAGATGCTATAGTAGACATAGCTATTATAGAAAGTTTCCCAAATGAACATCTCTTGGTAATTTCTCAATTGGAGTTACCTTACCATGCAGATATAGTAAACTATTTGGCCAGTGGAGTGTTACCTCCTAAACTAAACTGAGCAGCTGATGAAATTCTTCCAACAAGTCCAAGACTATTATTTCGATGATCCATATTTGTACAAGCAAGGTCATGAATAGATTTATAGGTGATGTATACCAGAAGAAGAGATCCACAACATTTTTTAGCAATGCCACTCTTCTGCTTATGGAATGTATTTTAGAGGATTGAGGACAGTAGCCAAAGTGTTGCAATCTGATTACTACATGCCTTCAATCTTTAATGATGCTCATGTAGTATCAAAATACTTTAACAAATGTCAAAGAACTGAGAACACATCAAAGAGACAACATTTGCCCCTTAATAGCATTTTGGAGGTTGAATTGTTTAATGTGTGGGAGATAGACTTCATGTGACCATTCCCACCTTTATTTGGTAACCTATACATCTTTGTAGCTGTGGACTATGTGTCCAAATGGATAGAAGCTTCTACACTACCAACCAATGATTCTAAAGTGGCGGCCAAGTTCCTTTAGAAGAACATATTTATAAGGTTTGGTACCCATAGAGCTATTATCAATGATGAGGGGACACTTTTTTACAACAAGCTTTTTGAAGTGATCTTAGCCAAATATGGGGTGAGACACAAGATTACTACAACTTATCATCCTTAAACTAGTGGCTAAGTGGAGTTATCAAATAGAGAAATCAAAAGAATATTGGTGAAAGTGGTCCACCTAAGCAGGAAAGAGTGGCCTCTCAGGCTGGATGATGCATTATAAGCTTATAGAACATCATTCAAAACTCCATTGTGTATGTCTCCGTATAGGCTAGTCTTTTCCAAAGGCTAAAACTTGCACTCAACTTGTTGGGCTGTTAAGAAACAGAATCTAGACTTACTAGCTGCAGGAGTGAATAGGCTTTTGCAATTGAACGAGCTAGATGAGTTTAGGTTGTTCTCTTATGAAAGTGCAAGGTTGTACAAAGAAAAGACAAAAGAATGGCATGATAAAAGAATAGTGACCTGAGAGTTGGAACTAAGAGGCCAGCTCTTGTCTTTTTAACTCTATGCTTAAGTTAGTTCCTAGGAAGCTGAAAACACGATGGTCTGGCCCATTTAAATTAGTCAAGGTTTATCCTTATGAATTTTTTGATTTGCTAGATGAGAAAACATGAATAGAGTTCAAAGTCAATGGTCAAAGGGTAAAGCACTGTTGGTACAGTGAGGTGGATAGGATGAAGACCTCAACCCTACTCAAGGAGTCGTGAAAGAATTACTCAAGTCAGGCTGAAGACTTTACCAAGCACTTTATGGGAGGAAACCTAGTATATTTCTCCTCATAATCTTTTCCATTTTAGTTTTAAATTCTGAATTTCGCGTGATTTAATTTAATTAAGGCTAGAATCTCCCATTTCGTAACCCAAATTCCTTATTGCTCTCAATATTAATGAATATTCCTTTTTTTTATAATAGCATCCTCTTTCTAATTATGATATTTGTAGCTACGCATAAAATCTTTCTGGATTTATTATTGCAATGAAGCCAATGTGTGGGCCCCATTGAAAGGGCACTTTTGGCGCAAAATGGATTTATTGAGAATTGGGTGCTGCAGTGCTAAAAAGGGTGAGTTATGGAACACTAGTGCCAGCTCAGTGAAAATATCTCAAAGATATTCGCGCTTTTAATAATAAACAAAGGGATATTCACCAAATATTTGAAACTAACCCGCAGAGCAATCTCTTTTTAAATATATCACGTTGATTCAATGATGGAGGTCACCATGTGGCATGTTGGGGGGAGTTTTCACTATCTTTAAATTCAAATACCCCAAAGCAACCCCACGATGGAACCTCATTCGAAACCCTAACAAAGCTTTCCATCTTCTTTCTCACTTGAAGCCCTGTCACTCCCCGAAACCCTAACAAAGTTTTTGTTACCTTTAAATCCAAACAACATTTCCTCTCAGTCAAACATGAAGAAAAAGGGGCCAGCCAAGAAGTACATTGTGACTAGAAATTTCATGGACGAGGAGGTAGAGCAGCGCTATGAAGGAGAAATCCAAGTGAAGAAATTTCATGAGGAAAATGGCTTTTTCATAGAAAACATTCCATCTCTAGAACTGCCAAAGGACATTGCGCCTATCATTACACAAAGAAACTCGAGGAAGTTCTGCACTCATCCTAAGAGTGTCGTGGTACCATTGGTAAGGGAATTTTATGTCAATTTGTTAAAGCATGAGCTAACAGCTGTGACTGTGAGAGGTACCCTTGTCCCCTTTACTGTTGAAGCTATTGATTTTGTATTTGATTTGTTTTATTTTTATGTTGAGTACTTTGATTTAGCAAAAGAAATTAACAAGGTAAAACTTAGTGCCATGTTAAAGGAATTAATTGTTGCTGGAACCAAATGGCATAATGTGTCTACACAAGGTGTAAAAACTTGTCTTAGATCTTTACGTAAGCTAGAGCCAAAGTTTGGTACTATTTTATTAAGACAAAGTGTTGGGGGTTATGCCCTCAAAACATATATATTGACATTTTGATATGAAATTTAATGAGGATTACATTTTTCATATAATAGTTATTTTAAAATTATTGTTGACTAATTTATATAAATATATGAAAATTCTATATTCATTAATGAGACTATGATCTTGTATTAGTATGAGGTGATTAAGATCACAGATAATGAATAAAATTGTCAGCAACATATTAAAGTATGGAATCGTAATGAATGATTGCTAGTACGATTCACTAAGCATTATGAATGCATGTGATCTAAATCTAGATCATTGATGTGTATAAACATCTTAGTAAATGAACTTTATATAATGAGATTGTATATAAACGGGGCGATGTGAATTAATATATTTATCAACGTGCCATTTATCATAAAAATTTAATACACATCAATTCGACAACATATGTAGATCAATCTGAATCCTGAGTAATCATGAAATACTATGCATGTCTACTGGATCATTTGATTCACTCGTTAAGGTTTGTTTGTAAAATAAGCTAGTGACTTTTGTTTTGAAGATTCAGTGATTTGGATGGCTGGGAACATGATTTTGCAAGATTTAGAATCTTTGATTTTCTAACGGATCGTATATTGATTCTCTTAAGTATTAATTATGGAACTGATTGGTTATTGAGTTCAAATTTATAATAAGATTATAAATTATTCATTCACTAGTGGATTAATGGTACTTAAGGATCAAAAGGTATTAAGAGGGGTAAAATGGTAATTTTGACCAACTCTAATTTACGAACCAATAATTGGAGGATAAAGCTATATGAAATGATTATAACAATAGACTACATGAAAATACTCTGTAAATACATTCTATAATCACTAAGAGTTCAATTCCATATTTATATTGGAGTAATAATGAAAATAATAAATAATATTATTTAATTCCTAATCTAGTTTATTGGAGCTTAGGATTATATGGTCATAGTACCCAAGTCACCTCTATACTACGCAGTCTAGAGTGTGAATATTTCAAGACATGTGAAAATGACTGTCTTGCAAAATGAATTTTTATTCTAGGGCAGGTACATAAGTATGAGATAATTATGTGTAATTAATTAAGAATTAATTTATGGAATTATATATATAAATTTCAGAAATTATACTATAAATAATTATCGATTATTTTTTTAATTATCAATAAGTGAGACAAAATATAAAACTTGTGATATTAGATGATTAAATTATTATAAGACAATAATTTGAATCAACTAAATCTGTTATTTGTGAAATAACATATAAGTTAATTGATAGGGATAATGAGATATGTTAGTTTTTAATTAACTGATATCTAGATATTTGTCTAATCAAAATAAATATTTAATTCGTAGTAATTACTACATGTCAATCATTGATTGTGTATCAGAGATTGACATGGACTACTGTAGTGCCCCGTGGCACTAAAGTAGTGGGGGTGCAACACTATAGTGCCACACGACATTATAGTGGTACCGCGAGGCACTGTTCTATATCACGGCACACGGCACACGGCACTACAATTGTGCAAAGTTGTAGTGGGTCCCACTGCATTGGAAATTTTATAATTAAATATATTTCAGTTTATCCCTAAAAAATCTGATACACCATTATCTAGAAAATATGGCCTGACTTTCCCAAATGCCCACCATCGACCCTTCTTCTTTTCGGGTTTGGATTGTTCGCGTCGTTTAAGTCATCGTGGCCGACGAGGAAGAACGAAATGAATGAATGTTCTTTTGGGAAAATGTAAAATAATACACCTACCGAGACGAGAGCCAAAGGTGAGTCTCGTAGGTGGACGTATCGAACCGAAATAAGATCTCAGATTGACATCTTGATACACCATGATTTACTAGATATTATTCTAATGGCCTCAGTTGATGAAACAGTTTATCAGTTAAAAAATTGAATTGAAAACATAGTTGGTGTTAGAGTCATTTTTTCTATTTGATTAATCGTTAATCAAAACTCTAAAAGAATAATCATCACGTTCTTTTAGAGAATCGTCTACATAAAGTCCTTCTCAATAAATTTTTAGATCTCTTGTGTTGAGTACATTTAGAGACAGAAAAAATGTCTTGTAATATTCTGTGTGCCCACACACGTCCTAATGCATTGAGGATTGAATTGGAAGATCTTGATGTGGATCTCAGAGTTTATTGATCGTTGGAATGGTTTCATCGGATGGAGGATCGATCAATTTTGCAAGGACGCTTGATTTATAAGAGGTATATGATACCTAACCTTGTATGTTGTAGATTTAATATATAAGTATATAATGGATCCTGACTGATTGAAAAAGTGTTTTCAATAAAAGTTTTTATTCGGTTATCATGGCATTGTGCAATTTTGGTTTATTAAAAGATTTGATTTTTATTAATAGTTTAATTTTTAAATGGCCTCACGCCATACGGTTCCACCGCGCACGTGCCGCGACAACCAACACAAAGATCTTGCCCACAAACTATAACTCAAGAATGATTAATTCTTTTGCATGCTTTGTTGAATGGAAAATGCGGATAATGTTGGTAGAATAATTTCTTGAGTGATCAGTATCTGTGTAGAAAATAAAATTAACTTTTTGTTTTTTCCTTGCTTTATCACTAATCTTTGCTATATAGTTGGTGTTCCTTTTATTTGTGAGGAAGAAAAGCTCATAAATCATGGAGCTATAAAATTAACTGCTCATAATTTCTTGAGTGATCTGTAAAAGCTCACTTTCACTATTTTTCCTGAGCATAGTTTTTTTCAAAAGGTTACATTCACTCTCCCTCTATTTCGAGCTACACAGCCCATGCTTCTCTTTTACTTCCTTTAGAGATCATTATATGTTTCTTACCCTTGATGCCAAGATTTCATGCTACTCTGAGCGTGTTAGTGTGATTCTAGATTGCAAGTCATCAACAAACTCTAAAGCTCTAGTCGAAGAGCTAGGTTCATATCCTTCTCATATACATATCTCTTGCTCGGTTGCTCGACCTGAGGCTGAAATGATTACGTTCTCTTCTAAATCTATCCTTACATGGGTTAAATCCTCATCCAAAATGGAGCTCGTTCCCTTTATTCCTATTTAGTTCCCTGACTGTGATGAGCCTCGTAAAACTTTACGTCATATTTAAGGGCCTTGATTCTGTGGTGTTTTTCACCTTCCCTTAGTGTCTGAGCATCTTAACTTTCTTCCTAATGGGTGAGTGTGTTACTATGATTATCCCCTTCAATTTGGACTTTTATTCCATTGCCTAAGTTTATTGAAATGTTCTTAAAATTCTATAACACTGCGTGTAGTTACTTGCCCTAATTCTTGGAGAATATTAGTTGAACTTCTTGTTCTTGGCCATAAGACTAGATCCACAATAAACCTAGACTTGTTTTCGTAGTGGATCACATATATCCTAGACGTTATTACTTCAACTCCTTAGGAAAGTTGGGGATTCTACTCGAAAAACCCCCAAGTAACAAGTACTAGAAAAACAAGTATTTTTTTCATCTAGGGAATTGGGAATATTCTCCAGGCAAGGTCCTTCCAAATATTAGAGTCCAGACAATCCCTGGCGAGGCCCCAACATTGCCAGAGTATGAACCTGCTGTGGTACCAACACCTCTCTCTTGACTTGTCTTACATCTCTAAACACCAAGTGAATGATTCCCCTGTTCGAGGTTTCCTCTCAATTGTTGCATCTCTTGCAGCTTACGTAGATAAGTGAAGAATATTTCATGAAAAACCTTTTCGATTCTATATAATGTTTCAAATCAATTCAATCTAATAATTTCGTGAACATGAAATTAGAAGAAATACATACCTTGAAGGGTGCTTTCACGAATCTCCCCAAACCATTGTACCAAACTTTACTGTAAAGGATTTTTTCAGTATGGGGAACCATTTATGAATGAATAGTAGAGATAATAATATAAAGAGAGAATGAGAGAGTACATACACCATGATTTATGTGAAAAATCCTTAAAGGGAAGAAAAACCATGGGAAAACATATGATGCTTTATTGTATTTTGTGTAGGCATGTGTCTCATAGGTCTGTGTTGTTTTTTGTATGTCATTACATATGCCTCTATTCATAGGCCTTCAATTAGCTACACATAATTCGATACAGCTTATCTAATTTTATCTGAAAACAGGATCAATAGAATATTCCACTAAGATCTAACTTATCAACATTAACAACTTAAGTAAATCTTGACTGTCTGATCAATCCAATGGTCTTTATTAGCTTCTATTTGGATTGCCACGTTGGCAAGCCATGTACTTTTGTCTTATTGGTCTCTTCTACATAACCGTCTGGTTGATTCTACAGTTCTCGTTCTTTCTCCTCTTAGATGGAGTCTTTGGTCTAGATCTTGCCACATGTCATGTGAAATTTTCTCTGTTCATTTGCCCCCATTATACTCAATAGAATTTTATTCGTTGAGGTGTAATGATTTTTCTTTTCTTATTCTGATGTTACATCTGTCCATTTCTGTTCTCACGTGCTTCTTGAAAAGATGCGACATTGTTTTTCGATGTATGTCAGTGGTGGTTTCTCATTTTCTTTCTGCCATTACATTTTTATGTTCCTCTTCAAAAATGCTTTGTAGTTGTCAAGAAATTTTATTATCTATTTGACAACGATGATGATTACTTCTTCTTCATTTGCGGTTACGTCTTTTTGTTCCTTTCACTATAGACTAATTGATAAAGTTTTTCCCATTTCTTCATTTTTCATTTTCCTTCTCTTGTACATTAAGATTTGTGACAAGAATTTTGTACAAGAACAATAACATAAAAGTTTATTGAAATGAGTAAGGAGCGAGTATATCATTTCATAATTGCATCGCATGAGTTTGAGTTTGATGTTCCACATTTATTGGTAGAGTTTCTATTGTTTCCTTATTTTCTTTTTCCTTCTGTCGTTTCATAATTTCCCTTTGTACTTTTTTTTATCAATATGATTACTTTGTTTGTGCGATTTTTCTTCTATTGAACTCCCTTTTGTTGTACTTCATTCAAAGACTTAGCAAAATTTGGGGGATCAAATATGGTATTGTGCCGATTTTGATCTTTCAACGAAATCCATTCTTAAATACTTAGGAAATTTTTAGCTCCCAGTTCTATTGAGAATAACTATGTTCTTATATGAAATTTGTTCCCGAGGTAAAGACTTAAATTTATTTATGATATACATGCTTCCTGAAGGACTTCGATTCAAATAAAGAACCATGGCCCTGTCTTCATTCTGAGAGAAGGAATTACGAACTGTTGTTTTGTTTGGAGAGGAGAACTTAGATTCAAATAAAGAATAATGACCCCAGCTTCATTTCCTTCTGAGAATGGTGTCCATAATACTCCTAAGGAAAGAGGCTCTTTCCGTGGAACCATGGCCCCGTTTTGATTTACTACCGGTTCATCGATAGAGTTTTTCCGTTTCCTTTCCTTTCTTCCGCTTTGCTGTTTTTTATTTCATATCTCTCCATTTCTCCTTTTCAGTTTCCTTTTTCTGCTTTTAACTTTTTCCATTCTTTTCTTGCTTCTTTTTCCTTTACTTATAGCCTTCTTATTCTAAAACGTTGAAGTCGCAGCCTTCCTTTACTCAGCTCTTCATTTTTGTTTTTCTTTACTCAACTCAACCTTTCTTTTCACTTTTCTTGACTCATTTTCTTTTTCAGCTTTTCTTTTCTGACTTTCTATTCTCAACTTTTCTTTTCTGCGTTCCTTTACTCAACTCTTCTTTTCTGCCTTTCTTTACTCAGCTCAGTCTTTCCACTTTTCTTTACTCGGCTTTTTTTTCACTTTTCTTTACTCGACTATTCTTTATTAAGCTCAGTTTTCTTGGAATGGATTTCCATTCATAAATTATTCTCCTTCCGTTTTTGAGTTATCAGTTCTCTTTCTTCTCTTCTCATCCTTTGTCCATCGTGACTTGTGTTTCAGTTCCTTTCAGGAGTAGGACTTATGTATTGCCCCTCTCAAGGACCCAAGCCCTTAGTTTATTCTTGGAGTAGAACTTATGAAGTGCCCCTCCCAAAGACTTACGCCCTTAGTTCCTTATGAGAGTAAGACTTATGAATTACCCCTCCCAAGGACTTACGCCTTTAGTTCCTTCTAAGAGTAAGACTTATGAATTGACCATCTCAAAGTAGGAATTATGAATTGCCTAATTTGGGAGGGGCTTTTTTTCACTTTTCTTTAGTTCCTTCTAAAAGTAGGAATTATGAATTGCTTCTCGCAAGGACTTACACCCCTTAGTTCCTTCTAAGAGTAGAACTTACGAATTGCCCCTCCTAAAGACTCTACCCCTTAGTTCCTCCTGAGAGTAGGACTTACGAATTGCCCTCGCAAGGACTTACACCCTTAGTTCCTTCTGGGAGTACGACTTATGAACTGCCCTTCTAAGGAGTTACGCCATTAGTTCCTTTAGGGAGTAGGACTTATGAACTACCCCTCCCAAGGATTTACTCCCTTTATTTCCATTGTCGAAGAAGAGAGTAAGTTGACAGCATGCACATTATCACGATATGAGTTTTGATTGAAAGCTCTAAATCGTATTCAGTGAGATTCCCCTAAAAGTTCATTTTCATATGCTTCTGATGACATATAATCTTCCATGTAATTAGCTTCCAATTGACGTATAATTTCCAAATCTATATATTCTGCATATTCTATCTTCCTGAACAGCCTTCATGAAAATTATTATAACTTTTGTTGAGGAGTTTCGAATCAAGTTCTGAAAGATTCTTCAAGAATTATACATCCGTATCTTTTTCCAAAATATATAGTTTTTCATATAATATTGCCTAAAACGAAGCATCCTAAAGATTCAATTTGAAAGACATGAATAACCTTACTTTTCAGATGATTTGTACAAAAATTACCGTAACTTTTGATTGAAATTTCCAAATTGAATTCCGTAAAATTCTCCAATAAGTAGAATTTTTTATCTTTCTGATGATGTAAGATTCAAGATGTAGTTGTATAGTTTTATTATCAAAATTGATCATTCCGCTTAATCTACTTTCCTGAGCAGTCTCCATGAGAATCATCATAACTTTTTCTCAAGCGCTCCAAATCATGTTCTGCAAAATTCTTCAAACAATAGAGATCTATATCTTTCTAATGATATATTTTTTAATATAATATTATCTAACTGGTACAGTCTCAAAATTAAATCTGAAAATTCTTCATATGTTTACTTTCCTGAATAACACCAACGAGAGCTGCCATAACTTTTGATCGAGAGTTTCAAATTGATTTCTGTAAAATTCTTCACAAAGTAGATTTCCATATCTTTCTGTTGATATAAGAATCTTCATTTACTTGACCCCCAGTAAATGCAGTTTAATTTCTAAATTTAAGGTTTTGCATAATCTATTTTCCTAAACATCCTTCATAAAATTGTCATAGTTTTCGCTCAAGACCTTTAAATCAAGTTCTGAAAAATTCTTCAAGAAGTAGACATCCATATCTTTCTAACAATATATAATATCCTATGTAAGTCTATTTAATTCAGTTTTAAATTTGAATGACGTGATTAAGTTCACTTTCCTGTACGAAGACTACCATACTTTGGATCTGGTGCCCAACCTGAATTCCATAAAATTCTCCATGATACAAACTCCCATATCTTTATAATTATGTGACTCACCATGTAATTTTTCTTCCATATTTTTCGTTTCAGTCCAATTTCGTTCCCGTTGTCGCTTATGTTGTTAAGACATTTCCGTTCACGTCATCACAACGTCTTCATTCCCATAGTAATGACATTTTTGTTCTCATTGTTTGTACATCTTTTATTTTCCTCATTAATTCCATTGACTTTTGTTTACTCTACCTTTCTTTACTTGGCCTTCCTTTACCTTATTTTTTTGTTATGAAATTCTTCTTTCCTTCCCTTTTTTTTCTTTGGTTGAACCTTCCGCGGTGGTGATTTTTTGTTGGCTACAATATTGTCCCTCGTGGTTTGTGATGACGACAACCATTACCTCAATTTTCCAGATTCGGTCCCCGATGAATAACATTAATATTTTTTGAAACTCATTCTCAACTATTTTTTGTTTCCGGTTCCGTATTGCCTTTTTAATTTCTTCTTCCAAGTCATTCCACTTCAGGTTCTGTTGTTAGGGGGAGTTTGGTTTGGTTTTGATGGGGAGTTCCACTTTGGGAAGGGATTTCCTAAGTTTTTTCTCATCTCTCAACGAAAACACCAACGTGTAAAAGATTTTTTCTGTATGGGGAATCCTTTACGAATGAATAATAGAGATAATAATTTAGAGAGAGAATGAGAGAGTAGAGACCTTCATTTACGTGAAAAAACCTTAAAGGGAAGAAAAACCATAGGAAAACTTATGATGTTTTATTGTATTTGGTGTAGGCATTTGTCTCATAAGTTTGTGTTATTTTTTGTATGTTGTTACATATGCCTCTATTTATAGGCCTTCAATCAGTTACACAGAATCTGATACAATTTATCTAATTCTATCTGAAAAGAGGATCAACAGAATATTTCACTAAGATCTAACTTATCAACATTAACAAATTAAGTAAATCTTGACCGTCTGATCAATCCAATTGTGTTTATTAGTTTCACTTTGGATTGCCACATTGGCAAGTCATGTACTTTCATGTGATTGGTCTCTTCTTCATAACCGTCTAGTTGATCCTACAGTTCTCGTTCTATCTTCTCTTCGATGGAGTCTTAGGCCTAGATCTTGTCACGTGTCATGTGAAATTTTATTTGTTCATTTACCAAATTATTTATTAACCTTCAAACTCTACACCACTGAGAACAAACATACTTCTCCTCTTTTTCTTGGGTGGGAGAAACTTGTAGGTGTCTAGGCACCAAAATTCTCACAACAATATTGGAAATTCTCCCAAGACTCTCCAATTTCTTAGTGAGTGTCAACATATGACAAAGATGAGAGTTTATCCTTCATGGAAGATGGATAAGTTAATATAAGGAGAATTTACTACACAAAAAAAATCCCTCCTCTTCCTTGGATGAAACTATCAGCCATGTGTGCGACACATGGTTGGTCACCCATTTTACCAATGGGACATGTGTCGTGGTCATGGGTCATTTTGTAGTATGACCTGATTGTATTCTTAATGCCCTCTTGTAATATTTTAAGTCCATAACCCAATCACAGATTGGGCCTATGTACTTACTTGATATTTAACTAGTCTGATGATCATATTACAATTGAAAAAATATTTACCAAGGCTGAAGTGGGACTTGTATGAAAATGATATTCTTGGTTCAATAATTAATAAAATCGATTGATTAACATTTTATCCTGATTTATAATTATGAATTATAATTAACTCCACTACAAAATTATAATTTCACTCCAAGAATGTTTGATCTTACTTTATGTAATCTCATCTAATGTAAAACATAATGTATAATTGGGTAAAGTACTATTGGCCCATATTATATATATCTTGATTTACTCAGGTTCCAGATTTGTTCTATTGGCCATCTTAAATCATTTCTAGACTTGAGTCTCACCTAAAATCATCAAGACTTAAGTACACCACAAACACTATGTATATAGACTATTATAGCCACATAAATGAGTTACCTTAAGAGATGTATATCACTATCTAGAAATATTTATGTATTTCTCATTGAGACTCGATGATCTCACTATCTAGTGCCTTACACATCCAACTTAAGTAGTATTGACTCATGGAGTCTTACTTCGAGTAGATCAAAACAATTTAGACATTAAATACGAGTTCATAATCCTCTCAGGATTAATTTGATCCTTTGAGATAGTACTTTATTCATTAAGTGCATTCCAAATGCAGTGACACATCAACTAGGTACTCTACCTTATGACCAAGGTAAGTCATTCTATATGATAGAGTTAACATGCTCTAGTCTTCAAGTGAAGTGCCAATTTCACTCAATTGTAAATAAATTTCTTGCAAGTCATAATATACTCTTAGTTTATACCTTGTGCCTATAAGCCCGAGCTACATAGCACATAAACGAAATACATTATTCTTATGGACCTTTTACTAAGATTTTAGCATATTATAATTTACTTCAGTATATGTCATAATTAATTTCATTCCACATCAAAGATCGTGACCTCTGTGGGCACAATCCTAATAATCTCACACTTGTACAAAAGCATATTTGGCATAGTTTGGCTCCTCGACTCTTCTAGAAGGATCTGCTAGGTTTATCTTGCTGATGCATTCTTAACACTATCACGTCTTCTCTATGTACTATTTCTTTAAAGAGATAACACTTCAACTATATGCGTTCACCTACTCCATGGTTCTGAGACTCCTTGGAATATATAGTTTTTCCATTGATGTCACGCTAGAATGTGATAAGCAGGCTCTCAACTGTGCCCACATCCAAGATTTCCTCCCACTATGAACATATATATTGTGACAAACCATATTAAGTCTCTATATGAACTCGTACACCTTACATGTATAAGATACTCACTCAAGTAGATAAGCATTGTTTGTCATATATGCACAAGTGTACGTGTCATTAACAAGTAATAAAGTCATAAATGTGTATTGATCTCCACACAAACTGATGAGAAATTAGGAAATTAAACAGACCAAATTAAATCTAATTGAAAATAGAGTAACCGCAATAGGTGATTTCAAGTAACTTAAAGTAAAATAGAAATGCTATTGTTATGTAAAATGGCTTAGAATGACACTTGCAGAATATGGAATTTAAGTTTAATAAAACTGGTATATTCAATAATGAAGTGAGGTACCATGGTTAATTTCCCTTTTTTATTAATATTCCTAGTTAATTAGCTTATTCTTAAGCCGAATTCATATTAGAGTTGTCTCTTATTAGTTCCAACTGATTGGTTTACAAGGTGAGCATATATGTCTATACTATTCACTAAACACTTAGATCTATAGGATTTAAGCATCCAAGTATCATTCAAGTTATATCCATTAGATCAAACTCTTCAAGTATTTAATCTAACTTACATCTTATTAGAGATGGCCATTCAATAGTAAAATATGAGCATTAAGCAACCTTGAATGAAATGTTAACCAGAAATGAGCAATAAAAACATCATTAACTAGAAATAACAACTCCAAGGTTCATTACCCATACTAGCTTAAACGTTTTAGCTCATAATGAGCTTAAGAGCATATTCAACTACAACCATTTCCATATTTATCTTATAGAAAATGAGCTAAGAATAGAAAATACAATAACAAAAATTAGGATAAGAAAAGAAGAAAGAGAGAAGGGAATAAAAAAATATCTTCTTTCTTGTCTTCTTCCTCATGTCCTTCTTTCATTTTCTGTCATTTTTCTCCCCTTCTTGCTCTGTAAAATATTTCCTCATTCTCAGCAAGAGAGTCAGCTCTCTCCTAAAAAGGATGTACTTACTATAAAAAAGAGCCCTGGATTTAGGGCTTTAGCTTCTTGCAAATAGTCGCGTCAAGCAACGCTACAACGGGGACCACTGGAAAAGAGTTAATGCCATATCGATAACATATTTTTGAGCGAACGAGCTTTTCCTCTCTTTTTAGTGCTAGCTGGGCTACATGCAAACCTCATTCCTAGTGTGCATGGACAATACTATAACAACAAAAGAACCTACGTTGCAACACTCTCCTTAACAACCCAGCTCCTAAGGAACTCTACAAAGAAGCATGACTTTTGCATAAACACTGCTCAAAACTACAAGGAATGATAGCAAGGTAGCTAAGCCGAACAGAAAGATAAATCAAATGAAAAATGAAACAAATAAAGCAATAAAATGTGACATCACCCCAAGATAAGCAATAATTTAGACTTTCAAATAATAAAGATAAATCTAAACGCTTAGAGTTATTACACTCCTAAACTTAAAGAATGACTTGCCTTCGAGTGATTTAACCAAAACAAAGGACTCACTAAAGAAGTAACCATAGGCACTACCACCCCCAAACTTATTTAGTTCTACTTTTTAATGCAAGTTTAAAATATAAGCCCTTTGACCAACCTGCTCAACAACATAGTATAAAAGTGACAAGAAGTTTAACTAGCATTCTCAAACATACACAACTGAGGTACTACCCTAATTCCCTTTTGTGGATGTGCTAGAAATTAGAGTTGCCCTCTCAAGTTGCTTACGCTATTTTAAACAAATAGCATGAAGTTTACACATCAATCGGGGAAAGAAATTCCATACATGAAGATGACAAGGGAATTCTAAACACTGAGCCACAATCTTTTTATTCTATTGGCCTCTCCTTTGATTTTTACTAGATTAGAATACCTCTTATGTTATACTGCATTTTTACATGAATAGTCAACACTTGTGGTGAATATACCTGGTTACTCAGTAGTACAACAAGCAAGGCTACTACATTTCTTCTACCAGTACTAAGATGACTACTCTCGCCGCCTAACTGAGACTCAAAAGTGGACCATGGTGAAGGCAAGTCAAGTGTCTGATTTTATTGTGTTAGCACTTGGTCTTCCTGAGTGCTGCAAGGAGTACCCATGAAAGTCTCATCTCGACAGACTCTGGATATAAGAAAACCATTTGTAAGTCACCAACTAGATTGGGTAAGAGCTTAATTCTGAATAAGAATGATAAATAAGAGAGCCCTATAGTCTCATCTTTTACGATAGCAAGCTCATATGTCTGGCTTCCTTTTTACACGAATAGTCAACACTTGTGGTGAAGATACACAGTCACTCAAAGCTCGAAGATACGGGAGCCTTTCTAACCTATTTTATTCATGAACATCTTCTTTAAAGCCAATAAACTGGTAAGGTTACATACAAAACAATTCTAACAGAAATTCCCCCGAAACTTCAATAATTACCATGATGAATAGCTATAGCATTGCCTTCTAGAAGCTCTAGGTGCCAGAAAGAGCATTCAACATCACTCATATTTAAAATATCCTAAACTTCCCAAAAACAGCTAACTCAAGTTCTAGGTGCAAAAAGAAAAAGGGAACTAAGCTAAACATTCCAAATTCAGCATTATTTGAGAATACCTAACATATTTTATCACTTTTCATTGCATTTTTTTTCTTTTTATTATTTGAGCAGATGATCAGCAAGCTTAAACTAAAAACTTCACACAAAGGAATACATAACTAAAATTCTAAAATAAACTCAACATTGTAAAAAATTTCAAAGATAATTCCAAAGAGAAGGGCATTGGCCCTCTCCCCAAAACTTGACACTTATAGTGTCCCCATTGCAACTATAAAATGATAACCATAATGAAACACCCAAACAGAAAACATAATTAGAAACTTCACTAGCAACCAGGAATGAAATAGTAGTAGCAAGAAATTAAAAAGAAAGGGGCCAGAAAGTTACTCCTTAAATAGTGGTGTTGTTGGTAACACTTCTCTTTCCTTTGTCTTTTTGTTAATAACTTTCTCTTTCCTTTGTCTTTTTGTTTCATCAGGGTCCCCGCAATGCAAAATGGCCGATGATCAAATCAAATCCCTTATGTGCTACATGTAACAAGCACCATGACGGCAAGTGTTTAAGGCGAACAATGCTTGTTTTATGTGTGGGAAGACTAGGCATTACCTTAGATAGTTCCCTCTGCTTGCTCAAGGACAGACTAGTAATGGTGCAGGTGGTAGAGCTAAAGGGAAAGTTTTTGCATGACTCATCAAGAAGCTGAGCAGTCGAATGCAGTTGTGGAAGGTACATTAATTGTACTAGGACATTCAACTATTACATTGATTGATTCTGGATCCACGCATTCATTTATATCTGCTTCGTTTGTGACTCATGCATCTTTGCCTGTTGTGCCATTGGGTTTTTATTTATATGTTTTTATGCATTCTGAAGCTTCTCTCCTGGCTAATAAGGCGATACAGAGTTGTTCAGTGATGATAGAAGATCGTGTTATGAATGCTAAGCTTATAGTCCTAGGGATGCATGATTTTGACGTAATTCTAGGGATGGAATGGTTGGCTGCTAATTATGCCAACATAGACTGTTATCGAAAGGAATTTCGATTCCTACCTCTGGGAAGACCTAGCTTCAAGTTTAGGGGATCTCAGCAACGGCCTATACCGAAGGTCATATATACTTTACAGGCATAACGTTTACTTGATCATGGTATTTGGGGTTACTTAGCTTCTGTTGTGGATACAACTAATACCTTGCATCAATTCTGGTAGTTTCTGAATTTTTGGATGTCTTTCCCTATGATTTGCCGGGACTTCCTCCTCCTCAAGAGACAGATTTTTGTATTGAGTCGGTACCAGGCACTACCCCTATATCCAAAGATCTGTATCGTATGGCTCTTGTAGACTTGGAAGAACTTGAGGACAAACTTCAAGAATTACTGGATAAGGGTTTCATTAGACCCAGTGTTTCACCTTGGGGTGTTCCATTATTATTTGTTAAAAAGAAAAAGGAATCAATGAGTCTATGAATTGATTACAGCGAGTTGAATAGAGTCAGTATCAAGAATAGGTTTCTGTTACTGCGTATTGAGGATCTGTTTGATCAACTTCAGGGAGCATCTGTATTCTCTATAATTTATTTAAGATTAGGATACCATCAACTCAAGATTCGACATGAGGATATTCCTAAGACAGCGTTTCGCACTCGTTATGGCCATTATGAGTTTGTAGTGATGTCGTTCGGATTAACTAATGCTCTGGCAGCCTTTGTGGGGGAAGTTCATAGTTTTTTGGGTTTAGCAGGATATTATAGGAGGTTCGTTGAGGGTTTTTCAAAGATTACTGTTCCACTTACTCAGTTGACTAGGAAGAGTGTCACCTTTACTTGGATGACTGAGTGTGAGAAATGTTTTCAAAGACTTAAACAAAAATTAGTGACAGCACCAGTGTTGACCATTCCACATGGTAAGAGCGGCTTTGTGATTTACAATGATGCTTCCAATAGAGGATTGGGTTGTGTTTTGATGCAATAGGGAAAGGTCATAACATATGCTTCTAGTCAGCTAAAGCTTTAGGAACATAATTATCCTACACATGATTTGGAGTTGGCTGCAGTTGTATTTGTCCTCAAGATCTGGAGACATTACTTGTATGGCTGTAAGTATCAGATTTACACAGATCATAAGAGTGTTAAATACGTTTTCACTCAGAAAGAGCTTAACATGAGGCAACGCCGTTGGTTAGAATTGGTGAAGGATTATGACTGCGAGATCATTTATCAGCCCATTCAGCAGCTCTTATTACGTCTCAAGAGAATCTCTTTGAGGATTTTTAATGTATCAAGATTCTAGTTTTGCTAAAAGATACTACAGCGCAGTTAGCTCAGCTCACAGTTCAACCGTAATTGCAACAACGTATTATCGATGCACAGAACTGAGACTCTGAGTTACTTTTGATTCGTAACAAAGTGGGTTCAAACAAAGTACAAGGGTTTGATGTTAGTAACGATTCATCTCTTTGCTTTCATGGGAGGCTTTGTGTTCCAAAAGACATGGTCATTAGGCAAGAATTACTCACGGAGGCTCATAGTTCACCGTACACTGTGCACCATGGTAGTAATAAGATGTATCATGATTTGAAGTTACAGTAGTGGTGGAACGGTATGAAGTTTGATGTCGTTGAGTTCGTTAGTAAGTGTTTGGTGTCTCAGCAGATCAAGGCACAAAGATAGCGACCATCTGGGGTCTTGGAACCTTTAAGTATTCCTGAATGGAAATAGGAGCATGTGGCTATGGATTTCATTTGAGGGCTACCAAGGACAGTAAAAGGTACTCCATTTGGGTTGTGGATGATCGTCTCACCAAGTCTGCACACGTTTTGCCTGGCAAGACTACATTTTCACTTAAGGATTGGGCTCGGTTGTATTTCTGAGAGATTGTTCGACTTCATGGGGTTCCAGTGTCTATAGTATCAAATCGGGATCTACGGTTCACGTCAAATTTTTGGCGGAGTTTATATAGAGCTTTAGGTACTCATTTGAATTTTAGTAAAGCTTTTCATCCGTAATCTGATGGGCAATCTGAGCAAATGATTCAGACGTTGGAAGATATGCTTCGAGCTTATGTCTTGGATTTCTCTGGTAGTTGGGACGCGCACTTGGCACTCATCGAGTTTACTTACAATAAGAGTTACCAGGCGAAGATTGGTATGGCTCCGTTTGAGGTGCTTTATGGAAAAAAATGTCGGTAGCCAGTTCACTGGGATGAGGTTGGTGAACAAAAGCTTTTGGGTCCTGACTTGGTTCAGTCTACAAATGAAGCTATTTAGAAAATCAGAGATAAAATGAAGATTGCTCAGAGTAGGCAAAAGAGTTATGCAGATGTCAGAAGGAAGGATCTCGAATTCGAAGTGGGTGATCATGTGTTTCTTAAGGTTGCCCCAATGAAGGGCAGTTATGCGTTTTAGTCGTAAGGGGAAGTTGACCCCCAGGTTTATTGGCCCTTTTGAGATTTTAGATCGTATCGTTTCTTTGGCTTACCGACTAGCTTTACCACCAGCTCTTTCAAGTGTTCATAATGTGTTTCACGTCTCGATGCTTCACAAGTACATGCCTGATCCAACGCATGTCATCGATTTTCAACCTGTGCAAGTTTGTGATGATCTTACTTATGAGGAGAAGCCTGTCAGAATTCTAGAGCATAGGATTCAGACTCTTCGTAACAGAACGGTTCAGATAATTAAGGTTCTTTAGAGAAATCATCGAGTCAAGGAAGCAACTTGGGAACGAGAAGCGGAGATACGTGTTAAGTATCCAAGGTTATTTTGATAAGGTAAATTCCTTTCAGGGATGAAAGTTTTTAAGGAGGAAATAATGTAATACTCCAAAGATTATAAGGGGTAGATTTGTAAATTTCAACCCCACTCACACCTTAATCACACCATACACTAGTGTAACCGTGAACTAATACTCTTGATATCCCTCATTCTCCAGCACGAAGCTTTTCCCAAAGAAATTGTTGCCCGTTTATCTCTCTCAAACGTTTTCCAGTGAAACCGCCTGTCTCTCCTTCTTCCTCTTCATTGCATCTCCATCGTTGGTCTCCTTCGCCCCTGCTCAAGCGAGCCCCTCTCTTCTCCTCTGTCATTGCCTCTATTTTTCTTCTCTCTGCGTGTTCAGAAATTTTCATCGACAGACAAAGCTCTTCGGGTAAGATTCCTCTATGCTTCTATCTTTAATTTTCTTCTCTTTCGCTTCCCCCTTTTCTCTCCGTCCCTTTGCTCCTCCCACGGGTTGCTGCTGCCCTTTCTCTGGCTCACTATTTCTCTTACTTGTTGATTCTCTCTTGCCTATGTTTCCCTTCTTTCTCTCAGTTTCTAGCCAGCAAAATTAATGGTTGTTTGAATCGTTTTGATAAATTTATTTTTTGTAAGTTTTAGATTTTATAATTTCATTTTGTTTTCTATAAGCTTCAGATTTTAGAATTTTAATTGGTTTTCTTATTTAACATTGTTTACTTAATGGCGTCTTCCCCGTTAATTCATTTGGGCAGAGTTTAGTTTTTATTAGTATCATCTCTTTCGTGGCATAGATATATACATACTAATTTTAATCTTGACTAGATATTTTCTTCAACCATAATTTCTGCTCTCCTTTTTGCATGGACCTTCAAAGCTTCATTTGAGTAGATTTTTATGTAATCAATTGGATCTGTCATTTTTACTCAATCAAAAGGTTTCTTTTATATTATTCAAATTAAGAAATGTTTCAATTCTTTAAACAATTTTGATTTATGTATTTCACCTGAAGAACCGATTTGAATCTTTGATTGGAATTGCCAATGAAGCCCTTTTCACTTCCTCTTCTTTCTTCTTCCCTTTCCCCATGTTTGCCCGATTCGGGCAGTGAACTAAGTCTTGTGATCAGCTTAGTCAGATAAGACCAAATCGGTTCATTAAGTGTTGTATATAATTCGTAGCGAATCTAGGAAAGTAGATTTACATAGTAATTTGGTTCATATGTTATAAGTGTAGCATATATAACTGTTTTTATTATTTCTTTATGTTGCTCAATCTTATGGTCAAGCATTTTATTTATTTTCCATATCATGATGAAATTATTTACCATGTTATGTATGATTATATTTTGAGTTATACATGTAATAATTATATTGTTTTTGTTCATGAACAAGTCATAATGTGGATTATGAATATTAATTCAAGTAAAGTGATAAGTAATCAAGAAGTAGACTTTATCATGTCCCTTGGTTTCAAGTAACCAGATTGTTCATGTCATGTTATCAAGTTATACGGTTGGGTGTCACCATGTTCATGTTAGCGTCCTTAAGTTTCAGATAACCTTAAGTGACATCTAGTATCAGGACACTCAATCTATCATGTTCACATTCATGTTACAAGTTCAAGTTGAAGTTGTGAGTCAGTTCTGGTTAGGTTGTTAATCGAGGAATATGTCTAGTCAAATTATAATCAAGCAAGTATAAGTATCGACAAAGTACAAGTTCAAGATATATGTTAACCATGAAATCAGTTGTGTTATTCCAAGTATTTTATGTGATTTAATAGACAAGTGAATGTGTTAAATTAAATTTGCATGAGTTAAAATATTAACATTTATGTCATGTAAAACTTATTAGTATGTGAATTTACTTATGGAGTATTTTTAATACTCACCCCCATAGACGATTGTGTTGCAGGTGATGGTGAGCAGCATGAGTGATGGACTGCCATAGCAAGGATGATTATGATTTTTATGTTAAATAATAACGTTAGGACTTTTGTTTGATTGCAGTTATTTCAGAAATTTATGAATATTCATGGTTTAACTTTCGTGCTTCACTTTATTACAGTTTAATGAATCTTTTTTTTTCAGTTTAATGAGTTAATATTCTCTTAAAATAATTTTATGCTTCCAATACATACCGTTAAAATTAGGGCAAAAATAGGGTTTTCAATTTAGGAATTTTCTCAAATTAGGGTTTTAAATTGAATTGAGGATTTTTTAATTATGAACTTTCAAGCATGTTTAACCCTCGAGGATCGGGGCGCTACAATAACTCTGCTCAGGATCTAAAAGATTAGCTTAAAATTCTCATACCAGAGGAAACATGATATTATCTAAATGAGCACAAAACCATTCCCAGCCTCTTTGCCTAATAATTGTTGTAATGTCCTCTGGAAGACCTCAAGATGGGAATGAGCTGTATCATGAAGCCTTTTTCTTTATGAAAATTCTTCACACGAATTTTCTCGTATCTTTTCTCAACATCCTCATTGATGAACTTTTCGGAAGCCACAAACCTCTTAGGTTGCCCTTTTTATTCAATATTGATCATTTGCTTTTACTTTAGAGAAATGATAGAGATGTTTGGTAGGGGACACAATGAATTTCTTGGGTTTTGAGGACAAATACAGACTTTGCTCGTTGGTTTTGAGGACACATAAGGGAAATTTTTTGAATTTGAAGAGTTTGCGTGCTGAAGATAGTAAAAGGCTTTTGAATTTAAAGCACGCAACTTCTCTCCCTGTTATGCCACGTGTCTTCCTCTACCATTGATTTTGCTTAAACAATTCAAAACGATGATATTTCGTGAGAGAAAATAGTCTGAATTCATCTAGTTCATTCAATTGTAGGGCTTTATTCTCTCTCGTGGCTTTTAGATCCAAATTCAACTTCTTAACAGCCAAAAACGCTTTGTGTTGTAGCTCCAATGGTAAGTGGCATGCCTTGCCAAAGACTAACCTATAGGAAGACACTCTTAAAGGAGTCTTGAAGGTTGTTCTATAAGCTCATAGTACATCATCAAGTCTGATAGACCAATCCTTTCTGCTGGGGTTGACAACCTTTTCCAAAATCCTCTTTATCTCTCTATTAAATAGCTCAACTTGCCCACTTGTTTGTGGATTGTATGTGTAGCAACCATGTATTTTCCCCCATACTTAGCCAAGAGTCCTTCAAAAAGCCTGTTACAAATGTGTGTTTCTTCATCACTTATAATGGCTCTAGGAGTCCTAAATCTTGTGAAAATGATCTTTTGGATGAATTTTACCATTGCCTTTGTATCATTTGTTTCCAATTCTGCATCTTCAACCCACTTGAAGACATAATCCACAGTCACGAAGATGTACATGTTACCAAATGAAGGCAGGAATGGCCCCATGAAGTCTATCCCTCATACATAAAAAATTTCAACTTCCAGGATGTTATTGAGTTGCATTTCTTATGTATGGGATATGTTCCCAGTCCTCTAACATTTATCACAACTCTTTGCTACTTCATGTGCATCCTAAAAATGGAGTGCAAAAAATTGTCAGATTGAAGCGCTTTGGCTGTTATCCTTAGTCCTCAAAAATGCCCTCCATAGGGTGAAGAATGGCATTGTTCTAATATACGACTTCCTCTTCTGGGACACACATCTTCTAAAGATTTGATTAGGACCTTGTTTGTAGAGATAAAGGTAATCCTAGTAGTAGGCCTTATTTGTTGATTTTTCATCAATTATTGTGAATTGAGCTCAGGAAGTAGCACTCCACTTCCTAAATAATTCACAATATCAGCATACTAATGGGCTTCTACTTTTGAGACTGCCAATAACTATTCATCTGGAAATGTTTCTACCATTGCTGATAAATTGTTTGCCACTTGATTTTATGTGCTTTTCTTGTCTTTGATCTCAAGGTCAAATTCTTGAAGTGGCAAAATCCATCTGATAAGCCTACGCTTTGCATCTATTTTTAAAATCAAATACTTGATGGCAGAATGGTCGATGTAAACAGTCACTTTAGTGCCTATAAGATATACTCTGAACTTGTCAAAAGTAAACACAACAGCTAATAAGTGCTTTTCAGTGGTAGAATAATTCAATTATGCATCAGTTAGTGTCCTACTAACATAGTAGATAGAGTGAAATTTTTTACCTTTCCTTTGCCCCAAGACTGCTCCAACTGCATAGTCGCTAGCATCACACATTAGTTCAAATGGTAACTCCCAATTGGGTGCATACAAGGGTAGGTGCTGAGTCTAAAGCATTTTTCAATTCAATAAATGAATGTCTACATTCATAAGTGAATTTAAAAGCTATATTATTTTCTAGTAACATGCATAAGGGTTTTCATATTTTAAATAAAATATTTTATAAACCTTTTATGAAATCCATCATTTCCTAGAAAACTTCTAATGCCTTTTACTGTGGTGGGGGTAGGGAGTTTTTCAATGACTTATATTTTTTCTCTATCTACTTCAATTCCTTTCAAAGACACTCTATGTCCTAAAATCATTCTTTCTTGCACCATAAAATGACATTTCTCCCAATTCAGGACCAAGGTTAGACAAACATTTCAAATATGATTCACCAAAAACTCAAAATTCATCCATAAATACCTCAAGTGTTTGCTCCACCGTGTCTGTGAAGATGGTCATCATTCATCTCTAAAATGTTGCTGGAGCATTGCATAGCCCAAAAGGCATCCTTTTAAGATTAAAGGTTCCATAAGGATAGGTGAAAGTGGTGTTCTCTAATCATGTGGTGCTATAGCTATTTGGTTGTAACTCGAGTAGCTATCCAAAAAAAGTAATATTCTTTTCCAGTAGGCCTGTCCAACATTCAGTCAATGAAGGGCAGAGGGAAATGGTCCTTTCTGGTAGCTTTATTAGCTTCCTATAATCCATGCACACCCTCCAGCTAGTCACTATTCTTGTGGGGATCAATTAATTGTTGTCATTGGCTATAAATATTACTCCTCCCTTTTTAGGCACACATTGTGCAAGGCTAACCCATGCAGTATCACAAATGGGATAAATTATTTTAGCATCAAGATATATAATTATCTTTTTCTTGACGACCACTTTCATGATTGGATTCAGCCTACTTTGTTACTCTATGGAATTTCCACTCCCTTCTTCCAATTATATTGTGTGCATACAAATAGAAGGGTTTGTCCCCTTGATGTATCCATCTGCCAGCTAATTGCTCTTTTATACCTTCCCAAGACTTCAAACAATAACTTCTCATTTTCAATGCATAGGGAAGAAGAGATATAATGGACAAATTACTATTCTCACATAGGTAAGCATATTTCAAATGGGAAAGAAGGGGTTTTAACTCAAGCAAAGGTGGTGATTCAATCGTAGGCAATGTTGGCTTGAATGTTCTTCAGATAACTGTAAAGATTCAATTTATTTCCAAACATGGTAGTAATTTTCTTCACATCCATCTAGATGAATGCTCCTTCCTCTTCATCAGGGTAATTAATTGCATTGAAAACATTGAATTTTATCTCTTGATCATTAACTCTCATAGTAAGCTATCCTTTTTTACATCAATGACTATCCTTCTTGTGGCTAAGACGGGTGTTCCCAATATGGTAGATACTTTTTTCTCTGCCTCATAAACTAGAATGATAAAATTTGCTATAAATATGAATTTATCCACTTGTACCAGAACATCCTATGCATTACCTTTTGAATAGACATAAGACCTGTCACCTATCTACAAAGTGATAATTGTTGGCCTCGCTTCCCCTATTCCCAGCTTTATGAAGATGAACAGGGGCATAAGATTGATACCTACTCCCAAGTCTCATAAAGCTCTCCGACAATGGGTTTTTCCAATTGCACAAGGAATGACGAAGCTTCCTATATCTTTAAGCTTTTGGGGAATCTTGTTTTGTAAAATCAAGTTGCATTTTTGGTTCAAAGCTATAGTCTCAAATTCTTCAAGCCTTCTCCTTTTTGTCAAGATGTCTTTCATAAACTTGACATAATTTGGCATCTGCTGTAGAGCTTCTACCAGAGACATATTTATATGTAGTTGTTTCAATATATCAAGAAATTTAGTGAATTGGCCATCCATCTTCTTCTTTTGAAACCTTTGAGGAAATAGAGGTAAAGGCCTCCCTATTTCTTCTACTCTCTAATCTACAGACATAGATGCTACAATAGTTGGTTTCTCTGCTACATCTTTGTTCTAGCTTACTTCCTTGGCTCTGTTTTCAGACTTCTCCTCTATTCCATCACTTGGTTGGGCTGTGACCTTTCTACTTCTCAAGTGTATTATCTTGCAGTGTTCTTTTCCTTCCCTTCTAGGATTTTTAGTATTGCTAGGCAAAGCACATTGAGGTATGGTATTTAATGCATTGGCTAATTGTCCAACTTGATCTTCCAAATTTTATAGAGACGCTACTTGACTCTGAATCATTATAGATTGATTCTTGATTACTTTTTCATTCTTGGCTATGTATTATTTTAAGAGATTCTCTAATGTGTCAGGTTATTCAGTTGGTACTTGCTTCTGTCCTTGAGCTTGTTGTGCAAAGCCAAGAGGATAGGTTGGTCTGTTTTTGTGACTTTAAAGGTCCTGCACCATGGTTACTCCAAGAGAGATTAGGGTGTTATCTCTAACAAGGGTTATAAGTGTTGGAGTAGGAATTGTTGTTGTTATTTCTGTTAAAATTCCCTACATAAATCATAGAAGCTGGATTCCCTGGGCAACTTTCAAATAAATGTTCTTCACTTACAATAGACACATGATACCTCCACTACTTGATTCACATATTGTTGCATGTTTGTTAATGAAGACACTTGAGCTATTAAGACTGTCATAGCATCCAGATCATGTATTCTGGAAACTCTTTTACTTGTTGTTGCTCTAGCAGTTGGCCATCGGTAATTGGTACTTGTTATTCTTTCCAGAATTTCAGAAGCCTCATTATAAGACTTAGATAGAGTGGCTCCACTTGTTGAAGCATCAACCATCAATCTTGCGGAAGCGTCCAGTCCATTATAGAAAGCATTCCATTTGGATGCAATGTTCCATGATGTGGACACTTTCTTAGCAACTCCCTAAATCTTCTAATTGGTGAAAGGAAGTAATCTCACTCCTTAATTTGGAATTCTTTGCTGGTGGGAAATACTTTATCATAAACTTCTTAGCATAATCATTCCAAGTACTTATAAAATCTGGAGGCAATGAGTTTAGCCAAGCTCTAGCCTTATCCCTTAAGGAATAAAGAAACAACCTCATCCTTAAAGCATCTTCTAAAGCTCCAGGTTTTTGAAAGAATCACTAACCTTCATGAAGAGTCTTAAGTGTATGTAGGGATCTCAATAGGTAGTCCATTAAATTGTCCAACAGTTTGCAACATTTGGAACATGAAAGGCTTAAAGTCAAACTATGGAGCTTGAATCTCATGCCTTACTATTCTAGGGTTCATTACCTATGGTTGAATAATAGAAAAAACTCTAATTGATCTTTCTCTGTCATGACAATGACATTGTTGCCATTATTAGCAACCATCTCTCTCACAACGGCCAATCCTCTATGTTCTCTTCTTAACTGTCTTAGACTTTTGTCTATTTCTGGGTCAAAATTAAATTCTGGTAGTTGTTGCATGTGCATATAACGATTCCCAACTTCCTAAAATAGAGAAAAAGTAACAACTTTAGCAATGTAGCTCACTAATTATATTCAAGTTGATCTTAATAATGAAATTTGACCTTCACTCCCCGGTAATGACGCCAAAGACTTATTGTTTGTCATATATACGCAAGTGTATGTGTCATTAACAAACAATAAAGTGACAAATAAGTGATGAGAAATTAGCAATTAATCATACCAAAATAAATCTAATTGAAAATAGAGTAACCACAATAAGTGATTTCAAGTAAAAGTAAAATAAAAATGCTAAATTCAAGTAAAATGGCTTACAGTGGCACTTGCAGAATATGGAACTAAAGTTTAATAAAACTATTGTATTTACTAATGATGTGAGCTAGCATGGTTAATTCCCATTTTCATTGATATCCCTTGTGATCATAATTTTAAACTTAGTTAACTTATTCCTAAATCTAATTCAGATAATAGTTGTCTCTTATTAGTTCCAGCCGATTTGTTTACAAGGTGAGCATATATGTCTACACTACTCACTAAACACTTAGATCTACAAGATTTAAGCATCCACATATCATTCAAGCTATATCCATTATATCAAACCCTTCGAGTATTTAATTTAACGTAAATCTTATTAGATATGGCTAGTCGATAATAAAATCTGAGCATTAGGGAATCTTGAATGAAATGCTAACAAGAAATGAGCAACATAAACTTCATTAACTAGAAATAACAACTTCAAGGTTCATTACCCATACTAGATTAAATGTTTTAGCTCATGATGAGCTTAAGAGTAGATTCAATTACAACCATTTCCATATTTATTTGATATAAATTGAGCTAAGATTAGAAAATATAGTAAAGCAAATAAGGTTAAGAAAGATGAAAGAGAGAAGGGAATAAACGAATATCATCTTCCTTGTCTTCTTCCTTGCGTCCTTCTTTCCTTTTCTGCCTTTTTTCTCCCCTTCCTTATCTACAAAATGTTTCCTTATTCTCAACAAGGGCATCAGCTCTCTCCTCAAAAGGACGTACTTACTATATAAAGGAGCCTTGAAATAGGGCTTTAGCTTCATGCAAAGATGCATGCCAAGCAATGCTAAACCAGGGACCATTGGAAAAACGTTGATGCCATTTAGATAAAAGATTTCTTAGCGCATGAACTTTTCCTCTCTTTTCAGCGCTAGCTGGACTACATGACAAATCCTCATGCATAGACTATGCTATAGCAGCAAATGAACCAATACTGCAGCACTTTCCCCAACTGCCCAGCTCCTAATCCTGCACAGAAGCATGACTTATGCATAAACACTGCCTAAAACTACGAGGAATGCTAGCAAGGTAGCTAAACTAAAAGGAAAATGACGTAAATAAGTAATTAAATGCAACATCACCCTAAGATAAGCAATAATTGATACTTAGAAATGTAAAGATAACTCTAAAATTATATACAAGCATATAATCCCTCATTCTACTTAGATTCTTGAATATATGCTTCATATTCTCCAGTGATATTTTTAAGATTCAACTAGTAAATACAGACTATGCCAACTATTAAAAATCGTATTGTTTGGTTCACCATACAACACAAATAGTTTCCATGCGTTGTGAACCTTTGTTGAATCTTATCTACCCATTACAAAAAAGGTTATGATAGTGGCCAAAAAGGGTTTCCAAAAATGCGATGTATACAGACATTATTAAAAGTTCGTGACCAATGATGGCGTTTTTTTAAACGCTATGAAATGTTTTTTATAGCATTTTTAAATTCTATTAAACACTTTTCATAGCGCTTTTTAAACGCTAGCAAACACTTTTCATAGCGTTTTTAAAACGGAATTAACAGCTTTTCACATCATTTTTTAAATGCTATCAAACACTTTTGATAGTGTTTTTTAGACATTATGAAAAGCCTTTCATAAGGTTTTATAAAATGATGTTGTAGGTCTTTCATAGCCTGTTACAAATGCCATTGTAGGTCTTTCATAGCCTCTTTACTCAAAATTTTTACATACTTATTATCTACTAAAAATCACATCTCAAAATGATAATTATATATTGATTTTTATACAGAGCAAGTAAAAGTGATATATCCTAAGAAAAAAAATAAAATCTAGTATGATTTCACATCTAAACAAATCTTACAACCCACCGCTTAAGGTATATAAATCTAGAGCCATTGGCCATAGAAGGAGGGGGAGCTCACAGTCCTTTAGGTACTGAAGGTGGAGGTATCCTAGGAGGTCTACTTGGTGGTTTTATTGGAGTGGAGATGATGGTTTTCTTGGAGGACGGGGAGTTGGCGGTCCTCTATGCCATGATGAAGTTCCAAAAAGGTCAACCATCATAAGGAAATAATCACAAATTAGAAAAATACATGATACAAAACAAAATTTATCATGTAAATTAACATAAATAAATTTAGAAATATACCTAGAACAAAAATTCACCACAAAGCTAGACTCATGAGACATTCAATGGTAAGAGCTTAGACTTAGCTTTCAAGTTTCCATTCCATTCTATTAGCATACAAGATTCATATCCATAACCATTTTTCTCAAATTCTACACTTTCATCCCCTAACTATCATAGTTCTTATTCCTCAATACCTCAAAAGCAGAATTGACAATAAAAAAATAATATTCACTTATTTTTAGAGTATTAGCTCTATATTGTACCAAAAATGACTTTAGAAAAAGAAATGAGCTATCAAACAAAATAACGCCAAAAAATTCAAAATGCAAATATTTCAGTACAATAAAACATGAAGCCTCAAATACTATCCTAACTAATTAAGCAACAAATTCCTCCACAGAGCCATGTTACATATTTCTCATTCTTCCAAAGCCTCAAATATTATCTTAAATAATTAAGCAGCAAATTCACGTTCAATTAAGAGCTTCAATTTTCAATCAAGTGATGGGAAAAGAGAGAGAGACTCAAAAGACCTACTAGAGCGAGTGTTATGGAAAATTCTGCTGCTACAACGGCACAAAATCATTGATACTCACATCATAGTGTATAAAAATTAGGATTGGCTTTATTGTTGATAAATCAAATTGACAAACAAAACCCACATGCTTTCACCAAACAAACAGAAAAATCAGTAAGCAAAATAACCAATTCAAGAATAGTTCTATGCTAATATGCAGAAATGTAAATTTCTGAATAATTTCATATTGTTTTAGGGGTATATAGTGATTGAAGATGGGATTAAGATGGATGAAAGTAATATTAAAGAAATTAGAAGGTGGCCAACACAACCTACAATTGGCAATTGTTGAATGAAAAGGGCGGATTTCAGTGGACAATTGTTGTAGTGGAAACAAGAACTTTAATTTCAAATCTTAGCACTCACAATGACATCACTCAACATTTAGAGACTGTTAAAGAGCTAATAGCAACCAAAGACCCAGTCTCACAAGGGATACATAACAAATGTTGAATTTTAAACTAACAAAAATATTATTTGATACTTGCCACCAAAGATGTATAAAAACCAAGATAAAAAGTCTCAAGGCTTGAATACTCTTAAGTAAAGATCTAAAATACAGAGAGAAAAGTAAAACCCAGTTGGGTAAACATGTAAAGAATGTTTTGGCCATCAGTCAACATTGCTGCAGCGATAAAAATAGCCCTTGCAACTTTAAAGCACTACTACAAAATTAGGGTTAGATGATAGCAGAGTATTAGCTTCTTTGACAACTCTCTTAAACCTGTCATCTAAAAAATGGTTCTCGAGTGTAAAAAAATTGATCTTAGCTAAAATGACAGGTTTTACTTAACATGTCATAATAAGTTCACCTGTTATGAGAGTGGAAAACTAAGTTGTCATTACATTATAGTGATAATATTCAATAATTACAAAATTGCCACCTTATATGCTTACCCAAATTCTCTATCTTTCCATCTTTTACTTTTTTATATCTGGGAACAGAGATAGATGCGATCGATCAGAGAACCTAGGGTTCTCTCTCTCGCCTATTCTCCTCTCTCTCTCTCTTCTCTTCTCTCCTCTCTCTTCCTCATTCTATGTTTCGACTCAATGAAGAGAAGCAGACGCGTAAGAAGTTCAATCGTTCCATTCTTCCCCTCGGCCTTGGTTAGCGAAAGAGGTGATCGAGTCAGAGAACATAGGGTTCTTCTCTCACTTCTCTTCTCGCCTCTCTCTCACCTCTTTTCTCCTCTCTCTCTCTCTCTCTTTGTATGTGTGTGTGTGTGTATGTGTTTCAACTCGATGAAGAGAAGCAGATGTAGAAGAAGTTCAATCGGTTAGGTTCTGCCCCTCGGGCCTAGTCAGCTTATTTATCCAGTTCTATTCTTGCTCTGACTTTCGGAATTAAGTCAGTTGACTTATTCTGCTTAAATGGATAGACGCTCATTTTATTGAAGATTCTAGCTATCTTCTATAACGTGGGGTTGTGTATTAGATTATATAATTGCACATATATGTTGGTTTTCTGCATTTTCTTGATAATTTAGCATGTTCATGTGTTCAATACTTTGCACCTTCAATTCAACGTGATGTTATATGTGCTTAAATTCAGGTTAGGTCACAGAAAAGTGAACTAGGCTAGTCATGCCAATGTTTTCTCAATTACTCTTAACCAGGTTATCTTTTAAGATTTATCTAACAAGAAAATATGAGCCCTTTTGTTTAGAGTATTTGATTTTCTGAAAAATAGTTTCTAGTTAATCGTATTATTTGTCTCCTGTTATACAACAACATTATGCATTTAAATTTTTTCCTGATCCAGCTTAAAAATGCATTAGAGATTATATATAAATATTCTAGATTTGTAATTTTGGCATTATAAACTATGAGCATTGAAAATAATCATCAAAATGAGGTTTTGACAATTGGATTATTGGTATTGTAGCACAAGTGCACTACTTCGCAATGTTCCCCTTCTTCTCCTTCTTTTTCTCAAAGAAATGATTATTGGTTTTGAAAATCTTCTCTTTGTAGTCCACGTGAATAATCATTGGTTGATATTAGTTAACCGGAAATGTTTTTGCACCTGACTCTGCTTTCATCCGTTAGGTAATGTGGATGGCTAGACAAATGGCATTTATGTCTCTTCTCACTTACATATGCCAAAAATGTATAAGGAATTCACTCTCCCCCACCCCAACACCCGAAAAAGAAAAAGAAGAAGATGAAACAAACTTGAAACATTAGAGAAATATACATTTGATAAAAAAGGATAATAAAGAGTCATGTGTTTTGCAGGCAACAAGAAGTCAGTTGTGTATCGAGAGTAGTAACTATTTTAGCTTAAAACACACCTTCCTGTAGTGTCCTCTCCTCTCCACTTGTTACTATAATAGATAGCTACTTGTTGCTGGTTGCTAGTGCTACCGGCACCATTTTAAGTATCCACGTTTAATCTACTAGATGATCTTTCTTTTTGTTGGATCTACTGGGTGATCGATTAGGAATTTTAAAAGATATGACACCCTAATTATTGATGAGTTCCATGATAATTATGTTGTAGAAAAGAGCAATTTTCTTGCAAATGGATTGGACACATGAATTTCAAAACCTTCTTGAGCTAATAAAGATTATTTCATGTTTCTTGCATACAATTTTCATGCCTTATGTGTTCCATTTACATCTTCTTAATTGCCTTTTATGTGAATATGATTGGATTTTTCTACTAAAGACTGCTTGGATTACCATAACATAACTTCTTTCAATATTGGGTTTCTTCTGATTATTACTGTAGATTATAGAAGATTAAAGAAAACATAATTCATAAAATTTGCATTTTATGCTGACTTTGAGATTGATGAACCACTACAAAGAAGCTTGTTGAGTATTTAGTCAATGAAAATGAAGAGTTCTTAAAGAAGGGATGCTAGCCAGCTCTGGTGATTGAATCAAAAGGTCATGATCCCCATGTTTTTGTCAACTAGAAGCTTCAAGGTACTTATCTATTTTGTTGGCTAAGAAATCGTAAGCTCAACAAGCTTCTTTGCAGCTCATGGCATTAGTTTTATTTCCCCTGATAGCAATGATGAAAGTATGAATATAATACCCATTGTTATGGAATTTAGGTTTAGAGTATCTAAAGAATATTTTGGTACTTTATTTACTTATTGATTAAGGTGAATTAGGCATTTTATGTAATTTCCTATTGAATGGTTTTTTTATTAATAATAGAATTAGGATCTTTTAGTGCCTAAAAATACGGGCTTAGGGTTGGTATTGTATTTTCTTCTCCCTTTTTGTGCTCTTATTCACTCTCTGAATTCTCCTATCCCTCATTTCCTCCTATTTCTATCTAATTCACCCTATTTTCCCATTTGTCTCTCATATTCCACTTCTTCTTCTTGTATTGCATCATGTAAGTTTTATTTCACTCACTATTGGGAATATCAGTAAGATAGTATGTTGGCTACATTTCTTGGGGATTCATTACAACGGATTTCCTATTCTGGTGAATGTGGGCATTTATGGTCATTCAAATTTGTAATTATTTGGTTGGACTCAATGTTTAAGACAGTTTCAAGAGGCTTCAAATTAAGATCACTTATGTGTTATCAACTAAAATAATGTGAGGACTCATGGATATATTACTTCATATTGAAGATTTATTGGTGAATCATTTTGAGTGAGCCTATGTTGTCTATTGGACTGGAATTTGCTTTACCTAAAAAAGGATATTAGAGTCATTATAAGTGTTCATGAGAAATGGTTCCAACTTGGTTTTAACTTCATCCACGCAACAATCTTAAGCACAGTTAACCTGTGATTTTATCATGATAAAAACCTAATAATGAAAAGTAATTATTAATTTAATTGAGAAAAGGTATAGTGTAACAACACTCTACTTACTAATATTCTGACTTATCTCATATTGGCATGTACATGTTATGTCTTTGCCATGTCTGGATGTTATTTCTGTTCACTGTTGTTACTCCAAAAATTTTCCATCTCTCTCTCTCTCATGTTCCTTCTGCAATATTTTTTAGATTTCATTTTCCTATATTATTCTGCCATTATTTGTTTAGATCATCTCCTTCTTAATTAATTAATCTTATGTGTTTCTTTGATGTTCAGTTAGTTTCTCTGGTATTGAATATAGTGCTGTCATGGAAAGGCATTTGCCTTTACATGAAAAATTTTTTTATGAAGAAACTAGACTTTTAATGTCAAGGATTCCCCGTCATCTAAAGACTTTTCACGACATCCTATGATGGCCGGGATTCCCCATCATCTTAATCCTATTTACAGCATCTTCTTATAATGGTATTTGTTAAAAAAAGTACAGATGACAGCCCGATAGATGACAGTCAGCTAGCCATCATTATGGGGTTATAATGACGGGTTTTGACCGTCATCTAACTCCATTTTTGTAGTAGTGAAGGGACATGATTTCATTTCAAATATATACATGAACCTTCAAAATCACGTCCCACTAAGATTACTTGCACAAATTATAAATCAAAACTGAAATCCACGAAAGGAAGTGGCATAAAAAGCTTCTGGACCATTCCATATTGATGCTTAGATTCCATTACTGAACTATACTTGAACAAATCATATATGAAGAGAAGAAGACTATACTAGAACTCCATATGAAAACGTTATATGAAGAGAAGAAGACTAGACTAAACAATATACGATGTTAGTTTGGGTTTTCAATCCATCCATTAACAACAAGCTAGCCAACTTGTTTAGGTGTTAATGTGATACATATACTAGATAAACCCAAAAGAAAAGCCAAAGAAAAAAATAGTATCCCAGTATCCATGTCATAAAAAAGTAATAGATAGGCTTTCTATGGATTTTTCCTGCTAATTAGTGATTATTTGAGGAATTTCAATTGCAATCCAATTAACAAAACTGACTACTCCCAACAACAAATAGGGGAAAACAAATAACCAAAAGAATAACAGGGAAATACTAATAATACTAGATTAACTAATATCAACTCAAAACATAATCTCTAAGAATTTTAAGTGCCACACCTACAATTCAATGTACATTCGCACCCTACAAGTTAACTGATTTCAAATTAAAAGTTCTTAAATGGTAAATTTGAACCCCCTACCCGCGTTCAAACCCCATTTCAACCAGAATAGTCCTGTAGTAAAACTAATGAGGCTTCCAGCTAGGCACAGTTTAAATAGTCAAAATATGTTATAAGAAATTTAGAATACCAATTAGGAAATCAGGAAAATCCATTAACACTAATAAAACACCAAGTGCATGCAAGTGAAAGTTTTAGAAAATTTAGAATTTATTCTAATTTCAAACCAAACGAACATCACCAATACCCTATATCTTGTATATATTCATCATTTTGCTCAGTTAATCATTCAATAAGAGAAATCTAACTAAAAAAGCCAAAGAAACAAGCTGGGTAGATCAATAAAACCTTGAAAAATCATTTATCTATATCCAATTAAAAAACAGCAAAGACGCCTAACAGCAACAAAATTTATCTCATGCATAAGCCATTTCTATATATGCAATGAGTTTGGATTCGTGATAATGTCCTTTCGGTCATATTGACCAACTTTAGCTAAAGTGGCATATTAATTATTAGAAAAGTAGGACATTTTACCATGTTTTTTAGTATAGAAAGGATAAATCAGTCACCTGAAGAGGGATTGGATGAACTTGGTTATATGAAACGGTTCATAATTTTCAAAACTAAGTTAAATCAGTCACCTAAAGAACTTTAAGGCTATTCGTCCTCTCTATTTCTAATACAAGAGTTTGGAGCTGCAAAGAAGAAATATGATCACTCCAACACTAAATATTTGCAGCCCAACTATTACTATAATTCAAATTACAGAAGTTATATAATACTATTAATGATACAACAAAGTTACTAACGAAAAGGATTGGCAGATTTCTTGACAAGGTAGTAATTAAAATCTAAAAGATGAAGTAAAACTAGATGGATCAGCAGCCAATCCATGGGGTTAATTCTGCAAATGGTGCTTGAAAAAAATCATTTTCTGTCCTACATTTCTGCCATCATTGTAAGCTTGCAGAAGGGTGGGGCTCCTACTAATGTTAATATTTATCAATTATCCCTAATATAATTGGATTAGCAGCCAATCTAAGGTGTTTAGTCCACAAACATAAAGCTCTATCCAAGATTCCAAAAAAGTAACAAACAAAGAAAAAGTAAAAGTCGTTGGGATATCACTCGCCAGTTTCTGAAATTCTGAGGCATGATCATTAGCAAGAACAAACAAATGTTGAAGATATTGGTCCATAGATGCATCATATAATTAGGTATAATTACTAGTAACTTCAAGAATCATAAAGGTCGAACTGTTACTATAAATTGTAATAACAGAACTTCATAGCATACTTACACTAGGAATCAACGTAATGTATTGATTTACAGAAGCCAATGAAAGTTTTCTGAGCGAGGTGTGTGGTGACTGGAAAAACTGTCGAAAGAGAGAATGACCAAGAGAATCAGGTAAGACACCAGATACATGACCATTTTCACAAACATAAGCTCGAACAACAAGCTCCCCATCATCATGGTAACTGAAAACCCTCTTTAAACAGAAGGCAGAATCATCCCAAGTTTCCTCGCAAGAGCGAAACGCACAATTAACACCAATCTTACTCCTACTCCCATCTTTAATCATCCTCCACACATGTGATCTTTTAAAATCCTTATTATAGGAAAGATTTTACCCTCACTATTTCTATAATAGTAAAAATAGGACAAACTTACATACTTATGTCATTTCTGCATTTCAGAAGCCAGGCCGTACAAATCTGGGTAAGCATCTTTTTCCCGTATCCTAATGTCGATCTAGAGAAATAAATAAAAAAACACAATATATACAAGATTGACTTATATCTCTCGCACTATCAAATCTTGAACAGCTTATGGCCTCCAAAGCAAGCCTAACAAGACGAACAAGTTCCTCCACGTCTCGGAAGCTGAAATCAAAGAGACTCTTAACAAAATGCAACAAAAATCAAAACCCTTACCTTAGGTTGACCACCATGAAATTAAAAACAGAAAACATTAGACGGACAAAACCCACCTCGAACCTTCCGCTGATTGCTCCTCAGAAACCCGAGCTTTCTTTTTCTTCACCATTGCAGCAAACAAGAGTGGAAGCCTCTTTCCTACTGATAATTAATGATAAAGAGAGAGAGAGAGAGAGAGAGAGAGAGAGAGAGAGAGAGAGTTTTGGTTTAAGGGTTGAGAGAGATGAGAGTGATTGTTTAAGAGATGAGAAAGAGCAGAGATAATGTTAGGGTTCTGAGAAATTTGAGCATTATATAGATGGCTTTTTCGTAATGAAAATGAAATATGGGTATATATAACTACGATGTCATTACCATGTATGCATCTTAAAACAAGCAAAAACTCTTTATGAGAGCTTAAAAAATAGTTGTCATAGTAGGTAAATATTTGATGATAGCTCTTTTAAGCACTGTTAAGTAACTCAAAAGGAAAAATATCCTGCTCAAAAACCTTTTTTCTATGACAGGTTTGTAAAAAAATTTATGGCTGTCATTAAAGCCCAGTTATGTAGTAGTGTCAAGATTCTTTGGCTAAACTAATTTTAGGCACATGGGTTTAGTCTACAAATGGTGCTTGACAAAAATCATTTTATGTCCTACATATCTGTCATTATAACAATAAATCTTTATTAGAGAAGAGCAAACTGTTACTCATAATAAACCAATTCAGTTCAAGTGCCAATTTATGATCTAAGTCAAAAACCTGACTAACTATCTTACCTAAAGACATGGTGTGATAAAATAAAATTGGGCTAACCAAGTTTCATCTTTCTAGTAGACTGGATCAAGAACTTCAGGTAAGAAATGGAGTAAAAAGTTACACAGTAACTCCTTTTTTAGTCAGAGTAGAATTAGAGTGGAACAAATAGAAAAAAATTAGAGGCTATGATTTCCAATAAACTAACCATATTCAAACTAAACAATCAACAAGAAAAAGTATAAAAGGCGATGAGAAAACAAAATGAAAAGAAGATAAACTCTGGCAACAATTAAACATATAGCCTCATTAATCAAATTCCTATACCATGATAGATAAATAGTACGTAACTTCCTTGAAATCCTTCTAAGTGATATGTCAGTGTTGCTGTCAACCTGAATAAGGTCATCATACCCTTTAAAATAAAATGACTATATCAAAACCAAATAGAAGGCAAGTGTGTGTTTACAAGAATAAGGTGTTTAAGATGGGGCAGGGGAGGGAGTTTCAAGAAGTAATTTCTAGGAAAAAGGTAAAACTGAAAAAGATGCTTTAGAATCGAAAAGTTATATGTTGCAAACAAGTAAAAAACAAACTATGCCCAAAAGGAATAGTATAAACCACTTAATACATTTTCATATTTGCTATATATAAGACAAACAGATTATATTGGACACCAAAAGCAAGAAACTATTTCATGTAGTAGTAGTATTATTCAAGGCTAATTTTGTAAATGAAAATGGTGTTCCAAAATTCCTTAGCAGCATAATCAACTAGTGTTTACAAAAGCAGACTACAAGAAATTGAACATAAACTTAACGCAAACGGTACACGTGAAAAATAATCAATACTAATATTAAGTTTGGTGAGAAATTAGCTGTTGTAACTTGCTAGTATCACGATAACTATACAAATATTCCATACAATAACAATTATATAACGAAAGAGAATAAAAAAGGGGAAATATATGTGTGTTATTGTCAACAAGGTCATCATACCTTTTCACAATAGAAGGACTATAGCAAAACCAAACAGAAAGATTATACCTTTTACATTTGAAACTCCCATAAAAAAAAGGTATCTATGAGATCAAAATCACATATTAGATAAAAAACTATTTAATAAACTAATTTACAATCTTCTGAAATGAAAACACGAACGCTGAACATGCTCAGAATCACGAACGCGAACCTTAGTTCACCTAGCCAGAAAATGGTATTACTTAGAAAAGAAAGAGCTCTATCCTCGACCATATCTCAATTAAAGTAGACAAACCTCATAAAAACATAAAAAATCAGACGAAAACCAAATAAATTAGACATGAATTTGAGATTAAAACCCACCTCACAAGAAAAAACCCTCACCCATAGTTCTAAGATGTGGAATCAAAGTGTAAGAGAGCTAGGAAACAATTTTGTGACACAGAGCTGAGAGAGAGAGAGAGAGAGGGAGAGAGAGAAAGCTGTGAGAGAGATCTAGGTGCGAGACAGAGCTACCAGACAAGAGAAACAAGGAGATGCGAGGGGAATCTATGAGAGAGAAAGAGCTGCGATAGAGCTAAAGTGCGAGCTACAATAAGATGTAGAGAGAGAGCATCACCAGAGAAAGAGATCTTAATGAGAGAGAACTTCTCGAGAAATATGAAAGAGCGAGATTCACGAAGAGATCCTTAGGTTTCGCACTTTCGTAGAGGTTGAAGAGAGAGCTATGTGAGAGATTGAAGAGAGAGAGTTGTGAGAAGAGTCTAATTTTAGGCGAGTTTCGGGAAATTTGTCCCCATGCCTTTGGGCCACGAATCAGAATGAGTTTTCATTGCGTTTTGACATAAAACGTGGTCATCATGTGCTATGAAAGCACATATTTGTTGTAGTGACCTCTATAGCTTAACATCTCACATGACTTAAATCCTAGAATGAAATCCGCTTCTCTCAAATCTTTCATACCATAAATTAAAACAACTGCAACTTTACCAATGACCCTTACCTCACATCATTATCGATGAGTAAATGTCCTAAAGCAATTAGAAAACTATAAGGTTTTCTTCCATAATATTATACACTTATGGATCATATGGATTTTCGATCAAATCAAAATGTCATTTTCTGATCGAATTCCATTATCCATGATCTCGATGCATGCACAAGTCCATAAGTAGACTTGTAGAATTGTGTACCATTTATTCTCACCCTATAGCAAAAATTTCATTAGTGCAAAGGCATAAAGTTAATAACATCAAGATTCCCATGGAAAAAATAGTAAACTTGACATTCATTTCTCTAAATCTCATAGCTGGGATTAATCGTATGGAATACAAGTATCTTTGTAGACCTAAGCACGGCTATCGATGAAAAGTTCGCATCATACTCATTATCCTCTCTTTGAGTGTGCCCTTTCACAACAAACCTAGCTATAGAAGGCTTCCACCTTCATACCTTTCCCACGCTTCCGTTAGTAGATTACATACACCAATATGTTTAACCCTTAGGTGCTTCTACAAGTTTAGTACTCCATTCCACACAATAGGCTTAATCCCTAGGTGCTTCTACAAGTTTAATACTCCATTATGGAGTAGCTAGAACTCTTTTGGCTTTCATCACTTTTTTCCAATGATTTTCCTATGCATCATTAACCATTTTTGTATAGTTACTGAGATATGAGTCATGTTTTCCAAGGATTCTTTTGAATGATACTTCCACTAACTACTAGCCCCCCTCTTCTTACGACACATCCTTATTCTTGATACTATTAAATAAATTATCATTCATTCCTTTTAAGTAGCCATTAAACAAATCTAAGTTGACAGTATTATATCAAGCAAATGTACTGGAAACCCACATAAATGAAAATGCGTAGAACTAAGTAAATGAACATTTCATAGTTCTAGTGGAATCTCAAATACTATTTGTTGTACTAGCTTCAAGAGGTATGCAATAGTTTCAAGGCTTATCCCAAAAAGAAACAAAAAAACATAAATAACTCACATAGAGCCTACCATTTTTAAAAGAAGTATGTTTCTCCATTTATCTAAAACATTGGGATAACTCAAGTGTTATCTGCCAGAATTTAATCCACTCACCGCTAAGTAGTCTTGAAGGTCTTCAAGAGATTTTTATTTGCTTTATTAAATCAAATAGATTAAATATATCTATATAATCCATGCTTGACTTCTGGTCTAAACACTTTGAATTTCTCAAAGGTTTCATATTTTGATGCATTAAATATACGCAACTATATCTTCGGTCATTATCAATGTCAAAATACTTATAGTTATCCCTTACTTGGACTTTCACCTATAGTCTGCAACAACTTGAACTATTATATGGCTCTCTATCCTTTCGCCTTTTAGAAAACATTTTGATCATTTTACCTTCTAAACAAGATTTATAATCTACTAGAGATTCTAGTCTAAGAGGCTTATCTCTTATCAGTCTTTGAATTATATTTGGATTATAATGATCCAGAAATAAAGCCTATAGATACATTTAGTTAGTTTTGAGAAACTTTCTCTTTTAAGGTGAACTGTGTTTACTGTTATTTAATATCCAATCATGCAACAATAATAACCTAAGGAATAACGATAAACTAATGTACCAAAATAAATTAACTCTAACACTACTCATTAAGTAGAAGATGAAAGTTAAAATTCTCCTGTATATTTGGTTCACAGAGATAGACTCCTAAAAGACATGAAGAGTTTTATCTTCAATTAGAAAAAAAAAACATTTCCATTGGTTGTAAGAGGAACCATCAATTCTCTCTCATTATGCCTAATGGTTTCTTGGAACCTCGGTAAGTAATTATATATTTGATTAGTAGTTACAGATTCTACACACCAGGATATACTTGAATCAATTAATAAGCACAACTTAATGTACTGCATTCTTTTGTTTTTTGGGGCTGGATGACCTCAACTTTGGCCTACCTGTCATCCCAGTCTCCACAATGTAAGCATTTCCTTTAGGATTTGGTTCTGTCCTATTTTCTATGTTCCCATTTTCTGAACCCCTGTCTACTTCTTTATGTTCTTGATCTTAAGTTAAAACCAAAAGTAGAAGTGGTTGACCATGTTCATGCTAAGATGAGTCTTAATTTTCACAGACACTACAAAATAACTTCAAAGTTTCACCGCTACTCATTAAAATTTGATGCCATGTTGAAAACCTTCAAGGGATTGTAGGTCCTACATTTTAAAGAATAAGATAGTAACTTGAAGATAATTTCACATTGCTCACATCAACATTTTATACTTTGAGAAAATAACACTAGTTATTCACTATGATAACAAATCAAATAACTTGCATCAAACACATAAACTTTAACAATTCAATCCCAGATAACACCCTCCATTTGGCTGCATAATTATAGCAGTATTTCTTCCCCTCAACAATTTTGCCTACTGCTACATACATCTTCAGGAAAATCCCGCAAAGGTAAAAGAAGCACATGATTTACCAATGTGTCTACATTATTCTCACAACAATATAAACATACCATCTAGCACATAAAATTCAGCTCAAACAACAAAAAATACTGATATATAAGAACATCAACTTTACCTTCAATTTGTAATTCATAGCTGGATGAACATCGATCGATGTTGCTCTCATTACCAAAGTCTTAACAAAAAAATATAGCCATTTTATGTTCTGAATACCTAAAGCTTAATAAAAAACAACAATAACCAAAAACTAGTCTAATAATCTAAACATCTAAATGTCAAAAGCATACACTACAAGAAATATAACATTCTACAATATCGAAAAATAACAGCTTTCCTACAAGCCAACTCTAGTATGCATAACTTGCAAAATTAGACCTCAAACAAAGTCAATTTTAATTAATAATGGTAAAATGATAAATTCAATCTCTCAAACCTCAAAGCATGCATAACCAAACATAATTCATCCTCTAAAAGTCCGCCCCCCCCTCCCCTACCCATATCCACCCCACCTTCAAATAATATTCTTGAACTTTAAAACAAGTGTTATCAACATAAAAAAATAACAATTTTTCGACCAGCCGACTCTAGTATGCATAACATGAGAAAAATCAGCCTCAAACAAAGTCAATTTCAATTAATAATGGTAAAATGATAAAATTCACTCTCTTAAAACTTAAAGCATGCATAACCAAACATAATTCATCCTCTCACAGCCCCCCTCCCCTACCCATACCCACCCCACCTTCAAAGAATATTCTTCAACTTTAAAACATGTGTTACCAACATATAAAATAACAGTTTTCCGACCAACCGACTCTAGTGTGCATAACTTGACAAAATTCAGCCTCAAACAAAGTCAATTTCAATTAATAGTGGTAAGATGATAAAATTCAGTCTCTTAAACCTCAAAGCATGCATAACCAAACATAATTCATCCTCTAACAGCCCCCCCCTCCCCTACCCATACTCACCCCACCTTCAAAGAATATTCTTGAACTTTAAAACAAGTGTTATCAACATTGAAAATAACAATTTTTCGACCAGCTAACTCTAGTATGCATAACATGACAAAATTCAGCCTCAAAACAAAGTCAATTTCAATTAATAATGATAAAATGATAAAATGATAAAATTCAGTCTCTTAAACCTCAAAGCATGCATAACCAAACATAATTCATCCTCTAACAGCCCCCCTCCCCTACCCATACCCACCCACCTTCAAAGAATATTCTTGAATTCTAAAGAGACAACAATCATTCACACATGCATGAATTTTTATATACCCCGAATGAAATTTTTGAAGAAATTTTTTCACAAAGTACATGGTGTTGGGTAGCACATTTTCAGGCTGTAACATATCATCCAAATTCTCGAAAAGAGTATTGAAACTCTTATCACTCCACCGACTTACAATTTTTAGTTTGTAAAGAGTCACAATAGCTGATAACTTTGTGAACCTCGTACAACTTAGATATAAAGGGGTCCTGGCATCATCTAATGTTTTGCTAAAGTCTTCATCTCTTCGCTTAGAATGCTCCACATACTCTTCATCATATTCATATGTGGTTCTGTATAAGTTATAAGCATCATCAACCGCATCCATTTCATCATCTTCATCATACCTAACAGGTTCTCCATGATGATACCAATTTGTATATGTAAGATCCATGCCTTTGATAATTAAATGCTCAAAAACATCATTCAAATATTGATGACTCATATTCCTACATTTCCTACAATGGTACAGAATTTTTTCAGGATGATCTGCATTAGCCATGCCCTCTTTAATGAATTGTCTTGCTCATTGCATGTACTAGTCCGAAGCTCTATTAATTCAAAAGTAAACTCTAAGTACATAAACTATCTTTTCCAAAACTAAGATTGAACTAGCGTGAGAATTAATTTTCATTACCTCTTACAATGCACCCAATCTTTATCCATCATGGAAACTACAATTATGAATATATGAAACGTATTATTTGCATACATTTAGTTAGTAGTTTTATGCCTAAATAAAACATGTCAAATCTCTAATGGTTCTGACTATCACTTGATATCTAATATCATTATGGGTAGAAGGTTGTGGTTTTTGGGGCTTTGTTTAGTGAGATGGTCGAATGTGAACTTGAGGATTGCACATATCAAAACCGCAACTACTACTGTGAACCAACTAACTTCCAACATTATTTTCACAAATAGAGAGAGAGAGAGAGAGAGATTGATGAGAAAGATGGATTATTTTGTGGCACTTACTTACAATTGGATCTTATAGGGTGGACAAGTAGAAGTAATAAAGTAATGCGTACACAAAGCTCTCTATACATGATCTAAGTCTACAAAAGCAAAAAAAAGAAGAGAAAAAAACAAGAGCAACATATAGATACACATTCAAAGCTTAGTCGAGTAAATTGTAAGAAAACATACGCAGACAGGTAGTAAAGTAATGTGTACAAAAAACTCTCTATTTATCAATAATGATAAAGGATAAAATCATTCCCTGACATTTTGAAAAATTTTATGCTATCGCGACCAGTTAATTACAACAATAGAGAAACATATAAATATGATTCTCGTATCGATTTACACCATCATGAAATATTCATCACGGGAAGTTGATTGTGGCCTAGAACCAAATATATAACAAGCACTGTTGAAATTATCATTCTAATTTCTCAGGAAGATGCTGCCAGATACCCATAAGCAGTATAATGGCTGAATTTAGGATACTTGAAAGTTGAAATGAGTTAGATTTAAAGGAAGCTCACTTTGCATAAGCTCAACCAGGATAACTAATAATAACACATCACCAACAATTAGAGAACCGGAACCAAGCTAGATAAGTATCATTTGAGAGTGATTATACAACACCACGATAGATCAATTTGAAAAGACCCTCATAGACCAATTTGAACAAAATCAAGAAGATAAAATAAGGCACGCAACGAATAACTTCTCATAATCAAACCTGAAATCAATAAAACCCTAGTTCCTCTGTCTTTAAACGAGAGAGTGAGAGAGAAGCTAATAAGTGAGAATCTTCAAGCCCTACGTCATCTGACAGGGAGAAGCTCCGTCGAAGTCTAGCCCTAGGTCATCTAAGAGGGAGAAGTTACGTCGAGGATCTCTGTGCCGAGAAAGAAGCAACGATTTCGAGGGTCCAATTCAAAGAGAAGTAACGATTTTCATAGCTTCTCTAAAAATGGAGAAGAAAATTGAGCCCTCTAAGAGAACTCAAGAGAATGTTTCAAAGAAAATTTTGAGTGCCCCCCCTGAGAGAGCTCGAGAGAACGAAATGAGTTGTGGGTCTAATTTTTGCTTAAGTGTGTGTCCCGCTTCTATTTTACCCCTCCTTTTTTTTACTTTTGACATGATTAAATTTTACTTGATTTTTAATTCTCTTGTTGTTTCTTATTTTTAACAAGAAGAGACTGAAACTCTTGTATTTTATTCCTATAGAATGTCATTTTTCTTGCAGTGAATAGAGAAGTTGACTACCCGGCGTGGTTGGATAACGTTGTGATATTACAAAAGAAGAACGATAAATAGATGATCTGTGTAGATTTCACCAACCTAAATAAAGCGTGTCCCAAAGATGACTATCATTTTCCAAGAAGCGATCATATGTTTGATGCAACTTTAGGTCACAAACACCTTAGTTTTATGGAAACCTACTCTGGATATAACAAGGTGAAATTGTTCCAACCCGGCCAGGAAAAACTTCTTTTATTACTAAATATGACATCTACTGTTATAAAGTAATGCCACTTGGACTAAAAAAATGCAGGGGATACATACCAGAGGCTCGTGAACAAAGCATCTCATGATCAAATCAGAAGAAACATGAAAGTATATATTTGTAGATGACATGCTAGTGAAAAGAAAAGAACGGGGATATCATATTTGAGATCTTAAAGAGGCTTTTTTGGTCCTAAGGAAGAATTCTGTGAAGTTAAATCTAGAAGAGTGCACATTTGGTGTCGCAATAGGAAAATTCCTTGGACATTTACTGACCTAGCGAGGGATAGAAGTCAATCCATATCAAGTGAAAGCTATAACGGAGATGAATTCTCCAAAGAACAAAAAAGAATTTCAAGGATTAAAAGGAATGATGGCGGCACTCAACAGATTCATTTCCAAGTCAACATATAGGTGTAAACAATTTTTTGATAAACGCAGGAAGAACTCTGCAGAAAAATGGGAGGAAGAATGTGAAGAAGCCTTCAGAAAAATTAAGGAATACTTAGTAACTCTCCACTACTCTTAAAACCAATGCCTGGCAAGAAACTCCTCTTATATGTTACCGTTTTAGAAATAGATGTCAGTGTCGTACTCATCAGAGAGGAAGAAAGAAAGCATAAACCTCTATACTTTGTCAGTAAAAACCTAGTGGGAGTGGAAACGAGATACAAAGAGATGGAAAAATTAGTACTGACAATCGTTACCGCTGCTAGAAAACTAAGGCCGTATTTCCAGGGACACAGTATTAAAGTGCTGACAGACTCACCTATCAAGAGTTTTCTATACTCTCTGGAGATAAGCGGGAGGATGGAAAAATTATCAATAAATCCAAGCCAGTACAAAATTCATTATGAGCCCAGAACTTCAATCAAGGGGCAATCACTAGTAGAGAAAAAGTTGACCTGGAACCACAAAAAGGATTCAATCGGATCATGTAAATTATAAGTAGACAGTGCTTGAAATAACAAATGAGTAGGAGTTGGAGTAGTAGTGCAAACCCCATTTAGGAAAACATTAGAACATTCAATCTCTTTTGGATTCAATGAATCAAATAACAAAGCTGAATACAAAGCATTAATCGTGGGGTATCTTTACTATGGGAATATGAGGTACTGATGTGAAAATATTCTATGATTCCATGTTAATTGTGAAATAGTTCATAGGAGAATACGTGGTGAAAGATGAGAGGATGGTATGTTATCTGCAACAGGCGAATGACCTATTAAGATCATTAAGAAACTATGAAATTCAACAAATCCCAAGATTTAAGAACGGACACGCAGACGCACTGGCAAAGTTGGGGTCATCTTTGCAATTCCCGTACAAGAGGAACGCGCCAGTGGAATTTCTGGAAAAACCAAGTGTCATACTCACGTTGAAAAACGTTGCTGAAGTGGAGGTTGAAAGGGAGCCCAGCTGGAAGGATAACGGAATTCGCTACCTTGAAAATGAAGTACTCTTGGAAGATAAACTCCTTGTGAGAAAAGTGTAGCAGCAAAGCGCCAGATACACATTGATAAATGGGTTATTACATAAAAAGTCCTTTTTAGGTCTGTACTTGAAATGCTTGAAGGAGAAAGAGGCCTGATATGTTCTAGTTGAAATTCATGAAGGGATATGCAGAAACCACACTAGGGGAGATCGTTAGCTGACAAAGTCTTAAATAAGGGATATTATTAGCCCAGAATACATCAAGATGTCAAGAAATATGTAAAGAGATGTGATAAATGCCAACGTTTTACCCCAATCACCAAAATGGCTCTAGGAGAATTAAATACAGTGGCAAGCCCTTGGCCCTTCATGTAGTGGGCACTTGACATCATTGGTCCACTCCTAATGGCGCCAGCTTAGAAGCGTTTCTTACTAGTGGCTACGAATTATTTACCAAATGCATCAAAGTTGAGGCTTTCATGAGGATCTGGGAAGAAGAAGTTAAAAGGTTCTTATGGAAGAGTATAATATGCAAATTGAGGATATCCAAAATATTGATCTCAGACGACAGACTACAATTCACAAGAAGAATGGTCAAAGAATTTCACGAGGCGCTGAAAATCATTAATCATTTCTCTACTCCATATTATTCGCAGGGGGACGGGCAAGCAGAAATGTCAAATCACAACATGCTCAACAACTTGAAGAAGTTATTGGAGTCAACAAAAGGGAAATGGGTAGAGGAACTACCAGCAGTATAATGGGCATATAGGATTACTCCTGGAAAGACAACGAGAGAAACACCATTTGCCCTAGCATTTAGAGCGGAAGCTATAATTCCTATCAAAATTGGAAGCCCAACTATGAGATCAGAACTGAAGCAACAACAAAATGAGGAACTCCTTAGGAGAAGCCTTGAACAATTGGAAGAACGAATAGAAGTTTCCCTAATTAGAATGGCGTATTATAATCAGAAAGGGAAGTCCTATTTTCAAAAGAAAATAAAAAAATGGAAGTTCTGAAAAGGGGATTTACTCCTGAGAAAAGTCTTTCAAACAGAAGGAAAATTTGGGTCAACTTGGGAAGGACCATATATTGTCAGTGGAATAGGTGGAACTAGGTATTATTACTTGAAGACAGAAGAAGGAGCAGACATTGCAAAACCATGGAATGCATCTCATTTAAAGAAGTATTTTATTTAAATGTAATTTATTATAGTGAATATTTTCTCGTAGCTTTTTCTCGCAAGGGTTTTTCACGTAAAAAAAATCTCTGGTGTCAACTTCTTCATCCCTCCTCCAATAGAAGTAGAATTAATAAAATTAAAGGCATAAGTTCTTGAAAGGGGGCAGTTCATAAATCCTACTCTTATAATGAACTAAAGGCGTAAGTCCTTGGGAGGGGCAGTTCATAAGTCTAATTCTCAGAAGGAATTAAGGGCATAAGTCCTTGGGGGAAGCAGTTCATAAGTCCTACTCCCAGAATGAACTAAGGGCGTAAGTCATTGGGAGGGGTAGTTCATAAGTCCTACTTCTAGAAGGAACTAAGATCGTAAGTCCATGGGAGGGGCACTTCATAAGTCCTACTCCTAGAAGGAACTCAGGGTGTAAGTCCCTGAGAGGGGCAATACATAAGTCCTACTCTCAAATGGAACAAAAAATGCAAGTCTGGATGAACAAAGACACGAGGTCAATCCTTTAAATAAATTGAACAAGTTAAATTTTAATTGTTATTTTGGATCAGATAGAAAATTAGGAAAGAAGGCAGAATGAGACATTCAAAAGACAACACTTTTTAATTAAAAAGAAAAAGTAAAAGAACATGCCATATAGAAAAAGAGAAAACATTACAACCAAAAAAAATTCAAGGAGTAGCATCATCATCATCAACAGGAAGGATCTCAATAGAAGTCTCAACGGGGGCTGGAGTATCTCTGATGACAGGAGTCTCATCAGCAACCACCTCGGAAGGGTTAGCCTCAATGAGTCCCGTAGAGGTAGTGGCCTCACTTTGTGCATCAGAAGGGATGTCACAAAGAGGTTTCCTTGGGGGGGCATTCATTGAGCCATCCCTATAGACACTTTTCCTTTTGCTCCAAGGCTTGAGCTTTGGCAACTTCAACAGCAAACAAGGATTCTTGAGTAGCCTTCAGAGCCTCCTTTGTAGCTTCCAAAGACTCTAACAACTTTAGGATCTCTGCCTTTGCTGCATCAACCTCTGTAGCCTACTGTTTCACAATTCCACGTAATTCAGCCTTTGACAACTTCAGTTGGTAAATTTCATCACAAAGACCTTTGATGACGCTTACACATTGAGCAATGTCCCTACAAAGCTTCTGCAAGGCTTGATCTCAGGCAATGTAGTGCTCTTAAAGAGCATTATGATGGATTATGGCCTAAAAAGAAACATGAAAACAATAAGTATGAAATGAAGTAATGCACCAGGAAAATAAAAGAGAAGGAATAAGAAACTATACTCGAATAAGTCATTGCTAAGAGAAGAAACGAGGTCACCAGTCGCAGTGTTGCGAGTCCTGGCGAAATCATAATCAGAGTCGATTCCCCTGGAAACAACATGAGATGATTATGCATCATCCAAGAAAGGGGAAACAACATGAGATGATTATGCATCATCCAAGAAACAAACTATTGCTGGGATATTAGCAAATTTCCTATCCCGCCAAGAACCAAGACCTTCAGTTGCCCCCTGAGATCCAGAGGCTGGCTCCTGCTTGGTAGCCAATTGAACAAGTACGGGAGCAGCAGCAGGAGGAGGAGTTTCAGAATGGAGAGGAAAATTCTCACCCTGGGTAGAAAGGACATCTTGAACGAGAGGATCTCTTGAAGAGCTGGTCTCATCGGTTCTCAGACGGGTTCATCTTCCAACCTCGCCCATCATAGTACGGAGATGTTTTGACATCCTAAGGCTCTCTTCTACCCTTTGGATCAAAGTATTCTCTTCTAAGATCTTGAATAATCAAAATTAGAATTGGTAGGAGATGATGGGTTGGAAGAAGCATGAAAACCACTCGGAGGACGAGAATATGATGATGGGGCAGATACAAGAGATGAAATTGAAGAGGATACTACGAGAACATCTCTTGGGAGAAAAGACGATAATGACGCTGGAGCTGGAAGTGAAGTGACCGGACTTGAGGGTTAAGAACGGGTGAGAGTGATGTCACCTCGGGGGTCTAGAAGCTCAGTTTTCTTTTCAATAGTAACACGCATGACATAAGGTTTCTTGTTCTTGAGCTTATTTGGAAGAAAGAAAGAATCATTCAGCATGTAAAGGAAAAATCTAAAAAATAAACATAAATACATACAAAGATATAAATGAAGCTCCGGCTACTTACTAAAAATTTTCCAGTTCTTGGGAATTATCCAGCGGCCATCACCACCCCAACTCCCACCAATCGCGAGAGCATCCCTCTCCCAGCCTTTGTCACCCCTTTGGAAATTTTGTTACCGTTGGCCCTATCTACTTCGAAGCCCATGGAGAATGGTAGTTTGTCTTACCCCTATGCTTGATAAATGTAACAACACCTAAGTTCATGAACTCCCGAATCTAAGTTATATCTCCTTTTCAAGACCTTAAAGCCAAGAGGAACCCATAAGTGCTAGGAGTAAATTGAGATGGGGCAAGACTGTAAAAATTAAAGAGCTCTTGGAAAAAAGGAGAAAAATGAAGTTTAAGACCCAAAGCGATATACATAGGGCTTAGGGTGATTTGGCACGGAGGTATGTAGGGGTAACCTAGATGCCCACTTTCTCCTAAACCAACTACAACATAAAAAGGGAAAAGCATAATGAAAAATGGTCAGAAACTCCCTAAGCTCAGTCGAAGTCCTTACCAAAGGGACCGAAAGTTTCAACTCAACTCTGCCAAGACTCGTGGCTACCAAAATCATTGAAAGAAAAGAAGAAGAAAGGTAGAAGGAACAATGAACTTACGAAGGATGGAGGAGAAACGTGTGTGAAGTAAACGATAAAAAGAAGTTTATATAGACAACATGCGTAAAAAAATTATAGAAATGGGTTCAAGAAGATGGAAAAGTCCAACTACCAGAAGGAACTAAAGACGTAAGTCACTGAGAGTGATAATACATAAGTCCTACTCTCAAAATGAATACAAAATGTAAGTCTTGATGAATAAAGACACAAGAACGGGTTAAATAATAATAATAATAATAATAATAATAATAATAATAATAATAATTACCCATAAGTACGAGAATATAAAATGACGAAGGAAATGAATTAAGTACAGGAATATGAAGCGTTGAAAGGAAAATAAATTGTGTACTGGAATACGAAGCGACGAACAGAACACGAAGCGAGAACGGGAATACGAATCGCCAAAATAGATTATTGCTGATGACTAGAAGACAAAATGGCAAAATTGGAAATTAAAAGTATACGTGCGACCGTCAAACATGCACCCATATCGGTAAAATAATTATCACTTCTACATAAATTATTGTTACTTTTACGTGTCGTTATTCTTAGTGTACGTCCTAATAAATGAAAGAAGAAAGAGAAGGAGACGAGAAAGATGTCGTCAAAAAATTGGTTGTAAAAAGGCGATTCTAGAAAGTAGCAGCGTGTACGAGCCCAATGTTAGAATATGGATACACTTAAACGAAGAAAGACTTCATTAAGCGTAATGGGGGAAAATGAACATAAATAATTTCAGTATACCTCCATGTCAGCAAAAGAAGAACCAATCATAATGAACAAGACGTTGGCATAATAGAATGAGCTAAATTAGAGCTGTAGATCTAATCAAATGGACAAATCTGATCATGTAGCTAAAGCTGGAGATACGTGATCTCATGAAATATTCTTGTTATTCCCTAAATATAGTTGAAATTCTATATCTAAAAAGATAATTCCATTTTTGTAAACATATGATGAGATCTTCCAGATTTGGGAATGACCTATAAATAGTGACCCATTGTAAGCTTAAACAATTCAATACAAACCAATGAAAATTACTCATATCATAGCTTTTCTCACTTCTCTAATTAGTCTATAAACTTTTCTTGTGTGAGGGAAAAAATTTCTTTATAGGGCCCAATAGAATTATAATGAACAATGGCAGTTAGATCACTCGACGACCAACGTCCTTCGATAACAATATCCCCCGATCCGAGCCAATCTAATAGCTTACACTTTGTCAAGCATGAGTTATCATTCACACTCTTCAACAAGATAAATAAATTTATTTCACGTCAATAATATATATGATAATAAAAATTAGTAACATGATCATGTGTGTGTTGGCATGTGAAATACGTTAAACATAAAATATGAATGGCACGTTATTACCAATGGTGAATATAGAGTTGTATTTGATTATTCTTCATTAGGTCAGACCTTATATCATTAGAAGAGTGTTAAAAATCATAACTATGTAAATTTTTTTACAATTTTATAGTAAGACTCACCTAATTTTTTAGTAAATAATTGATGATCGCAATTCCTTCAACTCTTCCTCATGTGATTTAATATTTTCTTCCATTTCCCTCATATTATCATCTTTTTGTACAAAAATAGAATATTTGGTCAATGTAGTTCCATGAGGTAGCCCTCCCAATCGTCCTCTTTATCGGGATTAAGAACTTTAGAAATGACATCCTGTCTAATATCACGTACATAAGTCAATGTCCTTTCCTCCCCTAGTTCTTTCAATTTACTCAACAAGATTAAACATGTATGCAACATATGATTAAGAAAATAAACTAAACTAGTAAGAACATTTGATAGTACCTACAAACAGACACGAGTACCTCTGATAGTACTTACCTCTTAGCTTCTCAAGAATATATGCTAGTCAATCTTGATCACATGCCAAGTCATAAGCAACCATCAAGCTTGTGAATCTGAATCTCCACATCAAGGCACAAGAAATCTTGGTCTTACTTTTTGGACGTCACCCCGAGGCACGAGTATCACGCCAATATTGCTGCACACTCTCGTGATAAAAAACTTGTGATCCACAATTGAAATTCAAACAAAGTTGGTGTTAATTGAAGTAGATAATCAATTTCCATTCTTATTTTTAAGTAGATCATCAACTTAGATCAGATATCAGCTAAGTAGATAATCTATTTCCATTCTTACTTTTATTACGGAAAGGAAAAATCTCATTGTAAGAGGTTGGAGTACGTCATCTTAGTTATATTTTGGTTTGGCTCTAATAAAAACATCTCCGACGTTGGATTGGATGAGATAACGGTTATTTCTCTTTCCTAATTTGAGTCAAATGTGATAAAGATGAAAACTTGACCATATACGTCAAATCTAAATTTCGAACAAAACCTTAGGAAGATTGTTGGAACGTTGTGACAATTCAAGAGGGAGAGAATTGAGTGATCGTTTTCAAATTAAAAATTTCTTACACTTAAGAACGCTTGATTTTTTATAGTGCCAGAAGACACAGTGTTATCTGAAACGCTATAATAGACCTTTTATAGCGTAGTGCCTCATTTAAGTTCACAGTGATGTTTAAGTTCACAGTGATGTTAGAATCAATGCTTGATATGATTTACTATGATATTTTTTGTTGTGCTTACTTTAATTACATTGAAATTCGCAATTATAGATTTCAATTGATTCACACTTCTAGGTTATTTTAGAGTTAACGTATAGGTTTTTTCCAAAACAAAAATAAACAAACAACAAAAGCAACCCAACCAAGATGTTTGGACTATGCTAGAGTTCAAAATTTTCCATAAGAAAATGGTACCCAAAATCAGGTACCCAAACACGATTTCTTCTAAATGGTCCATTGGAGAGAGAGTTTTGAAATTTTTTTAAACTTTCCCAAGCATCAAAATTAGATCCATTTTTGTGGTTAAAAGATTATCCACGGTCTGTAGAATTATCATAATAGCTATTTGGCACTACGGTAGCAAGTGAGTCTTTCGATATTACTTTGGTTTTTGGACGCCATTTCTCAACACTACAAGTAGCAATAAAACATTTTGAAAACTCTAAATAAATAATAAAATTTAAAGAGGGGTACAGAGGTCAAAAGGAAAAGAACCGAAACTCCAATTTTAAAGGGGTGTCTATTTTTCCCAAATCACTTTTTCAAGACCTATTTTTCCTAACCCCCCCCCCCC